>NDFG01000203.1:0-17299 GCA_002167245.1 Sporophila hypoxantha | reverse complement strand
AAGGGGCTGCAGCCTGGGGGTCGCCCGAGAGCCCCCCGGCCCCCCCCGCGGCCCGATGCCCCCCGGACCGCTGCGGCTGCCCCTGCCTTCCCCGGCCGGTTGAGACCCCTCCCCAAAATCCGGGACCCCTCCTCAAAATCCGGGACCCCGCCCCGAAATTCCGGGACCTCCCCAAATCCGGGACCCCTCCTCAAAAATCCGGGGACCCCGCCCCGAAATCCGGGACCCCTCCCCCAAATCCCTGACCGCCCGCTCAAAATTCCGGGACCCCACCCCTTAAAGCTGGGACCTCTTTCCCCCGAAGATGAGGATGACCCCTCCCAAATGCGAGACCGCCGCCCCGAAATCCTGAACCCGCTCCTCAAGAATCCGGGACCCCTCCCCAACCCGAGCACCCCTACCCATAAGGCAAGACCCCCGCCGCCAAACCTGAGGACATTCCCCCAAAATCCCAAGACCCCAAAATCCCAGACCCCCTTCAACATGCAAGATCCCGCCCCCAAATCCGAGACCCCCTTCCCTAATTCGAGCCCCCAATCCGGAGCCCCCCCCCAAATCTAACCCCCGCCAGGGCAAGCGTCTCTCGCTCGTGCGTTCGCAAGTCCTGGCGGCTGGAGGAGAGGCGAGCCCCCGGTGAGGGGGCCGGGGGCTTGGGGATCCTGGGGGGAAATTTTGGTCTCGGAGGGGAAATTTGGGTGTCTGGAGAAATTTGGGATTTGGGGGGATTTTGGCGCTCGGGGGAGGAATTTGGGGGTCGGGGAAAAGTTTGGTCTTCATATGGGCGTGAAATTTGGGTTTGGGGGGGGAAATTTGGGTTCAGGAGATGAAATCTGGGGCAAACGCGGCAGCGTTTTGTGCTGGGGAACCAGCGGCGATTTTGGGGGGTTCCCGGGGCGTCCGGCCCGTTGCTGACCCCCTTTTCCCCTCCCCCCACTGCAGGGCCCCTCCCTGCGCCTCCTGGCCCGGGCGGAGTCGCGGCCGCGCCCTGAGCCGGGGGGCCCCTGGCGGGGGGGGGCGGGGGGGGGCTGGCTTCGGGGCCGCGCGGCTTGCCGCTGCCCTCCCCCCCCGCGGCGCCCCCCCCGCCCTGCTGCCCCCCCCCGGGGCTCCGGAGCCGCTGCTGCGCCCCACGTGAGTGACCCCCCCAAATAGCCCTGGAGACGCCCCCCCAGATAACCCCAACCCCCCCGGGACCCCCCCCGGAACCCCCCCAAATAACCCAGGACCCCCCCCCCCAGATAACCCGAAACGTCCCCCCGGCGACCCCCCCCAGATAACCCGACCCCCCAAATAACCGGGACCCCCCAGATAACCCGGACCCCGGGACCCCCCCCAGAGAACCCGAAACTCCCCTGGGACCCCCACCCCAAATTACCGCGGGACCCCCCCAATAACCCGAACGCCCCCCGGGACCCCCCCCAAATAACCCGGGACCCCTCCGGGACCCCCCCCCAGATAACCCGAACACTCCCCCCCCGGGACCCCCCCTAAATAACCCGGGACCCCCCCCAGATAACCCGAAACCCCCCCGGGACCCCCCCAAATAACCCGGTACCCCCCCGCGGACCCCCCCAAATAACCCGGGACCCCCCCAGATAAACCCGGGACCCCCCCCCAAAATAACCCGCAAACCCCCCTGGGACCTCCCACCCCAAAATAACCCGGGACCCCCACGGGACCCCCCCGGGGACCCCCCCCCAAATAACCCGGACCCCTTCCCAAAATACACCGAAACCCCCCTTGGGACCCCCCCGGGACCCCCCGGCGGGTTGGGGTCCCCTGACCGCCCTCTGTCCCTTCAGGGGTGTCGGGGGGGTCCCTGCGCCCCCCGACCAGTGCCCTGCGGCACCGGCGGCGGCTTGGCGCGTGATAGTGCGGGACTCCCCCGAAACCGCCCCCGAGGACCCCCCGGAGCCCCCCCGGTCCGTAACGGCGCTGTTCCCCGCAGGGGCCCCGGCAGCGGCTTGCGGCGGTCCCGGCGGCACCGGGGGCCGGCCCCGGACCCCCGTCAGCGGCGACCCCCGAAGCTGCGCCCCTGCCCTCGCCTTCCCACGGGGTCCCGGAGCCCCTCCGCGAGGTCTCAGAGCCCCGCCAGGGGGTCCCCGGGGCCGGTTTCGCGGTGGTCGCAGGGGTCTCGAGGCCCGCTCGTGGGGGTCCCAGATCCCTCCCAGGGGTCCCGATGCCCATCCGGGGGGCTCCAAAGCCCTCCCGGGGGTCCCGGAGGCCCCTCGTGGGGTCTCCAGCCGCATCTTCCCGTGTTTCCAGAGATCTCCCGGTGGTCCCGGGGGGTCTCAGAGCGGCTCCGGGGGTTCCGGAGCCTCCTTTCAGGGGGGTCCCCGAGGTCCCCGGGTGCCATTCCAGGGGTTCCCGGATCCCCTCCCGGGGAAGTCTCAGAGCCCCTCGTGGGGGTCCCAGCCCTCTCCCGGAGGTCCCGGGGGTCCCAGAGCCGCCTCCAAGGGTACCCAGAGCCCTCCCGGGCGGGTCCCAGCCCCTCTCCGGGGTCCCGGGGTCCCAGAGCCCCTCCCGGGGGTCCCGGGGTCCCTTCCCCGCTGCCGGAGTGCCCCCCCTCCCCGTGCGCCCTCTGGGCCCTGCTTTCAACGGCCGGGCGCCTGCGCCCCCCCCCCGGGACGCCCCCGCGGGACCGGCCCCGGTACAGCTGCCGCTGCCCCCCGCGCTTCCGCGGCCCAACTGCGAAGCGGCCGCGCGGATCGCTGCGAGCCCAGCTAACGCCTCAACGGTGAAGCAAGCCCAAAAAACCCCCAAAATACCCAAAATATTCCCCCCCAAAACCCCTAAAACTGCCGGGCGGAAATCGCTGCGAGCCAGGCTACTGCCTCCAACGGTGAGCATGCCCAAAAACCCCCCAAAAATACCCCAAAATATCCCCCAAAAACCCTAAAACTGCCGGGGGGATACAGTGCGAGCGCCAGCTACTGCCTCAATTGGTGAGAATGCCCAAAAACCCAAAAATAACCCAAAAATATCCCCCCAAAACCCCGACTACTGCCCGAACTGCGAACCCCCCAAAAAACCCCAAAAAATGCCCGAAAAAACCGCTAAAACCGCCGGGCGGATTGCTGCGGAGCTCCAGCTACTGCCTTGCAACGGTGAGAATGCCCAAAAAACCCCTTAAAAACCCCTAAAAAAAACCCCGAAAAAACCCTAAACCTCCTAAAGGTGAGAAAATTCCCCTTATTTTTCCCCTCATTTCCCCCTTATTTTCCCCCTTTTTCTCCTTGCCGCCCCCCATTTTCCCCTTATTTTTGTCCCGTTTTCTCATTTTCAGTCCCAATTTTTTCTCATTTTTTCCCCCATTTCCCCCATTTCCCCCTTATTTTGCCCCTGTTTTTCGTCGTTTCCCTCCCAATTTGCCCCTTATTTTCCCCCATTTTCTCATTTTTCCCCCGCGCATGTTTCCCCTATTTCGCCCCAGTTTTCCCCCATTTTCCCCCACTTTCCCCTTATTTTCCCCCCCGCTTTTCCCCCATTTTTTCCCCTTATTTTTTCGCTGCCCGTTTCTCATTTTCCCACTTCCCGCTTATTCCCCCGCCCTTTCCCCCCATTTTCCCGCTTATTTTCGCCCCGTTTCCCCCCAATTGTTCGCCCCCGTTTTCCCCACTTTCCCCGTTTCCCCGGCGCAGGCGGGCAGTGCCGCGACTCGCTGGCCTGGCCCCCTGTGCCGCTGCCGCGCCCGGCTTCTCGGGCGCCTCTGCTCAGCACACACGCGCACGACTGCAGCCCGAACCCGTGCCGGCGCACGGCGGCACGTGCCAGGACGGCGCCAACGCCTTCAGCTGCACGTGGCACAGCTGGGCTTACGCGGGGCCCTGGCCAGCGCCGCCGCGCCGGCGCCTGCGCGCCCAACCCGTGCGAGCACGGCGGCACGTGTTCACCACTTCTCGGGCCCCGTGTGCGGCCTGCGCGCCGGGCATTCATGGGGTGCGCTGCGAGGAGCGGCACGGGGGCCCCTCCCCCAGCCTGGGCGCGGCGCGGCCCCGCGCGCGGCCGGCTGGCGCTGTGCGCGCTCCCGCTGCTGGCTGCTTCGCGCCCGGCGTGGGGCTGGCCTGGCCCCCGGCAGGCGCAGGAGCGGCAGTGAGGGATTTGGGCGGTTCTTGAGCGGTTTTGGGCGATTTGGGGGTTTTGGAGGGTTTTGCGGGCAGTCTTAGGGTGCCGGGTTTAAGGCAGTTTGGAGGGTTTGGAGGGATTGTGGCAGTTTGGGAGGGTTTGGCGGCAGTTTAGGGCTTTTTGGGGCAGTTGGAGGTTTTTGAGGGGCCTTTGAAGGCAGTTTTGAGGCAGTTTTGGGGTTCAGGAGTTGTGGCGGCTTTTGGGGAAATGCGATGCTGTTGGGGAGTTTGTGGGTTTTGGGCAGTTTTGGGGGATTTTAGGGGTTTTGGGGCAGTGTCGGAGAGTTTTGGTAGACAGTTTGGGGTTCAGGGTTTTGAGGGCAATTTTTGGGGTCAATTTGGGCGGCTTGGGGCAGTTTAAGGTGGTCAGGTTGGGGAGCTTGGGGGATTTGTGGGTCTCTCTGAGAATTCCAAGGGGGATTTTGGGGGCCCTCCAGGGTGGGATTTGGGGATTTTGGGCGGGGTCCCAGTTCGATTTGGGTTTTGGGGGGTTCCGGTGGGATTTTGGGGTATTTGGGGGTTCTCAGGTTCCACATTTGGGGTTTTTTGGGGGGGCTCCTCAACCGCGGGTTTTTGCCCCAGGGACCCCGGCGGACGCGGGGGGACCCCCCGCCTGACCCCCCCGGGCCGGAGCGGCGGCCACAGAAACCCTCGGCCACCACAGGTGAGCCCCCGGACCCCAAAAATCCCCCTGCGGACCCCCAAAAAATCCCCCCCAAAAACCCAAGATCCTCCCCGGGACCCGCAAAATCCACCACCCCCAGGGACGCCCAAGACCACCCCACCCAGGGACCCCAAATTCCTCCCGGACCCCAAAAACCCCCACCTCAAAGACCCCAAATCCCCCCAGAAACCCCAAAATCCCACCCCGGGAGCCCCCCAAAATTCCCCCCAAGACCCCCAAAAATCCCCCCAGGACCCCAAATCCCCCCCAAGACCCCCGGGACCCCCCCTTAACCCCTCTTTTGAACCCCCAGGTGTGACCTTGGCTGCGTCCCCAAATCCAGGCAATAAAGGGAAATTTTTGGTGGTTTTGGAATTTTTTTGTTTATTTGGGTTTTTTTGGGGTTTTTTTTTTGGGGGGGGGGGTTAGGGTTTTTTGGGGCATTTTTTTTTGTTTTTTGGGGGTTTTTTTTCAGTTTTTTGGGGGGGGGGTTCTGGCCTTTTTTGATTTTTTTTTTATTTTGGCAGGGTTTTGGATTTATTTTTTGTTGTTTTTGTGGTTTTTTGTGGGGTTTTTTTGTATTTTTTTATTTTTATGCGGGTTTTTTTTTATTTTTGGCGGGTTTTTTTAATTTTTGGGGTTTTTTTGGGTCAGAGCTGCAGGAACTCGGCCACGAAGAGCAGCAGGACCTTGGCCAGGTCCTGCACGGTCGTGGGGTGCAGATTGTCCTTCGGTGTCCCCAAGGGTGTGCCAGGACCCGCGGGAACGGCGGCGTCGGATCACGTGCAGCAACCGGGACAACCTGGGGGACACCGGGGACATTGGGGACACCGGGGACACCTGGGGGACAGCCGGGACATAGGCGACATTGGGGACATTTGGACATCAGGGACATTGGGGACATTTTGGGGGATTGGGGACACCGGGGACATTGGGGACACAGGAGTGACACAGGGGGCCACCAAGCAGCCCAGGGGACATCTGGGGACATTTGTGGACATCACCTAGCTGCAGGAAGATGGGGAACACAGAGGGACACAGAGTGACATGGGGGGACACGGAGAGGACACAGGGGGGACACTGCAGGAGAGCCAGGGGACGGGAGGTGACATGTGGGACAGGGAGGTGACATTTGGGGACATCTGGGGACACTGGGGGCGTCACCTCGGCGCAGGAAGATGGGGAACACAGAGGGACACAGAGTGACATGGAGGGGACACTGAGAGCCCGGGGGACAGGGAGCGTGACATTTGGGGACAGGGAGGTGACATTTGGGACAGGAGTGACATTGGACACTGGGACATTTTGGGGGACACTGGGGGCGTCACCTCGCGCAGGAAAGGGCACGTGCGTCCGTCCTCGACGGGCCCCGGGGCGGGGCTGAGCGGAAGAACGGCGGCGGCGGGCGACGTGCAGCAACCCCAGGCGGCGGAGACGCTGCCTCTGAGGGGACACGGGAGCATTGGGGACACTGGGGGATTGGGGACACTGGGGACATCGAGAGGGCATCATAGGGACAGCGGGGACATGGGGACATTGCGGCGGGATTGGGGGACATTGGGGACATCGAGGGCATTCATCGGACAGCAGGGACACTGGGGCATGGGGACATTTGGGGACATGTCACTGTTCTCCATCCCACCTCCTTGTCCCCACCCTTTCCCATTGTCCCCACGCCCTACACCGTGTCCCCAGTGTCCCCTCCCCGTCCCCAGTGTCCCCATTGCTCCCCACATGTCCCCAGTGTCCCCATGTCCCCAGTTCCCCAATGTCCCCAGTGTCCCAGTGTCCCCCATGTCCCCATGTCCCCATGTCCCCTCACCGATGCCGTGCAGGCGCAGGAAACCAGCGGTGGCTCTGGGGGAAGTGGCTGTGATGCGCGGGCGGGGCGCCCAGCAGGTCCAGCAGCGCCAGCAGGCTCTGGGGACACAGGGGACACCGTGGGGACATTGTGGGGACATCAACAGAGGCATGGGACACACCAGGGACACACAGGGGACATGCTTGGACATCACAGGACAGACACAGGGACAGACACAGGGACATGGGGACAGAGAGGGGACATGGGACATGCAGGACAGGGACACAGGGACAGGGACAGCGTCCCCTCCATGCCACGGCCATGGCGTGACCTCTACCCCGGGGTGTCGCCAGTGCTGCATGCTGGTGACCTCTGACCCCGCGGGTCCCCAGTGTCACTGGACCATGCGGTGACCTCTGACCCCCGGGAGTCAAGTCGGTCGACCATGGCGGACTTGACCCCGGGTCCCAGTCCGCTCGTGACCCTCCGCAGGGTGGCCCCAGTGTCCCAGTGTCACTGACCATGGCGGTGACCTCTGACCCCGCGGGTGTCCCCCCTGTTCACTGACCATGGCGGTGACCTCTGACCCCGCGGGGTGGCCCCCGTGTCACTGACCATGGCGGTGACTCTGACCCCGCGGGGTGGCCCCAATGTCCCCAGTGTCACTGACCATGCGGTGACCTCTGACCCATGGAATGTCCCCAGTGTCACTGACCATGGCGGGCGACCTCTGACCCCGCGGGTGTCCCCCGTGTCATCGACCATGGCGGTGGGACCTCTGACCCCGCGGGTGTCCCCAGCTGTCCACTGGGACGCTATGCGGTGACCTCTGACCGCCGCGGGGTGGCCACCCCCCCTGGCGCCATGGGGTCGGCCGCCAGGTTGCCGGCGGCCCCGTACAGGGAGATCGCTTCTCGCCCAGGTGCCGAAACGGTCCTCTCGCCGTCCAGGAACAGCAGCTGCCAGCGTGCAGGGGCGGGGGCCTGCGGGGACACCTGGGGGTCACACCTGGGTCACACACCTGGGTCACACACACACACCTTGGGGGGACACCGTGGGGTACAGCTTGCAGCGTCAGCGGGCGGGCCTGCGGGGGACACCTGCGGGGGTCACACCTGGCGCACACCTGGGGGTCACAACCTGTGTCACAACGTGTGTCACCACACACAGCACCTGGGGCACAGCTGCAGCGTCACAGGCGGGGCTGCGGGGAACACCTGGGTCACACACTACCTGGCACACCCTGGGGGTCACACACACACCACCTCGGGCACAGCTGCAGCGTCAACGGGCGGGGCCTGTGGCACACCTGGGGGGTCACACTCTGCGGCAACACCTGGGGGTCACTACACACACGACTGGGGACACTGGGTCACACCTGGGCACATCTGTGTGTCACACACACCACACACCTGGGTCCACACCTGGGGAACACCTGTGGTCACACCCACACACACCTGGGCACACTGTGTGTTACAACACACACACCTGGGCCACACCTGTGTCACACACACACACCGTGGTGGTAGCAGCTGCCAAGCATCACGGGCAGGGGCCTGCGACGAACCTGGGGGTCACACCTGGGGTCACACGGGGCTACCCTGGGCACGACCCACCACACACCTGCCACAGGCACTCTGTCCCCAGGTGTGCTCACCTGTCCGCCACCCATCCCAGGCTGTGCTCAACCGTGTCTCTGCCTCCGTGCTCAGGTGCTCATCCAGGCCGAACGCCCAGCGTCCAGCAAGGGAGGGCGCAGGGCACGGCGGCGTCGGTGGCGCTGCCCACAAGGGCTCGAGGTGCGTGCCCAGGGTGAGTGCCAAGGGTGCGCCGTGCCGAGGTGTGTTCCCCAGGTGTGTCCCAGTGGGCCGCAGCGACTTGGTGTCGTAGTGGCAGGCCAGCGTCCAGGCGCCGACGCGCCCGCCTGGGCTGCGGCCGCGGTCGGCCACCACGCTGCTGAAGGTCACCTGGGGCCCCGGGGCTAGGCGCACGGAGGTGTCCAGCTCAGGTTGCCAGCGGGGCGCGCAGCGTAGCGCAGGTGGACAGATGTGCTGGGACAGTGCACAGGGTGGGACGGGTGGCGGACACCTGGGACAGGTGGAGGAGGGAAGGTGGCGACACGGTGGGGTGGGTGGGGACAGGTGGCACGGGTTGGATAGGTGACGGTGAGACAGGTGGGACAGGCGGAACACAGTGTGGGCACAGTGTCCAGCTCCAGGTTCCAGCGGGGGCGCGGCAGCGAGCGCAGGTGGGACACGGATGTTGCTGGGGACAGCGTGGGACATGGTGGGACGATCGGGAATGGGGCATGGTGGGGAATGGGTGGGACAGGTGCGGACAGGCGGCGCAACAGGTGGGCACAGGTTCCAGCTCGCAGGGTGCCAGCGGAGCGCGCAGCGAGCGCAGTGGGACAGGATGTGCTGGGACGAGGCGGGACGAGGTAGGGGACAGGTGGGAGGGTGGGTACAGGTGGGGACAGGTGGGACAGGGGACAGGTGGGCACAGATGCGACAGGTGGGACACAGGTGGGACAGTTGCGGAAGGTGGCACCAGATGGGACGGGTGGGACAGCCTGGACAGTGACGGACAGGTGGGATGGTTGGAGGCAAGGTAGGGACACCTGGGACAAGGTGGGACAGGTGAGGAACACCTGGGGATGGGTGGGACAGGTGGGACACGCTGGGAGGATTTCGGGGGGTGGTGGGAGTTTAGGGGGACTAGGGGAGGGAATTTGGGGGGATTCGGGAAATTCGGAGGGATTTGGGAGGTTTGGGGGGGTTGGGGGGTTCTGAAGGGGTCTGGGGGGATTTGGGCTCCAGGTGTATTGGGGGTCCCAGCAGATCCTTGGGGGGTCCGGGTGGTTTTGGGGGGGCCCAGTGTATTTTGTGCGGTCCAAGAGCAGAAATTTGGGGGGTCCCAGGGGGTTTTGGGCGGTCGGCAGGGTATATTATTGGGGTGTTTTGGGGTTCGTCAGGGGGGTTTTGAGTGGTTTTGGGGGTCTCGCACGCGGGGGGGGTTTTGCGGGCGTCAGAGCAGATTTTGGGGCGGTTTTTGGGGGTCTCAGAGGGGGGTTTTGGGGTCCCGAGGTGTATTTTCGGGTCCCCAGGCAAATTTGGGGGTCTCAGGCCGGGATTTTTGGGTCCGCGCGGTGATTTTGGTCTCAGGGCAGATTTTGGGGGTCCCAGAGCAGATTTGGGGTGGTTTTGGGGGTCTCAGAGCACGATTGGGGTCCGGGCCGCGTATTTTGCGGGGTTTGTGGGGTCCAGGGGTGGTTTGGGGGTCGTCAGGGCAGATTTTGGGGGGGTCCGGCGAGGGGGGTCCCGGGGCGGTTTTGGGGGGTCTCTGTGTTGGATTGGGGGGTTTTGGGGCGGTTTTTGGGCGTCCCGGGGTGTATTTGGGGGTCCCAGGAGCAGATTTGGGGTGGTTTTGGGGTCTCAGAGCAGATTTGGGGGCCCGGCGGCCGGTTTGGGGGGGTTTTGGGGTCCCAGGGCGGTTTTGGGGGTCTCAGGCAGGGATTTGGGGGGTCCCAGAGCAGATTTGGGGCGGTTTTGACTGGTCTCCACCTCCCGCCGCGGCGCGGCTGCGGGCGCCCCCCGGGACCCTCTCGTGCAGGGAGGTGGCCTCAGGAACGGACCCCAGAGCGGGCGGGGTCCAGGCTGGGGCCAGGAGGGTTCCGGACGGGCGCGGTCCCGAGGGGCGCCCGGAAGACGGCCGCCGGGGGGGTCCTGGGGGGCATTGGGGAATTTTGGGGGTCTGGGGGGTTTTGCGGGTCCCAGAGGGGTGGGGGGGTCCCGTGGAGGGGGGGGATGTGGGAATTTGGGGGTCCTGGGGGTTTGGAGGGTCTGGTGGGGGAGTTAGGGAGTTTTGGGGGTTCCGGGGGGGATTCTGGGGTCCCAGAAGTGGGTTCCTGGAGGGTGTTGTAGGGGGGTCCACGGAAGCAGTTTTTGGTGGGGGGGCCTGAGGGTTTATGGGAGTCCACTAGTGGGTTTGAGGGTCCTGGAGAGGCTCTGGGGGTTGTTTCCGGAGTCGTTACTGAACGTTCCCGGAGATGGTTCGGTGGCGGTCCGGAGTGGATTTGTTGGGGGTTGCCTATAGGCGGTTTTGGTGGGTCCCGAAGAGTTTGGGGGGGTCTCCGTTACCCCGCCGTTATCTCCCCCTGGTTAATCCCTCTCACCGGCGCGGTGCCCCCCATTAGCCCCCGTTACCACTCGGGTAACCCCCGTTACCGGGTGCCGTGCCCTCCGCTCTCACCGGCCACGGTGCCCCCCATTAATCCCCGGTTATCCCGGTCCCCCCCGTTACCCGGTTGCCTCCGCTCTCACCGCCCGTGCCCCCCATTAATCCCGTTATCCCGGTCCCCCCCGTTACCCGCGTGCCCTCCGCTCTCACCGGCCCGGGCCCCCATTAACCCGCCGTTACCACTCGGACCCCCGGCCGTGTACCCCCGGTGCCCGACCTCCGCTCTCACCCGCGCGTGCCGCCCATTACCCCCGTTAACCCTCGGTAACACCCCCCCGTTTTACCCCGGTTCCTCCCTCCGCTCTTCACCGGCGCGGTGCCGCCGTCGCTCGCCCGCCGGGAGGCACACGAGGATCAGGCGGGGCCGCCAGCGCGCGCGGCAGCAGCCAGCGAGCCAGCGGCCGCGCCGGGCGCGGGGTGCGCGGGGAGGAGCCCCAGAACCGGCCCGGCCCCGGTTCGGACCGGCAGCACGGGCCGGGGACCGGGACTCGAAGCCCGCGGCCCGGAGGGCGGCGCGCGGCCGGGAGATGGCGCATTGGCGGGGGCGGGGCTCCGGGGGGCGGGGCCTCGGCGGGGCAATTGGGTGAAGCAGGGCCGGGGGCTAAAGGGGGAGGGGCGGCGTGGGGGTGCGAGGAGAAGCGCGGATTGGGCGGGCGGGCGGGGATTGCAGAAGGCACGCCCATGTGGTGGCGGCAAGGCGACGGACAGAAGGGACATGGGGGGCACGGGAGGGACAGAGGGACACGAGGGGACAGAGGGACACGGGAGGGGAACAGAAGGACATGGCGGACAAGAGGGACACGGAGAGGGACAGAGGGACACGGGGGGACAGGAGGAACAGGCGGGGGGACACAGAGGGACCATGGGGAGGACACAGGACGGACAGAGGGACATGGAGCGGGAACAGAGAGACACTGGACGGGGGAACAGAGGGACACGGGGAGGGGACAGAGGGACTCTGTTTCTCTGCAGTTTTGGAGGCCGAATCGGCAGTTCCGGCCACAGCACACAGAGAGGAAAGACTTGTTACATTTCCTTTGGCCGAAATGGAAAGTCTGGCCCCCATAGTTTAAAGTGGGCAGACGAAGGGCTGTGTAGGGCGGAACTCCTCAACAGCGACCTTTCCTTCCACCTCAACCCCATCCAGGTCTAGCAGCCCCCGTGTGACCAGCATGCTGCTTTCAGAGGGTACCTCGAAGGCACACGCTGCACGAGGGAGCTGCTAGGTGCCAGAGGGGCTAACAGGGGGTATCCCAAGGGTCCCTCCGAGGAAACTATGGTTTGCCATCCAGCACGGACTAGGGGAGCAGGCTGGACCCACCGGGCACGGACCGATCACTTTGAGAAAAATGCCAGGGGAAGGGCCCTGTATTGCCAGTGCCAGCATCTGAGCAGGGCCAGGCAGCATGTGCGGGTTCCAGGAGAGGCTTTGCAAACTTTCCCTTTTACTCGTGTCAGCCCCCTCCAGAGACCCCAGACCCTCCACACACTTCCAGAAAGAGAGGGGTTTTGAGGAGAAAAAGGGTTTAGAGAAAAAAGGAAAAAAACCGTTCACTTTTCCATTATTTTTTTTTGTGTTCAAACTGGGAGCGGACGCCTGCTGTCCCCTGCAGTTTTAATGGTCTCATTGGGGTATGTTTGGGGGCACTGGGACGCAGGGGGACACGGGGTGTCCTTCCTGTCTCCCTCTGTCCTGGCCTGGCGGCACAGAAGGGTGAGGACAAAAACTGGGGACACTGGGGGACTGGGACACTCGGGTTGTGCTCCTGTCCCTCTGTCCCCCAACCAGGCCGAGCGTCTCTTCGAGTTCCCGCAGGAGCCTGATTCGTCGAGACGCCGGCGTGCCGATGAGATCCAAAACCCTCAAATAAATGACCCCCAAAAATCCAAAAAAAAAATCACCCCAAAAAGCTCCCAAAAATACCCCAAATAATCCCCCAAAAATCTCAAAAAAAAAAAAGAATTCCCAAAAAATCTCTCCAAAAAATCCCCTCCAATCCCACAAAAATCACCCCAAAATCAAGAAACATCTCCCAAGAGTACCGAGAAAATCCCCCAAAAAGGTCCCCTAAAATACACCCCCAAAATCAAAATCTCTCTCAAAAATCCTCACAAAATTCCCAAAAAATGTTTCAAAAAAAATCTCCCCAAAAACCCCCAATCTCACTAAAATCTTCCACCAAAACTCAAAAAAAGTCCCAAAAACTCCCCCCAAGATCCAAAAAATCTCAAAAAAAATCCCCCAAAAAATCCCCCCAAAAAAATCCCCAAAAACCTCTAAAAATCCCCCAAAAATAAAACAATCCCTAAAATTCCTTTTTTTTTGTTGTTTTTTTTTTTTTTTTTTTTTCGCCGCCTGGGGTTGCTGCAGTCGCCGCCGCCGCCGTTCTTCCGCCTCAGCCCCGCCCCGGGGCCCGTCGAGGACGACCACGTGCCCTTCCTGCGCCGAGGTGACGCCCCCAGTGTCCCCCCAAATGTCCCCAGTGTCCCCAAATGTCACCTCCCTGTCCCCAAATGTCACCTCCCTGTCCCCAAATGTCACCTCCCTGTCCCCTGGGCTCCTCAGTGTCCCCTCCATGTCACTCTGTGTCCCTCTGTGTTCCCCATCTTCCTGCGCCGAGGTGACGCCCCCAGTGTCCCCAGATGTCCCCAAATGTCACCTCCCTGTCCCCAAATGTCACCTCCCTGTCCCCTGGGCTCCTCAGTGTCCCCCCTGTGTCCCTCCGTGTCCCCCCATGTCACTCTGTGTCCCTCTGTGTTCCCCATCTTCCTGCAGCTAGGTGATGTCCACAAATGTCCCCAGATGTCCCCTGGGCTGCTTGGTGGCCCCCTGTGTCACTCCTGTGTCCCCAATGTCCCCGGTGTCCCCAATCCCCCCAAATGTCCCCAATGTCCCTGATGTCCCCAAATGTCCCCAATGTCCCCAATGTCCCCGCTGTCCCCCAGGTGTCCCCGGTGTCCCCAATGTCCCCGGTGTCCCCCAGGTGTCCCGGTGCTGCACGTGATCCCGACGCCGTTCCCGCGGGTCTGGCACACCCTTGGGGACACCGAGGACAATCTGCACCCCCCGACCGTGCAGGACCTGGCCAAGGTCCTGCTGCTCTTCGTGGCCGAGTTCCTGCAGCTCTGACCCCAAAAAAACCCCAAAAATTAAAAAAACCCGCCAAAAATAAAAAAAACCCCATAAAAATAAAAAAATACAAAAAACCCCACAAAAAACCCCACAAAAACAACAAAAAATAAAATCCAAAAAACCCAAAAAACCCTGCCAAAACTCAAAAAAAAAATCAAAAAAGGCCAGAACCCCCCCAAAAAACTGAAAAAAACCCCCAAAAAACAACAAAAAATGCCCCAAAAAACCCTAAACCCCCCCCCCCAAAAAAAAAACCAAAAAAAAAAAAAACCAAAAAAACCCAAATAAACAAAAAATTTCCAAAACCACCAAAATTTCCCTTTATTGCCTGGATTTGGGGGCGCAGCCAAGGTCACACCTGGGGGTCAAAAGAGGGGTTAAGGGGGGGTCCGGGGGTTTGGGGGGGATTTGGGGTCCTGGGGGGATTTTGGGGGTCTTGGGGGGAATTTTGGGGGGCTTCCTCGGGTGGGATTTTGGGGTTTCGTGGGGGGATTTTGGGGTCTTTGGGTGGGGTTTTTATGGGGTCCGGGAGGATTTGGGGTCCTGGGTGGGGGTCTTGGGGTCCTGGGGGTGGTGGATTTTTGGGGGTCCCGGGGAGGCATCTTGGGTGTTTTGGGGGGGATTTTGGGGGTCCGCAGGGGGATTTTGGGGTCCCGGGGTGCTCACCGTGGTGGCCGAGGGTTCTGTGGCCGCCGCTCCGGCCCGGGGGTCAGCGGGGGGTCCCCGCGTCCCTCGGGGTCCCTGGGGCAAAACCGCGGTTGAGAGCCCCCCCAAAAACCCCAAAGTGGAACCTGGACCCCCAAATACCCCAAATCCCACCTGGAACCCCCCAAAACCCAAATCGAACCTGGGACCGCCCAAAATCCCCCAAATCCCACCTGGAGGGCCCCCAAAAATCCCCCTTGGAATTCTCAGAGAGACCCCCAAATCCCGCGCAAGCTCCCCAAACCTGCCCACCTTAAACTGCCCCAAGCCTGCCCAAATTGGCCCCAAAAATTTGCCCTCAAAACCCTGAACCCCAAACTGCTACCAAAACTCTCCGACTATGCCCCAAAACCCCTTAAATCCCCCAAACTGCTCCAAAACCCACAAACTGCCCAACAGATAGACATTTCCCCAAAAGCCGCCACAACTCCTGACCCCAAACTGCCTCAAAACTGCCTCAAAGCCCTCAAAAACCTCCAACTGCCCGCACAAAAGCCCTAAACTTGCCGCCAAACCCTCCCAACTGCCCAATCCCTCCAAACCCTCCAAACTGCCTTAAACCCGGCACCCTAGACTGCCCGCAAACCCTCCAAAACCCCCAATCGCCCAAAACCGCTCAAGAACCGCCCCCAAATCCCTCACCTGCCGCTCCTGCGCCTCCGGGCCAGGCCAGCCCCACGCCGGGCGCGAGCAGCAGCAGCGGGAGCGCGCACAGCGCCAGCCGGGGCCCGCGCGCGGGGCCGCGCCGCGCCCGGAGGCTGGGGAGGGGCCCCCGTGCGCTCCTCGCAGCGAGCCCCATGAAGCCCGCGCGCAGGCCGCACACGGGGCGCCGAGAAGTGGTGAAGCACGTGCACGCCGTGCTCGCAGGGTTGGGCGCGCTAGGCGCCGGCGGCGGCGGCAGCTGCGGGCCCGCGAAGCCAGCTGTGCCACCGTGCAGCTGAAGGCGTTGGCGCCCGTCCTGGCACGTGCCGCCGTGCGCGCACGGGTTCGGGCTGCAGGTCGTCGCGTTGTGCTGGCAGAGGCGCCCGAGAAGCCGGGCGGCAGCGGCACAGCGGGGCCAGGCCAGCGAGTCGCGGCACTGGCCCGCCTGCGCCGGGGAAACGGGGGAAAGTGGGGAAAACGGGGCGAACAATGGGGGGAAACGGGGCGAAACTAAGGGGAAAATGGGGGGAAAAGGGGGGGGATAAGGGGAAGTGGGGGAAAATGAAGAAAACGGGCAGCGAAAATAAAGGGGAAAAAATGGGGGGAAAAGCGGGGGAAAATTAAGGGGAAAGTGGGGGAAAATGGGGAAAATGGGGCGAAAGAATAGGTGGAACATGGGGGAAAAATGAGAAAATGGGGGAAATAAGGGGCCAAATGGGAGGGGAAAACGACGAAAACAGGCGGCAAAATAAGGGGGAAATGGGGGGGAAATGGGGGAAAAATGAGAAAAAATTGGGACTAGAAAATGAGAAAACCGGGACAAAAATAAGGGGAAAATGGCGGGGGGGGCAAGGAGAAAAAGGGGGGGAAATAAGGGGGAAATGAGGGAAAAATAAGGGGAATTTCTCACCGTTGAGGGGGTTTAGGGTTTTTAGGGGTTTTTTTAGGGTTTTTAAGGGGTTTTTGGGCATTTCTCACCGTTGAGGCAGTAGCTGAGCTCGCAGCAATCCGCCCGGCGGTTTTAGGGTTTTTTCGGGCATTTTTTGGGGTTTTTTGGGGGGTTCAGCATTCGGGCAGTAGTGGGGTTTTGGGGGGATATTTTGGGTTATTTTTGGGGTTTTGGGCATTTCTCACCATTGAGGCAGTAGCTGGGCTCGCACTGATCCGCCCGGCAGTTTTAGGGGTTTTTGGGGGGATATTTTGGGTTATTTTGGGGGTTTTTGGGCATTGCTCACCGTTGAGGCAGTAGCTGGGCTCGCAGCGATCCGCCCGGCAGTTTTAGGGGTTTTTGGGGGGGATATTTTGGGTTATTTTGGGGGTTTTTGGGCATTGCTCACCGTTGAGGCAGTAGCTGGGCTCGCAGCGATCCGCGCGGCGCTCGCAGTTGGAGCCGCGGAAGCCGGGGGGGCAGCGGCAGCTGTACCCGGGGCCGGTCCCGGGGGGGGCCCCGGGGGCGGGGGCGCAGGCGCCGCCGTTGAAGCAGGGCCCGAGGGCGCACGGGGAGGGGGGCACCTCCGGCAGCGGGAACGGGACCCCCGGGACCCCCGGGAGGGGCTCTGGGACCCCCGGGACCCCCGGGAGAGGGGCTGGGACCCCCGGGAGGGGCTCTGGGACCCTTGGGAGGGGCTCTGGGACCCCCGGGACCTCCGGGAGAGGGGCTGGGACCCCCACGAGGGGCTCTGAGACTCCCGGGAGGGGATCCGGGACCCCTGGAATGGCACCGGGGACCCTCGGGACCCCCTGAAGAGGCTCCGGGACCCCCGGGAGCCGCTCTGAGACCCCCGGGACCACCGGGAGATGCTCTGGAACCACCGGGAGATGGGCTGAGACCCCCACGAGGGGCTCCGGGACCCCCGGGATGGGCTTGGAGCCCCCCGGGATGGCATCGGGGACCCCTGGGAGGGGATCTGGGACCCCCACGAGGGGCTCCGAGACCCCTGCGACCACCGGAACCGGCCCCGGGACCCCCGGGCGGGGCTCTGAGACCCTCGGGA
>NDFG01000202.1:110883-122865 GCA_002167245.1 Sporophila hypoxantha | reverse complement strand
GGCGGTTACTGGGGATACTGGGAGTAAAGGATGCGGCTACTGGGGATACTGGGAGCGGGGGAGGCTCGGACTGGGGCCGGGAGCGGCTTTACTGGGCAGACTGGGAATGGGGGAAGCTCGGACTGGGCAGACTGGGAGCGGGGGATGGTGTTACTGGGCAAACTGGGAGCGGGGGAGGCCGGTACTGGGGATACTGGGAGCAGAGGCTGCTGTTACTGGCGATACTGGGAGCGGGGGATGCCGTTACTGGGGATACTGGGAGAGGGCCGGGCTTTACTGGGAATACCGGGAGCGGGGGTGGCCGGGACTGGGAGCACTGGGAGCGGGGGTGGGGTTACTGGGCAGACCGGGAGCGGGGGAGGCTGTTACTGGTGGTACTGGAGCGGGGGAGGCTCGGACTGGGAGCACTGGGAGCGGGGGAGGCCGGGACTGGGGATACTGGGAGCGGGGGAGGCTCGGACTGCAGCCGGGGGCGGCTTTACTGGGCAGACTGGGATTGGGGGCGGCTGTTACTGGGGATACTGGGAACGGGGGAGGCCGGGACTGGGCAGACTGGGAGCGGGGGTGGGGTTACTGGGCAAACTGGGGGTGGAAGAGGCTGGGACTGGGAGCGGGGGAGGCTGTTACTGGGGATACTGGGATTGGGGGTGGCTGTTACTGGGGATACTGGGAGCGCGCGGGGCTTTACTGGGCAGACTGGGAGCGGGGGAGGCGGTGCTGGGAGCGATAGTGCGGCCGGGGGCGGCTGTACTGGGCAGACTGGGAGCGGGGCAGGCTCGGACTGGGGATACTGGGATTGGGGGCGGCTTTACTGGGGATACTGGGATTGGGGGTGGCTGTTACTGGGGATACTGGGAGCGGAGGGTGCTGTTACTGGGGATACTGGGAGGGGGAGATAGTCGGACTGGGGATACTGGGAGCGGGGGATGCCGGTACTGGGCAAAAGGGGATCCAAACTGGGGGCGGGGGCGACTTTACTGGGCAAACTGGGAGCAGGGGAGGCCCGGACTGGGGATACTGGTGTGGGGGAGGCTTGTACTGGGGATACTGGGATTGGGGGTGGCTGTTACTGGGGATACTGGGATTGGGGGTGGCTGTTACTGGGGATACTGGGAGTGGGGGTGGCTGTTACTGGGGATACTGGGAGTGGGGGTGGCTGTTACTGGGGATACTGGGAGCAGGGGAGGCTCAGACTGGGCAGACTGGGAGCAGGCGATGCCGGTACTGGGGATACTGGGGCCTGTACTGGGGCTGGTGGTGGTGGTTACTGGGGATACTGGGAGCAGGGGACACCGGCACTGGAGCTGGTACTGGGACTGGGGGAGGCTGTTACTGGGGATACTGGGATTGGGGGGAATTCGGACTGGGGATACTGGGATTGGGGGTAGGTGTTACTGGGCATACTGGGATGCTGTTACTGGGCATACTGGGATGGGGGGGATGGCAGTTACTGGGGATACTGGGAGCGGGGGTGGCTGTTACTGGGCATACTGGGATTGGGGAGGCTGTTACTGGGAATACTGGGATGGGGGGATGGCAGTTACTGGGGATACTGGGAGCGGGGGTGGCTGTTACTGGGATTGGGGGTAGGTGTTACTGGGCATACTGGGATGCTCTTACTGGGGATACTGGGAGCAGAGGCCTTGTACTGGGAGTACTGGGATTGCCACTGGAGGATACTGGTGCTGGAGGAGGCGGTTACTGGTTAGACTGGGACTGGGGGAGGCTCTTACTGGGCATACTGGGAAGGGGGGAAGGCTGTTACTGGGAGTTACTGGTTTGTGGTGATGCTGTAACTGGGAGTTACTGGGAGATGAGAACGGTGTAACTGGGAGTTACTGGTGCTAACTGGTTGTTACTGGGGTTACTGGTGCTTACTGGGGTTACTGGGGGTTACTGGTACCTGCAGCTGCTGCAAACTGGGAGTTACTGGTTTGTTGCTGATTCCGTACTGGGATTACTGGTTTGAGGTGATGCCCTGTACTGGGAGTTACTGTTTGAGTGATGCTGTTTACTGGGAAGTTTACTGGTACTGCGGCTGTGGTTATGGGGCACTGGCGGGATACTGGGAAACGGGGATTGCCGTTACTGGGGGTTTACATGGACAAGGGGACGCCGTTACTGGGAGTTAATGGTACACAGCGGTGCTGTAACTGGGAGTTACCTGGGAGACTTGTGACGCTGTTTACTGGGAGTTACTGGAGATGCAGGAATTCTGTTACTGGGTGGATACTGGGTCCCAGTGGGTGCTTGTTACTGGGTGATACCTGGGACATAGAGGACAGTGTAACTGGGGTGTTTACTGGGAGTTTACTGGGACATGGGCATGCTGTAACTTGGGAGTTACTGGTTTGTTGCTGATGGCCGTTACTGGAGTATACTGGGATGTGAGATCGGTCGTAAACTGGGAGTTACTGGTGCGTGGTGCAGGCTCTTACTGGGGATACTGGCCCAGTGCATGCTGTGACTGGAGGTTACGTGGACATGGGCATGCTGTAACTGGGAGTTACTGGACATAAGAACGGGGTTCCTGGGGAATACTGGAGAGATGACGTTGCTGTGTTACTGGGGATACTGGGAGATGGGGATGGTGTCACTGGAGTTTAACTGGATGTGAGATCGGTGTAACTGGAGTTACTGGGATGTGTGCAAGATTGGTGTAACTGGGAGTTTACTGGGTGTTGAGATCAGTGTCACTGGGAGTTACTGGGAATGTGCGATGTATGGATGGGTGTAATGGGACTGGAGTTACTGATGATTGGTGAACTGGGAGTTAGTGGAGATTGTGTAAGGAGTTAAGGGAGACTGGAGTTACTGGGATGGATTGGTGTAACGATAGGGATGTAGATGCTGGGAGTTACTGGGAATGTGAGATACGATTACGGGATTTACGATGGATCGAACTGGGAGTTACTGGGATGTGAGATGGTGTACTGGGCAGTTACTGGATGTGAGATTGGGTGTAACTGGGAGTTACTGGGATGTGAGATTGGTGTAACTGGGAGTTACTGGGAGTTACTGGGATGTGAGATCGGCGTAACTGGGAGTTACTGGGATGTGGGATGGTGTAACTGGGAGTTACTGGGATGTGGGATGGTGTAACTGGGAGTTACTGGTGCTACTGGTGGTAACTGGTCATTACTGCTTGTTACTGGTGTTACTGGTGTTTACTGGGAGTTACTGGGGGTTACTGGTGGTTACTGGTGGTTACTGGTGGTTACTGGTGTTACTGGTGGTTACTGGTGGTTACTGGGAGATGGGAATGCTGTTACTGGTGGTTACTGGTGTTACTGGTGGTTACTGGGAGATAGGGATGCTGTTACTGGTGTTACTGGTCATTCCTGGGGGTTACTGGGGTTACTGGGAGATAGGGATGGTGTTACTGGGGGTTACTGGTGCTTAGTGGTTGTTACTGGTTGTGTACTGGTGCTTACTGGTCATTACTGGTCGTTACTGGTGGTTACTGGGGGTAACTGGTGCTTCCTGGGGTTACTGTGGTTACTGGTCTGTGCTGGTTGTTACTGGTGCTTACTGGAGGTAACTGGGGGCAGCCAGGGGTTACTGGTTGTTACTGGTGCTTACTGGTCTGTGCTGGTGGTTACTGGTGCTTACTGCTTGTTACTGGTGTTACTGGTGCTTACTGGTCGTTACTGGGGGTTACTGGTTGTTACTGGGGGTTACTGGTTGTTACTGGTCCATGCTGGCGCTTACTGGTGCTTACTGATCCGTGCTGGTTGTTACTGGTTGTTACTGGTGCTTACTGCTTGTTACTGGTGTTACTGGTGTTACTGGTGTTACTGGGGGTTACTGGTTGCTGCTGGCGTTGCTGGTTGTTACTGGTGCTTACTGGGAGATGGGGATGCTGTTACTGGGGGTTACTGGTGCTTACTGGTGGTTGCTGGTGTTACTGATGGTCACTGGTGCTTACTGGTCTTTACTGGGGGTTACTGGGGTTACTGGGAGATAGGGATGCTGTAACTGGTGCTTACTGGTTGTTACTGGTCGTTACTGTTGGTTGCTGGTGGTTACTGGTGTTACTGGTCCATACTGGTTGTTACTGGTGGTTATTGTTGGTTACTGGTCGTTACTGGTTGTTACTGGTGCTTACCGGTGGTTACTGCTTGTTACTGGTCCGCACTGGTTGTTACTGGTTGTTACTGGTCCATACCAGTCCATACTGGTCCATACTGGTTGTTACTGGTCCATACTGGTCCATACTGGTCCATACTTGTTGTTACTGGTTCTTTCTGGTTGTTACTGGTCGTTACTGGTCCATACTGGTCCATACNCATACTGGTCCATACTGGTCCATACTTGTTGTTACTGGTTCTTTCTGGTTGTTACTGGTCGTTACTGGTCCATACTGGTCCATACTGGTCCATACTGGTCGTTACTGGTCCATACTGGTCGTTACTGGTCCGCACTGGGCTGGGACCCTGGGCCAGCCCATTCCGTGGCTCTGGGGGGGTTTTGGGGTCCCGGGGGTGCTGAGGGAGCCCCAGAACTCCCAGGGGGGATTTGGGGACCCCCAAAACCCCAAAATCCCAAAACCCCAAAATCCCCAAATCCCAAAACCCCAAAATCCCAAAACCCCAAAATCCCCAAATCCCAAAACCCCAAAATCCCAAAACCCCCAAAATCCCCAAAATGCCCCAAATCCCCAAAACGCCCAAAATCCCCCAAAAATCCCCAAATTTGGGACACCAGCTCAGCCCCACCAATGGGAACTGGGGACACCCCGGAATTTGGGGGGACACCCCTGAATTTGGGAATTTTGGGGTTCCCAGGTGGAATTTTGGGGCTCCCTGGAGGGTTTTTGAGATTCCTGGGTAGAATTTTTGGGGTTCCTGGGAGGAATTTTGGGGTTTCCAGGTGGAATTTTGGAGTTCCTGGGGTTGATTTTGGGGTTCACGGGTGGAATTTGGGGGTTCCCAGGTGGATTTTTGGGGTTCTCAGGTGGAATTTCGGAGGTCCAATGAGGAATTTTGGAGTTCCTGGGAGGGATTTTGGGGTCCCAGGTGGATTTTTGGGGTTCCCAGGAAGAATTTTGGAGTTCCTGGGGTTGATTTTGGGGATCCCGGGTGGAATTTCGGGATTCTCCGGTGGGATTTTGGGGTTCCTGAGTGGAATTTCGGGGTTCCCGGGTGGATTTTTGGGGTTCCCAGGAGGGATTTTGGGGTTCCTGAGTGGAATTTTGGGGTCCTGGGTGAAATTTTGGAGTTCCCAGGTGGAATTTTGGGGTTCCAGGAGGATTTTGGGGTTCCCGTGAGGAATTTTGGAGTTCCTGGGAGGGATTTTGGGGTTCCCAGGTGGAACTTTGGGGTTCCCGGGGGGAATTTTGGGCTTTTCGGGTGGAATATTGAAGATTCAAGGAGGAATTTTGGGGTTACCAGGAGGGATTTTGGGGCTCCCGGATTGGACTTTTGGGGTTCCCGGGAGGGATTTTGGAATTCCCATTGGGAATTTTGGGGCTCCAGGGTGGGATTTTGGGGTTCCCGGGTGGATTTTTGGAGTTATCAGGAGGGATTTTTGGGTTCCCTGGTGGGATTTTGGGGTTCCCGGGTGAATTTTTGGGGTTCCCTGGTGAATTTTTGGGGTTCCCGGCTGAATTTTTGGGGTCTCTCAGACACCAGCCCAACCCCACCCATGGCTGCCGGGGAGGCCCCCCTTGATTTCAGGGGGGCACCCTGGATTTGGGGGCGCACCCAGCGCATCGGGGGGGTCCTGGGGGTCCCCACGAGCTCTCTGGGACCCCCCCCCGCCCCAAAATTTGGGATCCCCCGTGACCCCCACCGTGCCCCCCCATCCTCTGGGACCCGGTACCGGGGGGGGTCCCGGGGGTTCCCAACCCCCCAGGATTTTGGGGGCCCCCCCCGGATTTTGGGGACCCCTCCAGGGTTTAGGGACACCATGGCGTTTTCGGGGACCACCCCATGTTTTCGGGGACCCCCCCCCGGAAATTTCGGGGGGCCCCCCGGTTCGGGTCCGTCCCCGCCCGTTGGGCCGCGGTTGCCGGGCAACGCGGGGATGCGGGCGGCGGGTGCGGAGCTGCTGCGGGCGGGCACGGGGGGGCCGGGGGGGGGGCCCGTGTTATTTTGGGGGGTGGGGTGGGGGGGATCTCCAGATGTGACCCCCCCCCCCTCCCCGGCCCCCCCAGATGTGCGAGGAGCCCCCCTGGGCGCGGGCCACTACGGCCGCCTCCCCGTTACGAGCGGCCCCTGGAAAACCCCCGGTTTCTGCATCATCTCCGGCAACCAGCTGCCTGATTGCTCGATGAGGAGGAGGTTTGAGGCGCGGCCGGAAGGCTCGGGGGGGCCGGGGGGGTCCCCCCGAAGCGCTGACCCCCCCCGTGCGCAGATCCACCCGCTGCTGATCCGGGAGCGGCGCGCTATCCGTCCGAGCAAAGCTGCTGCGCGCACCGTCAGCGTGCCCGTGAGGGCCGCCCGCACCCCGCCAGCACGTAACGGCGCGGGGCACCGCGGGACCCCCCCGGGACCCCGGGACCCCCGGACCCCCCGGGACCCCCGGAACCCCCCCTGACCCCGGCTGCTGGGGGGCGGGGCGGAGCTGACACCCCCCCATCCCCCCCCCACCCGCGCCGCGGGAGCCATGGCGGACTCCATCCCATAATGCTCGCATTCGCGCTGCCGCGCTGCCCTTTGGCGACGGTTGCCATGGAGACGGGGGACACGGGCCCTGCCCCCCCCACCCCCAAATTTCCGCCTCCCCCCCCTTCCCCCCCCCCCTTCCAAGGAGGCGCCGCCCCCGGGGGGGGAGGGGACACCGGGGGGGGGAGGGGAACACCGGGGGGGGGGAGGGGACACGAGGGGAACCGGGGCGGGGGAGGGGGGACATGGGGGGTGGCACCGCGCCCCGCCCCACCGCACCCCCGGGGTTTGGGGGAAAGAAAGGGAAAATTGGGGCTTAGGGGAGGGGGACAGGGCAACAGGATGGGACAGAGGGGGGACAGAGGGGACAGGGGACATAGGGACAGGGATTGCGGACAGAGGACAGAGGGACAGAGGGACAGAGGGACAGAGGGACAGATAGGGGACAGAGGGACATGGGGACAGGGGAACCAGCGGATGGGGACAGAGGGACAGGGATGGGGACAGACAGAGGGACAGGGACAGGGATGCCGTCGTTGCCAGCAGCGCTATTGGGGACAGGGGACAGCAGTGCCACCCCTGCTGGGGACAGGGACAGGGACAGCAGTGCCACCACCCTTATCAGGGCCACCAGTGCCAGGGGACACCAATGCCACCGGTGCTGTTGGGGACAGGGCCACCAGTGTCACCAGCAGGGCCAGGGGACACCGGTGCCACCCCTGCTGTCCCCGTGCTGCTGCCGCCCCCCAGTGCCACCAGTGCCACCCCCGCTGTCACCGGTGCCACCCCTCCCTGATGCCACCAGTGCCACCAGTGCCACCCCTCCCTGATGCCACCAGTGCCACCCCCGCTGTTGGGACAGGGACACTGATGCCACCCTGTCACCGCTGTCACCTCCCCGGTGCCACCCCTGCTGTCACCGGTGCCACTGGGGACAGGGGACACCGGTGCCACCCGTGCCATTGTCACCGCTGTCACCATCCAGTGCCACCACGGCTGCTGCCACCATCCTCTGCTGCTGCCACCGCTGCTGCCACCATCCAGTGCCACCAGTGCCACCCGTGCCATTGTCACCAGTGTCACCATCGCTGCCACCATCCAGTGCCACCATCACCGATGTCACTGCTGCCACCAGTGCCATTGTCCCCGCTGTCACCATCCGCTGCCATAAATGTCACCAGTGCCACCATCACCTGTGTCACCTGTGCCATCAGTGCCGCCGCTGCCACCTGTGCCCCCAGTGCCACCAATGTGTCCCCAGTGCCACCAGTGTCCCCACTGTCCCCTGTGCCATCTCTCACCACTGCCACCACTGCCACCAGTGCCACCAGTGTGTCCCAGTGCCACCAACCCCAGTGTCCCCATTTCCGGTGTCCCCAGTGCCACCTCTCACCACTGCCACCAGTGTCCCCAGTGTCACCAGTCACCCCCAGTGTGCCCCAGTCTGTCCCAGTGCCACCGGTGCCACCATCTCCAGTGTCCCCTGTGTGCCCAGTCACCCCCAGTGTGTCCCCAGTGCCACCATCCCCACTGCCACCACTGCCACCAGTGCCGACAGTGTGTCCTGGTGTCACACTGTCCCCAGTGCCACCAGTGCCACCCTCCCAGTGTGTCCCCGTGCCACCATCCCATGTCCCCAGTGTCCCCAGTGCCACCTCTCACCACTGCCATCTCCAGTGCCACCATCCCCAGTGTGTCCCATTGCCACCAGTGCCACCATCCCACTGTCCCCAGTGTCCCCACTGTCCCCAGTGTCCCCAGTGTCCCCAGTGTCCCCAGTGTCCCCCCCGCTGTCCCCAGTCTGTCCCAGTTCCCCCAGTTCCCCTCCCCCCGCCCTTTTTTCCCACGGCCCTCTGGCCCCGCCCCTTTCCCACGCCCCCGCCGTGGGCGTGTCCTCCTCCCAATGGGCGTGGTCTCCCCTTTTAGGGGCGTGCCCTCCCGCCCAGTGGGCGTGGCCTCTCCTTTTAGGGGCGTGGCCTCCCCCGCACGCCGGGCGCGCCCCCCGGAACGCGGTGGGCGTGGCCAAGAGGGGGACGCTGTGGCGTGTCCCAGGCGCGGGTGGCCGTGGTTTGAGCGCGGTGGGCGGGGCCTGCCGAAGCGCGGGGCGGCGGCCGGCGCCGGGTGAGCGGCGGGGGGGGCGAGGTGCAAAAGGGGGGGGGGGGCGAGTGCGGTGGGGGGCGGCGTGTGAGAGGGGGAAGGGGGCGATTGTGTGCCCGGGGGGGGGAGGGGAGCGCGGGGGGGAGGGGAGGGGGGGGAGGGCGGCGGGGCGGCTCGCGCGCGGAGGCCGCGAGCGGGGGGAGGGAGTGAGTGTGCAAAAAACGGGGGGGGAGAGGGGGAGGGGAGGGGAGCTGGAGGGTGCGGGGGGCAACAAGGTGAGTGTGATGTGTGCCGGGGGGGGGGACAGGTGTGCGGGGACAGGTGAGGGTGCGGGGGGGCTCGGTGAGTGTGAGTGTGCGGGGGGGGACAGGTTGGCAGTGTGAGTGCGCGGGGAGGGCGGACAGGTGAGTGTGAGTGCGCGGGGGGGCTTCAGGGTGACTGTGCGAGGGTGTCAGTGTGTTCAGGGACAGGTGAGGGTTGCGGGGGGAGCACACGGTGTGCGAGGGACAAGGTGTGCTAAGGGCCGGGGGGCACAGTGTGAGTGTGCGGGGGGGGCGGGCAACAGGTGTGCGAGGGGGCTCAGGGTGAGCGTGCAAGGGGGTCAGGGTGAGTGTGGCCGTAGAGGGGGCTCAGGTGTCGGAGGGCCGGAGTACAGTGTGAGTGTGAAGTGTGCAAGGCCGGGCGGGTTGTGGGTCAGTTGCAGGACGCGCCGGGGGGGTTCAGCGTGAGTCCCTGCAGAGGGTCAGCGTGAAGTGTGAGGGACAGGTTGTGAGTGTGCCCGGAGAGGAACAGATGGTGTTGAGGTGTGGCCGGGGGGGGAGCTTCAGGTGTGCCGCGGGGGGCTTCGGGTGAGAGTGTGCAAGGGTCCAGGTGGAGCGTTGCAAAAGGGCCGGGGGGGGCTCAGGTGTGCGAGGACAGAGGTGAGGGTGGCAAGGGGGGTTTTGGGGTCCAGGGCAGGGTCTGGGGGTTGGCTCAGGGAGTGGTGCAAAGGGCAGTGTGGGGGTGCGGAGCGCGATCAGGTTGTGTGCGACCCCCCCAGGTGAGGAGTGAGTCAGTGAGTGAGTGGAGTGTTGCCCCCAGGTGTGTGGCGCCCCCCCAGGTGTGTGCCCCCCCCCACTCAGGTGTGCCCAGGTGTGTCTGACCCCCACCCAGTGTGCCTGTGCCCCCGCCCATTCAGTGTGAGCGTGACCCCCCCGGTGTGTGTGCCCCCACCCCCTCCCCCGGGTGTGTCAATATGACCCCCCAGGGTGTGCCCAGGTGTGCCCAGCTAGTGTTGTGACCCTCCCCAAAAGGTGTGTCTGACCCCCTAGGTGTGTTCTGACCCCCCCCTCAGTTGTGTGTGCGACCCCCCCAGGTGTGCCCAGGTGTGAGTGTGGCCCCCCGGGTGTGTGTCTGTTACCCCCCCACAGTGTTGTGTGTTCCCCCCCCGCGTGTGAGTCCACTGCCACGCCCGCCCCCCCAGGTTGTTGTACCCGCCGTCGAGGTGGTGGTCTGACCCCTGCCCCCCTCAGTGGTGACCGCCCGCCGCCCCGCCCCCCGCCCGCCCCCGATGCTTCTCCGGGGTCTCCCGGGCCCCGTCCGGGGGGGCTCGGGGGGGGCCCCTCCCCCCGGACTTTAGTCCCGCCCCCCATGGTGGGGCCCCGCCCCGCCGCGCCCCCCCCCGCACCCGGGGTCCCCCGGAAGGCCTGCGGGGCCCCCCCGGCCCCCCCGGGGCCACCCCGGGCGGCTGCAGCACCCTGGCGGTAGGAGAGCGACCGATCGATTATTTAATTAATTATTGGTTTAAATTGGGGAGGGGGCTCGGGGGGATTTTAGGGGGAGAGTTCAAGGGATCCCGAAATTTTGGGTGAGGGGAGCATCGAAATTCGGGGAGGGGGTCCGAACATGGGGAGGGGGCTCCGAACTGGGGAGGGGGCTCGGGGTTCAGGGGATTTGGGGAGGGGGAAGAATGTTGCGGGGAAAGTTCAAGGGATTCCCAAAATGGGGGAGAGGAGTCTGAGGCAGGAGGAGCTTCGAAATTTGGGAGGGGGTCTTGGGGTTTAAGGGATTTGGGGAGGGGGGAGATTTGGGGGGGGATTTTAGGGGATTTTGGGGCTTTTTAGGGGATTGGGAAGGCAGAGTTGAGGACCCCAAATTTGGGGAGGGGGGCTCGGGGTTCAAGGGGATTTGGGGAGGGGGAAGGAATCTGTGGGGGGAAAGTATCAAGGGGATCCCAAAATTTTGGGGAGGAAAGAGCTCAAAATTTGGGGAGGGGGCCCAGGTTTTGGGAGGGGGCTCAGGATTAACTGGGATTTGGGGGAGGGGGGAGAATTTTGGGGGATTTTGGGGGGTTAGGGAGGCCAAAGATCCAGAATTGAAGGACCCCAAATTGGGGAGGGGGTTTTGGGTTTGATTTGGGGCAGGGGAGAATTGGGGGGGGATTTTCGGGGATTTTTTGGGGTCCTGCCCCGATTTTGGGGTGGATTTTGGGGTTCCCCTTGGATTTTGGGGGTTTGCCCTGACCCCTTGACCCCCAAATCCCCCCCAGACCCCAAATTCCCCCCCCGGGTCACCCCACGGAGCAGAATTTGGGGACCCCCAAGAGATGGGGGTGGGAAATTTGGGGTCTCCACAGGTTTTTTGGGGGGATTTTGGGGGCCCCGCTTTGCCATTTTGGTAGTGTCATTTTGGGTCACCCCCAGTGTTTTGGGGTTCCACTTGGATTTGGGGCTGGATTTGGGACCTGCCAGGTTTTGGGGGAATATTTTTGGGGTCTCTCCGTGTTTTGGGGTGGGGATTTCGGTTTCCCCCAGGTTAGGGCGGTGTAGTTTTGGGGTCCTCCAGGGTTTTGGGGTGGGGATTTGGGTTTCCCCCCCGCGGTCAGGGGTGGGATTTTGGGTCCTGCCTGCGTTTGGGGCGAGGTTTTGGTTCACCCTCAGGTTTTGGGTTCCCCTTGGATTTGGGACTGGGGTTTTGGGGTCTCACAGGACTTTGGGTGGGATTTTGGGGTCTCCCCATATTTTGGCGGTGGGGATTTCGGGATTCCCCCAATTTTGGTGCTGGGATTGGGTTCCCCTGGGGTTAGGGGTGAGATTTTGGGGTCTCCCGAGGTTTTTGGGTGTTTAATTTTGGCGGGTCCCCCCAGGTCGATGGGTGGGATTTTTGGGGTCTTGCTGCAGTTTGGGGTGAATTTTTGGGCTACCCCTGGATTTTGGGTGGGAACCAGAGTTCCCCCCAACATTTTGGGGTGGGGTTTGGGTGCCCCAGGTTTTGGGGAGGATTTTGGGTCCCCCAGGTG
>NDFG01000202.1:100750-110858 GCA_002167245.1 Sporophila hypoxantha | reverse complement strand
CTCCCGCGCCGCCCTTTCCGCCTCGGTGAGCGCCGGCGCCAGTCGGCAACCGCCGCTGTTTACCATGGCAACCGCGGCCTGTTACCATGCAACCGCGGGCCTGCCTGCAATGCCCGTGGCGTTCATGGCAAACCGCGCCTCGTCCACTTATGGCCACCCGCCTGAACAACCATGGAGCCTGTCACCATCGGCAACCGCTGAGGCTGACCCGTCAGCCATCGGCGAACCGGTCGCAGTGCCATGGCACCACGTGCAACCTGCCTGAGCCTGGCACCAGAGCGACCACGTCACCTCCATCATACTGACTTGACTCACCATTGACCGCCTGACCATTCCCATCGGCAACCATGCGCCTGCCATCCCACCATGCCGGACGCATGAGGATACACTGTGATCCCCCCCAATTCATTATCCATGGCTATGGTTACCATTGTCACCTGTTGCCATGGTTACCGTTGGTCCCCAGCCCCCATTTGCTTCAGTTGCCATTGTAAAACCCACCATCCGTTCGCATGGCTTGCCGTTGTCACTTTCATCCGTTTCCCATGGTTACCAGGTCTTTCTCCCGTCTTCCATGGTTACCATTATCACCCCTCATCAGTTGCCAATGGTTACCGTGTCCCACCCCCGGTGGTGCCATCTCATGCACTCATCACCCATTGCCACTGTAACCATGGCCCCCCCCCATGGTCATTGCCATGTCAGCCCTTGTTCCGTTGCCCATGGTACGTTCACATTGCCGTCTGCCACTGGTCGTCCCCCCATTATTCATTTGCCTTCTGGTCGCTGTGTCCCACATCTCGTTGCCAATGGTTACTGTGCTCCCACCCCCCAACTGCGCTGGTTGCCACTGTTCATCCGTTGCCATTGGGTTACCCATGGTCCCGACCCCCCCATTTCCATGGTTACCATTGTCATCCGTTGCCATGGTTACCATGCCCCCCCCATTGCCATGGCTGCCATTGTCATCTGTTGCCATGGTTACCATGGCCCCCCCCCCCATTGCCATGGTTACCATGCTGGTTTTTTTTCCCCCTTCCCCCACCTGTTGTCTTGGTTATTCGGGGTATCTGTTCCCATGGTTACCGTGGTCCCAATGCACCCGTTGCCACAGTTACCCCATCACACACCTGTTGCCATGGTTACCTCATCACACACCTATTGCCATGGTTACCCCACTGCACACCTGTTGCCAAGGTTGTCCTCCATCACACGTTGCCGTGGTTACCATGGTCCTGTTTCCATGGCTACTGTGGTCCCCATATGCCTGTTGCATATTGCCATGGCAACCCCATCGCACACCCGTTGCCAAGGTTCTCGTAGTCCTCCGTCACACGTTGCCATGGTTACCATGGTCCCAGTTCCATGGCTGCCATGGTCCCCATGCGCCCGTTGCCATTGTTACTCCATCACACACCCATTGCCATGGTTACCAAGTGCACAACACCTATTACCATATTTGCACAGGTACTCTGCTGTTGCCATGGTTACCCTGGTCCCTGTTTCTGTGTTGCCACAGTCACCACAGTCACCCATCACTCGTTGCCATGGTTACCATCCCGTTTCCATGCTGCCATGGTTACTGTGGTCCCCACATGCCCATTGCCGTGGTTACACTGGTGCACCCCCGTTGCCATGGTTACGAAGTACACAGCCCCCGTTGCCACGCTTACACGGGTGCTCAGCCGTTGCCATGGTTACTGTGTTCCCTGTCACCTGTTGCCGAGGTTACCCTGATCCCTGTTTCTGTGTTACCATGGTTACCGCAGTCACGCATCACCCGTTGCCATGGTAACTGCGGTCCCCCGTACATCCGTTGTCGTGGCTACTGGGGTAACTGTTGCCGTGGTTACCCCATCACCCACCTGTTGCCATGGCTACCCTGGTCCCTGTTTCCATGTCGCCATGGTTACCCCATCACACAGCCGTTACCATGGTTGCTGTGGTCCCACCCAGCCGTTGCCATGGTTACCATGGACCGCACACGCATATTGCCATGGTTACCCCACCACACACTGGTTGCCATGGTTACTGCAGTCCCTCATCACAAGTTGCCATGGTTACCATGGTACCCAGGCAGCCGTTGCCATGGTTACCATGGCCCAGCACATCCCTGTTGTYGTGGTTATTGTGGTCCTGCCTGTTGCCATGGTTACCTCATCACACACCCGTCGCCATGGTTACCCCTCACACACGTTGCCATGGTTACTGCACCCCCCCCCCCCATCACTCGTTGCCAGGGTTACCCTGGCCTGGCACATCCCTGTTGCCATGGTTGCTGTGGTCCTGCCTGTTGCCATGGTTACCCCATCCCAGGCCTGTTCCCATGGTTACACTGGCCCTGCACGTCCCCGTTGCCATGGTTGCCATGATTGTGTCTGTTGCCATGGTTACTGAGACCCATCGCCTCCCGGTTGCCATGGTAACAGGGCAGTGACCCCTGTGGTCCCCATGCTCGGGAACCGCAATGCTCCGCTGCCCGTCACCATGGCAACCGCAGCCCTGTGGTACCCGTTACCATGGGTAACCTGGAGCCCACCACACCTGTTTCCATGGCAACCACGGCCCTGAATGACCTGTTGCCATGGCAACCAGGTAACTCCAGGTCAGGAGCCGGGTAAGCCGGTTACCATGGTAACGGGTTATTGCAGACCCAGGTGACCCAGAATAACCTGTTGCCATGGTAACCAGGTCTGGACTAATTCATTGCCATGGTAGCCAGGCAACCTGGATCCGGAACAGCCTGTTGCCATGGTAACAGGACAGCCCAGGTACTGAATAGTCTGTTGCCATGGTAACTGGGTAACCTGGGTTCAGAATAATCTGTTGCCATGGTAACCTGGATCTGGAATAACCCGTTGCCATGGTAACCATGGTAACTCATGTCCAGACTGACTCGTTGCCATGGTAACGTGGTAACCTGGGTCCTGTGCTGCCCGTTGCCATGGTAACCACACAGCCCACACACCGAATGACCCGTTACCATGGTAACCACTTGACCTGGATCTGGACTAACCCGTTGCCATGGTAACCAGGTCACCTGGGCCCTGACTGAGCCCTTGCCACGGTAACTGGTCTGTTGCCATGGTAACCGAGCAACCTGTGTCCCGAATGACCCGTTGCCATGGTAACCGGGTAGCGACACCCTGTGTGACCCGTTGCCATGGTAACTGGGTCACCCTGTGCCTGAGTAATCTGTTGCCATGGAAACCGGGTGACTCAGGTCCTGAGTAGTTTGTTGCCATGGTAACTGCTGCTTGTCACCATGGAAACTGTGACCCAGTGACCCCATGGTGACCCCTGACCCCTCAGTGACCCCTTGACCCCAATGACCCTGTGACCCCTGGGTGACCCCTTGACCTCAATGCCGCAATGACCCCTGGGTGACCTCTGGCCCTCCAGACCCCAATGTCCCCTGACCCCTGGGTGACTCCTGACCCTTGGGTGACCCTGGTGACCCTGCCTGACCCTTGGGTGACCCCTGACCCCTAGTGACCTTTGGATGACCCCTGACCCCTGGGTGACCCCTGGATAACCCCTGATGCCAGGTGACCCTGGGTGACCCCAGTGACCCCTGGATGACTGGTGACCCAAGGGACCACCGGCTGACCCCTGGTTGACCCCTGACCCATGAGTGACCCATGACCCCTGCGTGACCCCTGCTCCCAGCAAGGTTCCCTGAGCCGGTGCCCCAAGATACCCCCTGACCCCTGGGTGACCCCCGAGTGACCCCCGAGTGACCCCGTGACCCCGGTGTCCCCAGCAAGGCTTCCTGAGCCGGCGCCTCAAGAGCTCCATCAAGCGCACCAAGAGCCAGCCCAAGCTGGACCGGACCAGCAGCTTCCGGCAGATCCTGCCGCGCTTCCGCAGCGCCGACCACGACAGGTGAGACACACCTGGGACACACCTGGGTACACCTGGGGTACACCTGGGGCATTGGGGACACACCTGGGTACACCTGAGACACACCTGAGATACACCTGGGGGCACCTGAGATACACCTGAGCACACCCGGGTACAGCTGGGGCATTGGGGTACACCTGGGTACAGCTGGGTACACCTGGGTACACCTGGGGCATTGGGGACACACCTGGCGTACACATCACACACCTGGGTACACCTGGGACACACCTGGGACACACCTGGGGCAGCTTCCGGCAGATCCTGCCGCGCTTCCGCAGCGCCGACCACGACAGGTAAATACACCTGGGTACACCTGAGATACACCTGGGTACACCTGGGTACACCTGGGGTGACACATCACACACCTGGGTACACCTGGGGCATTGGGGACACACCTGGCATACACATCACACACCTGGGGCAGCTTCTGGCAGATCCTGCCGCGCTTCCGCAGCGCCGACCACGACAGGTGAGACACACCTGGGACACACCTGGGGTACACATCACACACCTGGGTACACCTGGGGCATTGGGGACACACCTGGGGCAGCTTCCGGCAGATCCTGCCGCGCTTCCGCAGCGCCGACACGGAACAGGTGAACACACCTGGGACACACCTGCACGCTGGTACGCTGAGATACACCTGGGCACACCTTGGCACACCTGAGATTTACACCGGGTTACACATCACACACCGTGGGTACACCTGGACACTGACGCACCTGGCTACACATCACACACCCTGGCAGCTGCCGGCAATCCTGCGCGCTTCCGCAGTGCCGACCACGACAGCGTAGACCACACCTGGGTACACCTGAGACAACACCTTACGCTGGGGATACACAATCACACACCCTGGTTACACCTGGGCATTGGGGCACACCACCTGGGGCAGCTTCCGCAATCCCTTGCCAGCTTCCACAAGCGCCGACCCGACAGTAAATACACCTGGATACAACTTGAATACACCTGGGCACCTGGTACACCTGGGTACACCTGGGATACACCTATACAACCTGGGGCACTGGGGACACACCTGGCGTAACACATCAACCACACCTGGGGCAGCTTCCGGCAGATCCTGCCGCGCTTCCGCAGCGCCGACCACGACAGGTGAGACACACCTGGGATACACCTGAGACACACCTGGGAGACACCTGAGATACACCTGGGTACAGCTGGGGTACACATCACACACCTGGGTACACCTGGGGCATTGGGGACACAGCTGGGACACACCTGAGATACACCTGGGTACAGCTGAGATACACCTGGGTATGGCTGGGTACACCTGGGTACAGCTGGGGGCACTGGGGACACACCTGGCGTACACATCACACACCTGGGGCAGCTTCCGGCAGCGCCGACCACGACAGGTGAGACACACCTGGGACACACCTGGGTACAGCTGAGATGCACCTGGGCACGGCTGGGTACACCTGGGGTACACCTGGGGCATTGGGGATACACCTGGGGCAGCTTCCAGCAGATCCTGCCGCGCTTCCGCAGCGCCGACCACGACAGGTAAATACACCTGGGATATACCTGGGCACACCTGGGTACACCGGGATACACCTGAGATACACCTGGGTACGACTGGGTACACCTGGGGTACACATCACACACCTGGGTACACCTGGGGCATTGGGGACACACCTGGGACACACCTGGGACACACCTGAGATACACCTGGGTACAACTGGGTACACCTGGAGGCACTGGGGACACACCTGGGGCAGCTGCCAGCAGATCCTGCCCCGCTTCCGCAGCTCCGACCACGACAGGTAAATACACCTGGGAGACACCTGAGATACACCTGGGGGCACCTGAGATACACCTGAGATACACCTGAGCACACCTGGGGGCACCTGAGATACACCTGAGATACACCTGAGATACACCTGAGATGCACCTCAGATACACCTGGGGGCACCTGAGATACACCTGGGGGCACCTGAGAAACACCTGAACACACCTGGGCACACCTGGGGTACACCTGAGATACACCTGGGGGCTCCTGAGATACACCTGAGCACACCCGGGTACACCTGAGATATACCTGGGGGCACCTGAGATACACCTGGGGTACACCTGGGGCATTGGGGATACACCTGGGTACACCTGAGACACACCTGAGATACACCTGGGGGCACCTGAGATACACCTGAGCACACCTGGGTACACCTGAGATACACCTGAGCACACCCGGGTACAGCTGGGGCATTGGGGTACACCTGGGTACACCTGGGGCAGCTTCCGGCAGATCCTGCTGCGCTTCCGGAGTGCCGACCACGACAGGTGAATACACCTGGGATACACCTGAGACACACCTGGGGTACCCCTGGGGCATTGGGGACACACCTGGGACACACCTGAGATACACCTGGGTACAACTGGGTACAGCTGGGGGCACTGGGGTCACACCTGGGACACACCTGGGGCAGCTTCCGGCAGATCCTGCCACGCTTCCGCAGCGCCGACCACGACAGGTAAATACACCTGGGGGCACCTGAGATACACCTGAGCACACCTGGGTACAGCTGGGGCATTGGGGTACACCTGGGTACACCTGGGTACACCTGGGGCAGCTTCCGGCAGATCCTGCTGCGCTTCCAGAGCGCCGACCACGACAGGTGAGACACACCTGGGCACACCTGAGATACACCTGGGATACACCTGGGATACACCTGGGCACACCTGAGATACACCTGAGATACACCTCACACACCTGGGCACACCTGAGATACACCTGAGATACACCTCACACACCTGGCATATACCTGGGTACACCTGGGGGCATTGGGGACACACCTGGGCACACCTGGGGCAGCTTCCAGCAGGCCCTGCTGCGCTTCCAGAGCGCCAACTTCAACAGGTAAATACACCTGGGGGCACCTGGGGGCACTGGGGACACACCTGGGCACACCTGGGCACACCTGGGCACATCTGGGGGCACACCTGGGCACATCTTGGGGCACACCTGGGAATAACTCGGACACATCTGGGGACACCACAGGGATTCCTGGAGGCACCAGGGGTCACCTGGGCACACCTGGGGACAGATGTGGGCACACCTGGGGACACCTGGGCACACCTGGCACACACCTGGGGACACACCTGGGCACACCTGGCACACACCTGGGGACACACCTGGGCACACCTGGGGTCACATGGGGACACACCTGGGCACACCTGGGGACAGACGTGGGCACACCTGAGGGAGTTTGGGGGCACCTGGGGACACCTACAAACACACCTGGGACACAGCTGGGGTCACCACAGGGATTCCTGGAGGCATCAGGGGTCACCTGGGCACACCTGGGGACACCTGGGGACACACCTGGGCACACCTGGGGACACACCTGGGCACACCTGAGGGAGTTTGGGGGCACCTGGGGACACCTACAAACACACCTGGGACACACCTAGGAGACCCGGCCACACCTGGGGACATCAGGGCACACCTGGGGACACCACGGGGGCATTTGGGGACATKTGGGGGCACTGGACCAGCAGCTCCCACAGCGCCGAGCGTGACAGGTACCGGCAACACCTGGGGCACACCTGGGCACACCTGGGGGCGCCCCGGGGGATTTGGGGGTCCCACCGGGGGGGGGCGTCCCGAGTTCCACCAGGAACTGCCCAAAATCCCCAAAAATCCCCCCAAAAATCCCTGAAAATCTTCCCAAAAATCCCCTCAAAATTCCTCGAAAATCCCCCAAAAGTCCCCCCAAAATCCCCCTAAAATTCCCCAAAATCCCCCAAAAATCCCCCCAAAATCCCCTGAAAATCTCCCCAAAATCCCCTCAAATCTCACCAAATCTTCACAAATCTCCCAAAATTCCCCAAAAATCCTCTCAAAAATCCCCCAAAATCTCAACAAATCTTCTCAAATCTCCCAAAATCCTCCTAAAATTCCCCCAAATCCCCTGAAAATCTCTTGCAATCCCCCCAAATCTCCTCCAGTGGCCCCAAATCCCCTCAAATTTCACCAAATCCCCTCAAATTTCACCAAAATCCTCTCAAATCTCCCGATAATTCCCCTCCAATCCCCCTACAAATCTCCTTCAAATGCCCCAGAATTCCTTCAAATCTCCCCATATAAATCCCCTCAAATCCCCCCCAAGTTCCCATCAAACCCTACAGAATACTCCCCAAACCTCCGCCAAATCAAGTAAATCCCCCCAAATCTCCCCAAATCCCAAATTCCCCTCAGATCTCCCCAAATCCCCCCAATCTCCAAAATCCCTCACCCGAAGTCCCCATGAAACCCACCTCAATAATCCCTCCAAACTCCCCTCAGATCCCTCCAGCCCTCATATCGCCCCAAATCCCCTAATAATCCCCCCAAAATTCCCTTCCGAACCCCCCCCATAATGCCCCCAATTCCTGCCCCCAAATTCCCAAAATCCCCTGCAGGCACAAACTATCAGATGTTTTAAGAAAGTTACACTCTCAAAAAACTCCCCGAATATCCCACCAAAATCCCCTAATTCTCCCCAAAATCCCCTCAAAATTCCCCCCAGAATCCCCCCAGACCCCCCGTGATTCCCCCAAATTCCCAATATATTCCCAACATCCGCCAATCCCAGCGCCTGGCTGATGCAGAAGCTTTTAAGGAGTCATCTCAGTTCGTCACAAACTCCCCAAATTCCCACCTCGAAACTGCCTCCAAAATGCCCCAAAGCTCTCCCAAATTCCCCCAGACCTCCCCAATTCCCTCCCAAATCCACTCAACCCCTCACAGACCCCCTAAAATCCTCAAAAGTCCCAACCCCCTATCGGAACAGCACGGTGAGCAGTACGTTAAGGAGTCGCTACTCGCAACACAGACTCCCCATAATCTCCTATTTCCATAAACTCCCCAAAATCACCCCCCAAATCACCCCCAAAATGCCCGCCCAGCTCCCCCCAGCCCCGCCCAGCCCCTCGTATCCCCTCGGAATTCCCGGCGTCCTTCCCGGCGCAAGCGCGCCGCTGATGTCAGAGTTTAAGGATCCACTCGCAACAATACTCCTCCCAAAATCCCCTATGCCGAACTCCCCAAGCATACACCCCCAAATTGCCCCAAAATTGCCCCAAAATCTCCCCCCGACCCCCCAGCCCCCCCCAGGCCCCCCGTGATCCCCCAGATCCCAGCGTTCCCGCTGCAGGGGCGCGGTCTGATAGCAAGACTTTAAAGGAGTCCGCTCACTCACAATATACTCCCCATAACTCCCATTCCAACTCCCCATAACATACCCCCAAATCACCCAATGCCCCAGATCCCTCTCACCCAGCTCCCCCCCAGCCCCCCGAACTCCCCCCGTAATTTCCGCGGCGTTTCTCGTTGCACGGGCGCGGTCTGATTGCATGACTCTTAAGGTAACGTTCGCACTCGCACGAGTCGCCTGATCCCCTCGATGCGCGCCGATAGGCGCTAGAGCTGAACTCTGCGACTGAGATTATTCCATCATCAAGGGCCGTGCATCTACAGCATACCTGCGTCCCAGGAGTTCTGCTTCGAGGTTCGTCCCGCCCTTTCCTGAACACGTCCGAATCTCTTTCCGGGGTATCCGGAGGGTCGTAGAGCTCACCTGTGGCTGGTAGGCGTGCCCCGCACGGTGACACCCTTGCGTGTCGCACCAAATGTTTCGCTCTTGTCCTGTCACGCCTGGCCGAAGGGCTGACTATACACTGATCAGAGAAACCTGTCAGCGCGCGCGTGCGTGAAGCCCACAAGGTGCCCGTGGAGCTAGGGGGAGGCCGCCGGGGAGGGGTCGGAGGGCTGAGTGGCAGTGGCGGAGGGCTAGTGGAATTTTAATTTTGGTGGGACTGTTCAACTAGTCAGGGTGGATGGGTGTGTCCATCGGCTGTTTGAGTGGTCAACTGGTGTTTGATGGTCAGCTGGTCATGGTAGTGGGCAGCTGGTCATTGGGTTAGGCAATGGGTCATGTGATTGGTCGACTGGTTAAAGGGAAGGTCAACTGGTCAATAGGGGTGGTTAGTGGGTCATGGGGATGGTCAGCGGGTCATGTGGTTGGTCAMCTGGTCATGGGGGTGGGCAACTGGTGGGGATGAGGRTGGTCAGTGGGGTTTGATGGYCAACTGGTTATRGGGYTGGTCAACTGGTCATGGGGGTGGTCAGCTGGTCATAGAGATGGGCAACTGGTCATGGGGGTGGTCAATGGGTCATGGAGATGGGCAACTGGTGGGAATGGGGGTG
>NDFG01000202.1:88513-100725 GCA_002167245.1 Sporophila hypoxantha | reverse complement strand
TACACTGAGATACACCTGAGATACACCTGGGGGCACTGAGATACACCTGAGCACACCTGGGTACACCTGAGATACACTGGGTACAACTGGGTACTACTGGGGGCCACTGGGGACACCATGGGACACACCTGGGGCAGCTTCAGCAGATCTGCCGCGCTTCCCGCAGCGCCGACCACGACAGGTAAATACACCTGGGAGACACCTGGAGACACACCTGAGATGACACCTGGGGCACCTGAGATACACCTGAGATAGCACCTTGGGGCAACCTGAAGATACACCTGAGCACACCTGGGTACACCTGAGATACACCTGAGATACACCTGAGATTACACTGAGCACACCTGGGTAGCAGCTGGGGCATTGGGTACAACCTGGGTACAGCTGGGTACACCTGGGTACACCTGGGTACGAGCTGTACACCTGGGCAGCTTCCGGCAGATCCTGCTGTGCTTCCCGGAGTGAGCCGACCCACGAACAGGTGAAGACACACCTGGGCACACCTGAGATACACCTGGGATTCACCTGGGATACACCTGGGATACAACCTGGGATAACACCTCAATAACACCTGAGATACACCTGCACACACCTGGGATACACCTGGCAACCTGAAGATGCACCTGGGCATACACCTCAACACACCTGGGATATACCTGGGTTACACTGGGGCAAATTGGACACACCTGGGGACACCCTGGGGGCAGCTTCCAGCCAGGTGCCTGCTGCGCTTCCGAGCGCACTTCAACAGGTAAATACACTGGGGCACCTGGGCATTGGGGACACACCCGCTGGGCACACCTGGGCACATCTGGGGCACACCTGGGAATAATCGGACACATCTGGGGAGCACACAGGATTCCTGGAGGCACCAGGGGTCCACCTGGGCACACCTGGGGCACACCGGGGGACACCTGGGAACACACCTGGGTACACACCTGGAGACCACACCTGGGCACACGCTGGGCACACCGTGGGGGCACACCTGGGACACACCTGGGCACGCACCCTGGGCACACCTGGGGTCACCTGGGCACACCTGGGGACACACCTGGGGAACCAAAACACGCTGGGGACACTGGGGTCACCTTGGGCAACACCTGGGCACAACCTGGGCACACCTGGGGACACCTGGGGATCAGACGTGGGCACCACTGAGGGAGTTTGGGGGCACCTGGGGACACCTACAAACAACAACCTGGGGACAACACCTAGGAGACCCTGGGGGGCCCACACCTGGGGACCAATCAGGGCACACCTGGGGACACCACGGGGCATTTGGGGACATTTGGGGCACTGGACCAGCAAGCTCCCACAAGCGGCCGAGCGTGAAACAGATAACCGGCAACACCTGGGGCACACCTTGGGCACACGCTGGGGGGCGCCCCGCGGGGTATTTGGGGGTCCCACCGGGGGGGGCGTCCGAGTTTCCACCAGGAACTGCCCAAATCCCCAAAATATCTGCCCCAAAAAATCCTGAAAATCTTCCCAAAAAATCCCTCTACATCTCCTCGAGAAATCCCCCAATAAGTCCCCCGCAAAATTCCCCCTAAAATTCCCAAAATCCCAAGAAATCCCCCAAAAATCCCTGAAAATCTCGCGCCAAAATCCCCTCATCTCAACCAAATCTTCACAAATCTCCAAAATTCCCCAAAAATCCTCTCAAAAATCCCCAAATCTCACAAATCTTCTCAAATCGTCCCAAAATCCTCTAAAATTCGCCCCAAATCCCCTGAAAATCTCTTGCAATCCCCCCAAATCTCCCTCCAGTGGCCCCAAAATCCCCTCAAATTTCCACCAAATCCCTCAAAGTTCAACAAAATCTACTCAAATCTCCCGAAATCCCCTCCGAATCCCCCCTTAATCTCCTGCAAATGCCCCAGAATTCTTCAAATCTCCCAAAATCCCTCAAATCCCCGTTCCCTCAAACCCTACAGAACTCCCAGCCAAACCTGCCCCAAATCACGGTAATCCGCTCAAATCTCCCCAAAATCCCCCAAATATCCCCTCAGATCATCCCAAAATCCCCCAAATCTCCACAAATCGCCCACCAAGGTCCCCATGAAACCCCACCAAAATCCCGTCCAACCCCCTCAGATCCCCCTCCAGCGCCTCAATAATCGCCCAATCCCCCTAAAATCCCCCAAATCCCTTCCAACGCCGCCCCAAATTCCCCCGAATTCCTCCCAATTCCCAAAATCCCTGCAGGGCAACAAACTGATGCAGAGTTTTTAAATGGGAGTGCACCTCAAAAACTCCCGAATCCCCCAAAAGGCCCCAATTCTCCCAAATCCCCTCAAATCCCCCCAGAATCCCCCCAGACCCCCCCGGATCCCCCCATAATTCCCCAAAATCCCAATCCTCAATTCCAGGGCCTGGCCTGATGCAGAGCTTTAAGGAGAGTCACACCTCGCAGAAACAAACTCCCCCAAATCCCCCTCAAACTGCCCAAAATGGCCAAATCCCCCAAATTTCCCCCCAGACCTCCCAAATTCCCTCCCAATCCACTCAGACGCCTCCCCCCCCCCCCTCAACCCCCTAAATTCCCAAAAAATTTCCCAACCCCCCTGATGGACAGCAGGCTGAATGCAGAGCCTTTAAGGAGTCGCACTCGCACAAACTCCCCCAAATCCCATTCCAACTACCAAAACACCCGCCCAAATCACCCCAAATGCCCCCAGCCCCCCAGCCCCCCCAGCCCCCCGGATCCCCCGAATTCCCGGCGTTCCCGCTGCAGGGCGCGGCTGACAGAGCTTTAAGGAGTCCGCACTCGCACAAGACTCGCCCAAATCCCATTCCAACTCCCCAAAACACCCCCCAATTGCCCCAAAATGCCCAAATCCCCCCGGACCCCCCAGCCCCCCAGCCCCCCCGGATCCCCCGAATTCCAGCGTTCCCGCTGCAGGGCGCGGCTGATGCAGAAGTTTAAGGAGTCGCACTCCACACAAAACTCCCAAATCCCATTCCAACTCCCAAACACCCCCCAAATCACCCCAAAATGCCCCAGATCCCCCAGCCCCCCCCCAGCCCCCCGGATCCCCCGAATTCCGGCGTTCCCACGCTGCAAGGGCGCGGCTGATGCAAGAGCTTTAAAAGGAAGTCGCACTCGCACGAGTCGCTGCTGAGCCCCTCGAGCGCGGCGAGGCGCTGGAGCTGAAACCTGGACGAGGATCCATTCATCAAGGCCGTGCAGCAGCAGAATCCTGGGCCAGGAGTTCCTGCTTCGAGGTGCGCCCGGCCCTCCGGAACCTTCCGGAACCTTCGGGGGGGTTCGCGGGGGCGTGGCTCACCTGGGCTGGGGGCGGTGCCCCGCAGGTGACCACGGCGTCTGGGCCACCAAAAATGTTCGCCTGCCGGTTCCAGCGGCCGACGAGGGACAAATGGATCGAGACGATGCAGCGCGCACGTGAAGCCAACAAGGTGGGGGAGGGCAGGGGGAGGGGCTACGGGGAGGGGGAGGGGCTAGTGGAGTGGGGGAGGGCCTAGTTGGTGTGGGGTGGGCAACTGTCAAGGGGATGGGGGTGGTCAAGTGGGGTTTGTGGTCAACTGGTGTTTGATGGTCCAGCTGGTCATGCAGTGGCAACTGGTCAATTGGGTTAGGCAATGGGTCATGCGATTTGGGTCAAACTGTTTAAGGGGAAGGTCAACTGGTCAATAGGGGTGGTTAGTGGGTCCATGGGGAATAGGTCAGCGGGTCAGTGGTTGGTCAACTGGTCATGGGGTTGGGCAACTGGTGGGGATGAAGGATGGTCATGGGGTTTGATGGTCAACTGGTATGGGGCTGGGTGCAACTGGTCATGGGGGTGGTTCAGCTGGTCATAGAGATGGGCAACTGTATAGGGGTGGTCAATGGGTCATGGAGATGGCAACTGGTGGGAATGGGGGTTGATCAGTTTGTAATTTGATGGTCACTGGTGATAATGGTCATGCCTCATGGAACCATGGGCAACTGGTCAATGGGGATGGGGGATGGCATTGGGATTTGATGGTCAACTGGTGTTGCAATGGTAGCTGGTCATGGGGATGGGCAAACTGGTGGGAATGGGGGTGGTCAGTTTGGGTTTGATGGTCAACTGGAGTTTGATGGTCAACTGGTCAATAGCAGTGGGCAACTGGTCATGGGGGTAGGCAAAAGGTCATGTGGTTTGGTCAAAAACTGGTCATGGGGATGGGCAAGAGCTGGTGGGGATGGGCCATGTTGTTTGATGGTCAACTGGTGTCAATGGTGAGTTGTGTTCAGGTACACCTGGTCCATGGGAGGGGCACGGGTCAGTGGGGAATGGTCAGTGAGTCATGGGGGTGGGCAAACTGGTCACAGGGACTGGGCAGCCGACATGGAGATGGGCAACTTGTTGGGAATGGGGGTGGTCAGTGGGGTTTTGGTGGGTCAGCTGGTTATGGGAGGGTCAGTGGGTCATGGAGGGCGAGGTGGGTCATGGGGGTGGGCAACTGTCATGGGGGGTGGACAGCTGGTGGGAAGGGGGTCCTTAAACTGATGTTTTGATGGTCAGCTGGTTATTGGAAAGTCAAACGGGCACATGGGGATGGGCAGCTGGTCAATGAGGAGGGTCAATGGATCATGGGGCGTGGGCCCAAACTGGTCATGGAGTGGGGTGGTCAGTGGGTTTGAATGGTCACTGGTGTTTGATGTTCCAACTGGTGTTAGGGGAGGGTCAGTGGGTCATGTGGGAGAGGGCAGCTGGTCATGGGAGAGGGCAACTGGTTATTGGGGGGTGGGCAACTGTCAAGGGCCGGTGGCAACTGGATAATCCGGTTTGATCAACTGGTCGGGATGGCAACTGGTGAAGGGGGGTGGGCAACTGGTGGGGATGGGGGTGGTCAGTGGGTTTGATGGTCAGTTGGTGTTCAGTGGGTCAAGTTGGTGTTCAATGGTCGTTTGGTGTTCAATGGTCAAAATGGTCATGGGGTGGTCACGGATCAGGGGGGTGGCATCCTGGTCATGGGGATGGGCAACTGCGGGGATGGGGGTCATTAACGTGGTGTTGATGGTCCAACTGTTATGGAGATTCAACGGGTCATGGGGATGGCAGCCGGGCCATGGGGGTGGGGATGGGGATGGTCAGTGGTGTATTGATGGTCAATTGGTGTCAATGGTCAGTTGATTTTGGGGACAATTAAGCGGTTCATGGGATGGGCAACTGGTCATGGGAGAGGGCAATTGATGGGGATGGGGGCCGTTAAATTGGTGTTTGGTCAACTGGCTATGGGGAGAGTTCAACTGGTCGTAGGGATGGGCAACTGGTCATGGAGCTGGGCAACTGGTCACGGGGATGGTCAACGAGTCATGGAGATGGGCCACTGGTCATGGGGATGGTCAATGAGTCATGGAGATGGGCCACTGGTCACAGGGGTGGGCAACTGGTCATGGAGATGGGCAACTAGTGGGAATGGGGGTGGTCAGTGGGGTTTGATGGTCAATTGGTGTTCAATGGTCAGTTGGTTTTGAGGACAATTAACTGGTCATGGGGGTGGGCAACTGGTCACAGGGGTGGGCAACTGGTGGGGATGGGGGTGGGCCATGGTGTTTGATGGTCAACTGGTGTTTGATGGTCAGCTGGTTATGGGAAGGATCAATGGGCCATGGGGTTGGAAAACTCATCACGGGGATGGGGGTGGTCAATGGTGTTTGATGGTCAGCTGCTGTTTGATGGTSARCTGGKCATGRGGAGGGTCAATGGGTCATGGGGGTGGGCAACTGGTCATGGRRATGGGGGTGGTCAGTGGKGTTTGATGGTCAACTGGTGTTCAATGGKCAGCTGGTTATGGGGAGGGTCAATGGGTCACAGGGATGGGAAGCTGGTCGTGGAGATTGGTAACTGGTCATGGAGATGGGTAACTGGCAGGGATGGGGGTGGTCAGGGTTGTTTGATGGTCAACGGATGTTCAAGGGTCAACTGGTTATGGGGAGAGTCAGCAGGTCATGGGGGTGGGCAACTGGTCAGGGGGTGGGCAACTGGTCGTGGGGATGGGGGTGGTCAGTGGGGTGTGATGGTCAACTGGTGTTCAATGGTCAACGGGTCATGGGGATGGTCAACTGGTCAGGGGGGTAGGCAACTGGAGAGGATGGGGGTTATTATCTGGAGTTTGATGGTCAACTGTTTATGGAGAGTCAACAGGCCATGGGGATGGGCTACTGGTCATGGGGGTTGGCAACTGGTCACGGGGGTGGGCAAATGGTCAGGGGGATGGGCAACTGGTCAGGGGAATGGGCAACTGGTCAGGGGGATGGGCAACTGGTGGGGATGGGCAACTGGTGGGGATGGGGGTGGTCAGTGTTGTTTGATGGTCAACTGGTGTTCGATGGTCAGCTGGTTATGGGGAGAGTCAATGGGTCATGGGGGTGGGCAACTGGTCATGGGGTGGGCAACTGGTCATGGAGATGGGCAATTGGGGGTATGGGGTCATTAACTGATGTTCAGTGGTCACCTGGTATTTGATGGTCAGCTGGTTATGGGGAGAGCCAACGGATCACGGGGATGGTCAGTGGGTGGGATGGGGATGGTCAGCTGGTGGSGATGRTCAGATGGTGATGGGGATGGTCACRGTGTYGATGGTCAACTGGTGATGGARGTGGACAGTTGATATTGATGATCAATTGGTGATGGAGGTGGTCAGCTGGTGTTGATGGTCAGCTGGTGGGGTTGGTCATCTGGTGCCAATGGTGTTTGATGGTAAACTGGTGATGGTGGTTGACTAGTAATGGACATGGTCAACTGCTATTGATGGTCACCTGGTGTTTGATGGTCAGCTGGCGTCAATGGTCAACTGGTGATGGGGGTGGTTACGGTGTTTATGGTCAAGTGTTGTCGATGGTCAGCTGGTGTTGATGGTCAGCTGGTGTTGATGGTTAACTGGTGGGGCTGAAGATGGTCACCTGTCACCTGGTGTTGATGTCAGCTGGGATAAGGATGGTCAAGCAGTGGTGATGAGCCCAGGTATTGACGGTCACCTGTGCTTGATGGTCAACTGGTGGGGTTTAGAATGGTCAAGTGGTGTTGGTGGTCATCTGGTGGGAATGGGGATGATCCATTGGTGTTGATGTCAGCTGAGCTAGAGACAGTGATGAGCCTGGTCAGGAGGTGTTGATGGTCATCTGGGTGGTCACTTGGAGGGGATGTTGATGATCAACTGATATTGATGGTTAGATGGTGATAGGAGTAGTCATGATGTTGATGGTCATCTGGTGTCAGTGGTCAGCTGGTGTTGATGCCAGCTGGTGTTGGTGGTCATCTGGTGTTAGTGGTCAGTTGGTGTTGATGGCAACTGGGCTAAGGATGCCCAAGCCAAGGTAATAAGCCTGGTCAGCTGGCGTTGATGGTCACCTGGCGTTGATGGTCAGCTAGTGTTAATGATCACCTGGTGTCCGTGGAGACGGTCACCTGGCATTGATGGCCACCTGGTGTTAACAATCACCTCATGACAATGGAGATGGTCAGCTGGTGTTAATGGTCAGCTGGCGTTGATGGTCATCTGGTGTTAACAATCACCTTGTGGCAATGGGGATGGTCACCTGGCATTGATGGTCAGCTGGTATTGAGGGTCACTTGGTGTTGATGGTCACCTGGCATTGATGGTCACCTCAGTGGGTGCTGATGGTCACCTGGCGTTGATGGTCATCTGGTGTTAACGATCACCTGGTGGCAGTGGGGATGGTCACCTGGCATTGAGGGTCAGTGCACATTGATGGTCAGCTGGCGTTGATAGTCACCTGGTGTTGATGGTCACCTGGCATTGATGGTCAGCTGGTGTTAACGATCACCTGGTGTCCATGGAGATGGTCACCTGGTGTTGATGGTCAGTGCACATTGATGGCCAGCTGGCGTTGATAGTCACCTGGCATTGAGGGTCACCTGGCGTTGATGGTCACCTGGTGYTAACAATCACCTCATGACAATGGGGATGGTCAGCTGGTGTTAACTATCACCTGGTGGCAGTGGGGATGGTCACCTGGCATTGATGGTCAGCTGGTATTGAGGGTCACCTGGTGTTGATGGTCACGTGGTGTTGATGGTCACTTGGTATTGATAGTCAGCTGGTGTTGATGGCCACCTGGCATTGAGGGTCAGCTGGCATTGAGGGTCACCTGGTGCTGATGGTCAGTGGGTGTTGATGGTCAGCTGGCATTGATGGTCACCTGGCGTTGATGGTCACCTGGTGTTGATGGTCACCTGGTGCTGATGGTCAGTGGGTGTTGATGGTCAGCTGGCATTGAGGGTCAGCTGCTGTTAACGATCACCTGGTGGCAGTGGGGATGGTCAGCTGGCATTGATGGTCAGTGGCACTGATGGTCAGTGGGTGTTGATGTCCACCTGGCCTCGACGCCAACCTGGCCAAGGACAGCCCATTGCGGCTCCGAGCCGCTCCACGGGCGTCACCACCCCGCGGTGCCCCAACCCCGCAGGACAACAGCCGCCGCGTGGACAACGTGCTGAAGCTGTGGGTGATCGAGGCGCGCGACCTGCCGCCCAAGAAGCGCTACTACTGCGAGCTGTGCCTGGACGACATGCTGTACGCGCGCACCACCAGCAAGGCCCGCACCGACAACGTCTTCTGGGGCGAGCACTTCGAGTTCAACAACCTGCCCGCCGTGCGCACCATCCGCCTGCACCTCTACAAGGACACCGACAAGAAGAGGAAGAAGGACAAGAGCAACTACGTGGGCATGGTGAGCATCCCCATCGCCAGCGTCACCGGGCGGCACTTCGCCGAGCAGTGGTACCCCCTGAGCCAGCCCAGCGGCAGCAAGAGCAAGGCCGGGTGCCCGGCGCTGCGCGTCAAGAGCCGCTTCCAGACCATGAGCATCCTGCCCATGGAGCTCTACAAGGAGTTCGCCGAGTACGTCACCAACAACTACCGCATGCTCTGCGCCGTGCTGGAGCCCGTGCTCAGCGTCAAGAGCAAGGAGGAGGTGGCCTGCGCGCTGGTGCACATCCTGCAGAGCACCGGCAAGGCCAAGGTGGGACAGCAGGGGTTGGTGGGATGGAGGCATGGATGATGGATAGATGATGGATGGATGGATGGATGGATGGATGGATGGATGGATGGATGGATGGATGGATGGATGGATGGATGGATGGAAGAAGCAGGAGGTGGCCTGCGTGCTGGTGCACATCCTGCAGAGCACCGGCAAGGCCAAGGTGGGACAGCAGGGATGGAATGGTGGAACCGGGGTGGTGGGATCATGGGAGGTTGGGGTGGGATGGATGGATGGATGGATGGATGGATGGATGGATGGATGGATGGATGATGGATGGATGGATGGATGGATGGATGGATGGATGATTGGATGGATGGATGGAAGGAGCTGGAGGTGGCCAGCGCACTGGTACACGTTCTGCAGAGCACCAGCAAGACCAAGGTGGGATGTGGGGATGGAATGGTGGGATCTTGGGAGGGTGGGATGGTGGGATGGATGGATGGATGGATGGATGGATGGATGGATGGATGGACGGACAGATGGATGATGGAGATAGAACAGAGGGATGTCCCGCACCGGGCCACACTGACGGTCACGGGCAGGACTTCCTGTCGGACATGGCCATGACGGAGGTGGATCGTTTCATGGACCGGGAGCACCTGATCTTCCGGGAGAACACCTTGGCCACCAAAGCCATCGAGGAGTACCTGAAGCTCATCGGCCAGAAATACCTCAAGGACGCCATTGGTGAGCACCAGCKGCACTGGGGGGTGTCGCCGTGGGCGTGGTCTCCTTGGCAGGGGTGTGGTGGGKTGGGTGGTCCCACTCATGGCCATGAGATGGTTGGGTGGTTCTTTCCATGGCCATGTGATTACTGGGTGTTCCGCACTCATGACCATGAGAGGTTGGGGGGCTCCTTCGTGTGGTCATGAGATGCTTGAGTGGTCCCCACTCGTGGCTACGAGGTCATTTGATGGTGTCCATTCACAGCTGAGTTCCATCACCACCATCATGAGATGGTTGGATTGTCCCTTCTCATGATGGCCATGACATTGTTTGAGGTCCCACACATGACCAGGTTCCATCACCGCCATCATAAGATTGTTGGATTTTCCCTTCTCATGGCCATGACATGGTTGGGTGGTCCCTAGTCATGTCCATGACATTGTTTGAGGTCCCACACATGACCAGGTTCCATCACCACCATCATGAAATGGTTGGATTGTCCCTACTCACGTCCATGACATTGTCTGAAGTCCCACTCATGACCAATTCCATCACCACCATCATGAGATCGTTGGGTGGTCCTCAGTCATGGCCAGTTTCCATCACCACCATCATGAGATGGTTGGATTGTCCCTTCTCATGGCCCTGAGGTGGTTGGGTGGTCCCTACTCATGGCCATGACACTCTTTGGGGTCCCACACATGACCAGGTTCCATCACCACCATCATGAGATCATTGGATTGTCCCTTCTCACATCCAAAAGAAATTTGGTGGTYTCTACTCATGGCCATGACATGGTTGAGTGGGCCCTTGTTGTGGTCATGAGATGGYTGGGAGGTCCCTGCTCACAGTCTGCTTCCATCACCACCATCAGGAGGTCACTGGGGGGTCCCACAGGTGGTCATGAGATGGTTGGGCACCCCCTTGTTGTGGTCATGAGATGTTTGTGTGGTCCCTGCACACAGCCTGGTTCCATCACCACCATCATTGTGAGATTGTTGGGTTGTCCCTTCTCATGGCCATGAGATCATTGGGGGTTCCAGGTTCCACTACCACCATCATCATGAGATCTTGGGTGATCCCCACTCATGGCCATGTTCCATCCCCACCATCATGAGATCTTTGGGTGGTCCCTTCTCACATCCATGACACAGTTGGGTGATCCCCACTGGTGGCTATTAGGTCATTGGATTGGTCTCCACTCATGGCCATGAAATCATTGGGTGGTCCCCACTCATGGTCGTGTTCCATTCTTATCATCGTGAGATCATTGGGTGGTCGCCACTCATGGCCATGTCCCATCCCCACCATCATGAGATCTTTGGGTGGTCTCTTCTCACATCCATGACACGGTTGGGTGCTCCCCATGCACGGTCATGTTCCATCACCACCATCTTGAAATCTTTGGGTGTTCAGTTCTCATGGCCATGACATAGTTGGGTAGTCCTCACTCATGGCCATTAGATCATTGGATAGTCCCCATTCATGGCCATGAAATCATTGGATGGTCCCCACTCACGGCCATGACATGTTTGGGTGGTCCCCACTCATGGCTATTAGGTCATTGGATGGGTCTGCACTCATGGCCATTAGGTCATTGGATGGTCTCCACTGATGGCCATGTTCCATCCTCACCATCATGAGATCTTTGGGTGGTCCCCACTCATGGCCATTAGGTCATTGGGTGGTCCCCACTCAAGGTCATGCTCCATCATCACCATCATGAGATCTTTGGGTGGTCCCTTCTCACATCTATGACATGGTTGGATGGTCCCTGTCATGGCCAATAGGTCATTGGGTGGTCCCCACTCATGGCCATGTTCCATCACCACCATCATGAGATCCTTGGGTGGTCCCCACTCATGGCCATTAGGTCATTGGATGGGTCCCCACTGGTGGCCATTAGGTCATTGGATGGGTCCCCACTCATGGCCATTAGGTCATTGGATGGGTCCCCACTCCATGGCCATTAGGTCATGTGGATGTGGGTCCCCACTCATGACATGAAAAGGCATTGGATGCTACCCATTCATGCCATGTTCCATCACCACATCATGAGATCTATTGAATGTTTCCTCACCTCATGGCCAGGTTCCATCACCACCAAGCCAGCAGGAGATCTTTGGGTGGTCTCAGTCATGGCCATTAGATCACTGGATGGTCCCACTCATGCCATGTTCCATCACCATCTCAACCATCAATGAGATCCTTGGGTGGTCCCACCTCATGGCCTGGCATGGTTTCAATGGTCCTCACTCATGGCCATGTTTTCATCACACCATCATGAGATCTTTGGGTGATCCTTTCTGCACATCCATGACACGGTTGGGTGATCTCACTCTTGGCCATGTTCCATCCTACGCGATCATGAGATCTTTTGGAAGGTTCCCCACTCATGGCCATGTTCCAATCACCACCATCAGTGAGCAATCCTTTGGTGGTCCCTTCCCAACCTCCATGACACAGCCGGGTCCCTTCTCCCCCCCGCCCCTTACGGTGTCCCACCCGTGTCCCCGCGCGCCGTGCCGGGCAAGGCGAGTTCATCCGC
>NDFG01000202.1:69598-80123 GCA_002167245.1 Sporophila hypoxantha | reverse complement strand
GATGACAGGTGATAAATGATATGCGATGCAATGGTGGATGAATGACAAAATTGAGGATGATGACAATATGACAATGATGAGAGATAACCATGGGAGACAGATGATGACTGGATGATAACGGCATATGACAACTGATGATGGAAGATTGGACAATGCGATGAAGGATAATTGATGATGGAGGATGAATAGATGACAATAGCAGATTGAAGGATGATGATGGATGGGATGGATGATGATGGATGCTGGATGTGATGGCTGCATAACAGTTGGTTATGATTGATGATGGATGATGACATGCAGTAAATGTTTTATGACAGATTGATTCATGCATGGATGGATTGCGTGGATGATGACAGTGGAAGGAAGATGGATGACAAGATGACGCATGGCTAGGCGGATAATGGCTGATTAACAGTGCGCGGTTGATGATTGATTGATGAGTGTATGGATGGATTCGTTCATGATGGAGGCATCACATTGCATGATGGAAGGTGTGATGATGATGGATGATGGCTGACAGAGGATATGATGGGTGATATAGGATGGCGATAGAGAACGATGATGAAATGGCTGACAGATTGATTCAGGATGATGATGATGGAGGATGATGATTGGATGGGCAGATGATGATGGACGACGGATGATTGGATGACAAATGACCATGGATGATGATGGTGATGATGATGGGATGAAGACAACAATGACCACAACAGATTATGATGGATGCATGGTGAAGATGATGATGGTAGGATGCACAATGGACAGAAGGATGATGATGGATTGATGATGATGATGAGTGACAATGGATGAAGGATGATGATGGTTGATTGATGATGATGGATGACAATGGATGTAGGATGATGATTGATGGTTGATGGATGATGATGATGATGATGATTGGACAATGGATGCCAACAGATGATGATGGATGATGCACGACCCCCCTCACACCCTTCCCACCCCTCACATGCCACCTTCCACCCACGCCCACCCTCCCCCTGGGAGACACCACTCACCTGCCGGCCCCACCTGCTGGCCCCCGCCTCCACCTGCCGAGGATGTTTCCCACCCACCTGTCAGGGCCACCCCTCTCCTGCTGGCGGATGTCCCCGCCACCTGCTGCCCCCCGCCCTCCCTGCTGAGGGGTTCCCACCCACCTGCCAGCCCCGTTCTCACCCTGTCATGAAGTGTCCCTTCCCACCTGCCAGCCCTCCGCCTCACCTTGTGTTGGGGATGTTTCCCACCCCACCCTTGCTTGGCCCCACCCTCAAACTTCAGGTGTCCCCAACCCACCTGCCAGCCCTGCCCTCACCTGCTGGAGTGTCCCTGCTCCACCTGCCGTGCCGATCCTCACCTGCTGGCGTGTCCTCACCCACCTGCCGAGGCCCTGCCCTCACCTCCTGAGGTATCCCCCCCACCTGCCAAGCCCTTGCCCTCACCTGCCGGAGTTGTCCCTGCGTCACCGGCCGGGTGCCATCCTCACCTGCTGGGCGTCCCTCACCCACCTTGCCAAGCCCTGCCTCACCTCCGGGTGTCCCTGCCTCACCTGCCGGCCCATTCCTCACCTGGCTTTGGGGGTGTCCCCCGCCCACCTTCGGCCCCACCCTCACCTGCCCAGGGTGTTCATCCCCACCTGACAGTTCCACCCTCACCTGCTGATTGGTTCTGGCTACCTTGCTGGCCCCACCCTTCACCAGTTGGGTGTTCCCACCCACCTGTCAGCCCACCCTCACCTTCTGGGTCCACTGCTGCTTGCCCCACCTTCACCTTTTGGAGGTGTTCCCATCCACCTGCCGGCCCCACCCTACACCTACTGAGGTGTCCCCGCCCACCTGTGGCCCCACCCTCACCTGTTCAGGACGTGTTCCCGCCCACCTTGGTGGCCCTGCCCTCACCTGCCTAGGGTACTTCCCCACCCACCTAATGGACCTCGCCCTCAACCTGCTGAGGGGTGTCCCCACCCAACCTGTCTCACTTTCTTGGAGGTGTTCTTGCCCACCTGCGCAGCCCGGCCCTCAACCTGTTGGTGTCCCCACCCACCTTGGTGCCCTGCCCTCACCTGCTGGGGATTATTCTGCCCCACCTGATGGCAGAGGTGTTCCCTGCCCACCTGCCAGCGCCTTCACCCTCAACCTGCTGGGCCCATTCCATCCGCCACCCCACCTGCCAGAGTGTCCCGCCCACCCCGCGCGGGCCCCGCGCTTCACCTGTGCCTCCACCTGTCTTTCCCTTTTTTTGTTCTTTTTTTTTTTTTTTTTTTTGTTTTGTTTCTTTTTTTTTGTTTTTTTTTTTTTTCCCCCTTTTTCCGCAGGTTCGGTAGCAAGGAGGATACATGGCGTTCATGAACGCAGTTCCTGGAGCTGAGTGGGCCAGCATGCGAGCAGTTCCTTGTACGAAATCTCCAACCTGGACACGCTGACCAACCGAGCACCAGCTTCGAGGGCCTACATCGACCTGGGCCGCGAGCTGTCCACCCTGCGACGCGCTGCATCTGGGAGTCGATGAGCCAGCTTCAGCAAGTATACGCACCTGTCAGCCATCACCTGTGCAGCCACAGCCTCACCTGTGCGGTGAAAGAGCCTCACCTGTGTGGCCACGGACTCACCTTGTGTGAGCACAGCCTCACCTGGAGGGTGGCCATGGGAGGGACATGGTGCACGCGCTCTCTGGGAGGTCATTGAGCCAGCTCAGCAAAGAGGTAAACGGCACTGTGAGCCCCTCACCTGTGCAGCCACAGCCTCACTGCTTGTGCGGTGACCAGCCTCACCTGTGCCGGTGAGCAACCTCACCTAGTGTGATCCACAGCCTCACCTGGGGGGTGGCCATGGGATGGACATGGTGCTCTGGAGGTATGCAGCCACTCAGCAAGGTAACGCACCTGTGAAGCCCCTCAACCTGTGCCGATGGACACGCCTCCACCTGTGCAGTTGAGAACCTCACCTGTGTGAGCACAGCCACACCTGGGGGTGGCCCATGTGATGGACATGGTGCACCACACTTGCTTCTGGGAGTCAATGAGCCAGCTCAGCAAGTACCGCACCTGGGCACACCTGAGCAGCTGATCGTGACTCACCTGTGCAGCCACAGCCTCACCTGTGCGGGGCACCAACCTTCCAACCTTGCGGGCACAGCGCCAACCTGAGGGTGGGGGATGGGGATGGACATGTGCTCAATGGGAGTCATAGCCAGCTCAGCCAAAGGTTATCGCACCTGTGAGCCCCTCACCTGTGCCATGCAAGCCTCCCCTGATGTGGTGAGAAACCTCACCTGTGTGAAGCACCAGCCTCACCTGGGCGGTGCGCCATGGGGATGGACATGGTGCACACACTGCGTCTGGGAGGTCATGAGCCAGCTCAGCAAGGTACCGCACCTGTGGAGCCCCTTACGCTGTGGCATGCCACAGCCTCACCTTGTGCGATGGAACCTCACCTGTATGGGCTTAAGCCCACAACCTGGGGGGTGGCCATGGGATGGACACGGTGCACCACACTGCTCTGGGATGTCATGAGCCAGCTCAGTAAGGTACCGCACCTGGCACACCTGCGGGAGCCCCCATTGGCCTCACCTGTGCAGTTGAAACCTCACCTGTATGGGCTTACCGCAGCCTGGGGTGGCCATGGGGTGGCCACCTGCACACGCTGCTCTAATAGGGAGGTCATGAGCCAAAGCTCAGCAAGGTACCGCACCTGGGGCCTCACCATGTGCGTGTTGAGAACTCTCACCTGTTTGAGCACAGCGACTCACCTGGGGTGGTCATGGGCAGGTGACCCCAACCCCACCGTGGGATCCTCCTGGGGTCCCCGCAGCTGACCGGTCCCAGGGGTCCGCCAGCCCAGCGTAGCTCGCAGGTGTGCCCAGGTGTGCCCATGTCTGCCCAGGTTGCGCAGGTAAGTGCGCAGGGTGCCGCCCAGGTGTGCCCAGTGTGCTGGAGTGCCCCCTGCAGGAGCGCTGCTGAAGCTGGGCTCCACTGCAGTCATTGGGGTTCCCCTAGATAAGTCCCAGGTTGCACTCAAAGGTGTGCCAGGTTTCTCAGTGCCCCTAAGGCACCACTACATTGCCCCCAGGTGTGCTCAGGTGCATTCAGGGTTGCCCAGGCCACACTCAGGCCACACTCAGGTGCCTCCCAGACACACTCAGGTGCCCCCCGGTGTGCCCAGGTGTGCATCACCTTGTCCTTAGGAGGTGCTGCTGAATCGGAGCTCCTGTCACAGTCATTGCAGTACCCTAGAGAAGGTCCCAGGTTTGCTCAGCGTGCAACTCAGGCACACTCAGTTCCCCCACGGGTGTCTCAGGTGTGCTCACCTGTCCAGCAGGAGGCCGCTGCTGAGAGCTGAGCCCTATTGCAGTCAGTGAGGATCCCCAATGTTTGCTCAGGTGTTTCCAGGGTTGCACTCAGCACACTCAGCGGTTTGCTCAAGGTGCTCTTCAGTGTTTCCAAGGTGACACGCCCAGGTGTCCCCAGGTGTTCCCAGTGCACTTCAGGTGCTCTCACCTGCCCACAGGGAGGCGCTTGCTGAAGCTGGCCCTATTGCAGTCATTGGGTACCCCTAGATTAAGCGTCCCGTTTTTTTTTCTCTAATCGCGCTCGCCGTTCCAATGCACTCAGGTGTTCCCAGGTTGGGCTCAGGTGCGCTCACCTGTCCCCGCAGGACACTGCTGAAGCTGGCCCCCATTGCAGGCATTGGGTTGCTCGAGTTGAGTCCCAGGTGCCCCCAGTGCCTCGAGGTGCCCCCAGGTGCATTCAGGCACACTCAGTTTTGCTCAGGCGCACTCAGATGCACTCAGGGTGCTCTCACCTGTGCCCCCCGCAGGAGGCGCTGCTGAGCTGGCCCCACTGCAGCATTGGGAGATCCAATGGGTTCTCTAGTTGAGGTTTCAGGCACACTCAGGCACACTCAGGCACACTCAGGTGCGCTCAGGGCCCTGTCAGTGCACTCAGGTGCACTCAGTGCCCCCAGCACACTCGAGTGCGCCTCAGGTGTGCTCAGGTGCTTCTCACCTGCCCACAGGAGGCGCTGCTGGAAGCTGGGCCCCATTGCAGGGATTGGGGTTGCTCTAGCTGAGTTCCAGGGCACTCAGGTGCCCCCAGGAACACACTCAGGCACCACTCAGCACACTCAGCGTGCCCCAGGCACACTCAGGTGCACTCAGGTGCGCTCAGGTGCCCCCAGGTGCATTCAGGGCACACTAAGGCACACTCAGGCCGCACTCAGGTGCACTTCAGTGCACTCAGCGTGCCCCCAGGGTGCATTCACGCCACACTCAGGCACACTCAGCCACACTCAGGTGCGCTCGAGCGCTGTGCCCCACAGGAGCGCTGCTGAAGCTGGGCCCCATTGCAGTCATTGGGGTTGCTCTAGTTGAGGTCCAGGGTGCCCCCAGGCACACTCAGGTAGCACTCAGGCACACTCAGGTCGCTCACCTGTCCCCCCCCGCAGGAGCAGCTGCTGAAGCTGGCCCATTTGCAGTGATTAGGTTGCTCTAGTTGAGGTTCGCAGGTGCGCTCAGTGCGCTTCAGGTCTCTCACCTGCCCCAGAGGGCGCTGCTGAAAGGCTGGGCCCCGTTTTGCAGGATTGGGGTTGCCTCTAGTTGAGGTTTCCAGCACACTCAGGCGCACTCAGGCACACTCAGGTGCCCTCAGGTGCACTCAGGTGCGCTCAACCTTCCCCCCTGCAGGAGGCGCTGCTGAAGCTAGGGCCCATTGCAAGGGATTGGGTCTGCTTCTAGTTGATACGGTCCCAGGGCGCACGTCAGGCTGCCCCCAGGCACGACTCCAAGTGCCCCCAGGTGCATTCAAGGCACCACTCAGTCTGCACTCAGATTGCACTCAGGTGCACTCAGTCGCTCACCCTGTTCCCCGCAGGAGGCTGCTGCCTGAAGCTGGGCCCCATTGCAGTGATGATTAGGTTTGCTCTAGTTGCCAGTTCCAGGCACACTCAGGTGCCTCAGGTGCACCTCAGCGTGCACTCAGTGCTTCTCACCTGTTCCCCCCCCGCAGGAGGGCGCTGCTTGAACGGCCCCCTGCCGCGGCTGCTGACCAACGATCAGCGTGGCCTGCGGAACCCCGCACTGCAGCGCCAGCCCAGCCAGGGCGAATTGGCGGCTGCCGCCCAAGAGGCTGGTGCTGCGCGGCCCCGGCGACCTGAGCCCTAACCTGGTGCGACCCTCAACAGGTGAGCGCGAGCCTAGCCCGGGCCCGCGCCCCCCGCCAGGTCTCTCTGTGGGCTGAGGTGGCCACCTGGCTCACCTGGGGCGGCCCCCAGCCCAGGCATGTGACCCATTCCCATTCGTCCATTGTGCTGGTTCAGGTGTGCCCCTGTCTTCACCTGGCCTCACGCTGGCTGTCCCATCCATCTGCACCCCCATCAAATGTCCCATTATGTGACCAAGGTCTCACCTCTCTCTAGCTGGCCATTAGGTCTTCACCTGCGAGGTGTCCCACCCACCTGTCGCCCCCTGTCATGTCTGGTTGTGTGGCCAAGGTGTCCCCCCTTCTGCCACTATATATATATATAGCCTTACCCTGGCCTCACCGGGGTAGCCCCACACCAGCTGTGACCCCCCCTGCCGTGTCCCCCCTGTCTCACCTGGTCTCACCTGAAGAGGTGGCCCCACCCACCTGTCGTGTCCACTCGTTGTTGGCCAAGTGCCCCCCTGTCGTCAGCCTGGCCTCACCTGGTGGCAGCTCAGTCTCACCTTGCCCCACCCCACCTGTTGGCCTCCCTATCGTTGTCCCTTTGTGCAGCAAGGAGTCCCTGCTTCGTTCACTGGCCTCACCTGGGGTGCCCACCCAGCTGTGACCCCCCCATCCGTGCTTCCCCCTGTCTTCACGCTGGGCCTCGACCTGCGGTGGGCCCCCCCACCTTGGTCCCCACCAGTTGTGTCCGGTTTGTTGTGTTTCAGTGTCCCCCTGTCTCAACCTGTCTCACCTGGTGGCCTTTCGGTCTCTCACCTGCGGGTGACTCCACCCACCTTGTGACCCCCAATGTTCCCCATGGTGACCCCAAATACCTGCGGGACCTTACGTCCCACCTTCAATGTCACACTCTTGCGCCCACATCTCACCTGGGAGTTCACCGTTCCCCTGGTCCCCGTGCTGTCCCCACCAGTCTCCCAGCGTATTGTCCCTGGTCTCACCTGGGGGGGTCACCTGTCCTGCCCCGGGTTCCCCCGTGTCCCCACCTGTCCCAGGTGTCCTGGGTCACAACCGTACGGGTCTCTCCTGTCCTGCTCAAGGTGTTTCCCACCTGTCCCAGGTGTTCTCGTGGCCTCACCTGGGGTGTCACCTGTCCCGTCCATGTTTCCCTTGGTGTCCTCAGGTCTCACCTTGAGGGTATCACCTGTCCCTCTCGGTGTCCTCCTGTTGTCCCCCCATCCACCTGTTCCCCAGGTGTACCCGGGGTCTCACCTGGGGGTGTCACCTGTCCCTGCCCCAGTGCCCCCGTTGTGATGTCCCCCTCTGTCCCAGGTGCTCCCCAGGGTTCTCACCTGTCCCTTTCCCGTTGTTCCCCTGGGTTCCCCACCCCGTCCCAGTGTCCCGGGTCTTCACCTGCGTGTTCACCTGGGGTCTCACCTGTCCCTCACCTTGTCCCACAGCTCCGTCGGAATCTCCAGTCCTACATGGTCCGGGGGCTCAACCAGGTAGGCGGGTGCCTGGGAATTTGGGGATGTTGGGATTGGGGTTTGGGATTTGGGCGTTTGGGATTTGGAGTTTGGGAGATTTGGGATTTGGGGTTTGGATTTGGTTGGGGATTTGGTTTGGGATTTTGGGTTTGCGATTGGGAAATTTGGGATTTGGGGGATTTGGGATTTGTAGGCATGGTGTGATTTGGGGGATTTGGGGTTTGGATTTGTGGTTTGGGGATTTGGGGGTTGGGGGATTTGGGGTTGGGTTTGGCTTTGGGGTTTGGGATTTGGGGTTTGGATTTAGGGGATTTTGGGGTTTGGGAATTGGGTTTGGGTTTGGGAATTGCGGTGTTGGGATTTGGGGGTTTGGGATTTTGGGTTTGGGGTTTGGAGTTTGTGTTTGGGTTTGGGATTTGGGGTTTGGGGTTAGGGGATTTGGGGTTTGGGGATTGGGGTTCTGGGCGTTTGGAATTGGGGATTTGGGAATGGGGTTTGGGTTTTGGTTTGGGATCGAGGATTTGGATTTGGGTTTGGGTTTTTGGGGTTTGGAATTGGATCCAGGATGGGGATGGTGATGGAGTTGGGGGATGAAAACTTGTATTCGAGGGACAGGGATGGAACAGGAACATTGGGGATGGATGGGAACGTTTGGGATGGAAACGTTCAGGATGGGATGAGTGTTTGGATGGGATGTTTGGGATGGAACAGAACATTTGCGATGGAAGGGGACAGCGGCGGAGGATGGCGTCGGGCCAGGAAACAGCAGCGGGACAGCGATCCCAGAGATGGAATCTGGGCCAGTGTCAACACGCCCTTGCACCCCGTTGTGTGCTCCCCATCCCGTATCCCCCACCTCCATCCGCCCCGTCCCCAATCCCATTGTCCCTCCATCCCTCACCATCTTCCCCATCCCATTTATCCCCCATCCGTATCCCATATCCCCTCGCCCATCCCGTACCCCCTATGCCCACCTCCCCCATCCCGTATCCCTCCACGCCTCCATCCCGTCCCCAATCCCACATCCCCTCATCCCTGTCCCCAATCCACGTCCCCTCCATCCGCTCACCATATGCCATCCCATTCCCCAATTCCTCCATTCCCCTGTCACCAATCCCATGTCCCTCCATCCCTCACCATATTGCCATCCCATATGCCCCAATTCCTCATTTCCCCTGTCACCAATCCATTGTCCCCTCCCATTCCGTTCGCCATCTCCACATCCTCGTATCCGTATCCCCGTACCCATAATCCCGTCCCACCCCCCAATTCCCCACATGTTCCCTCCCGACACCCCCGTTCCCCACACCTCGTGTACCCCATCCCACCCCACACCCCCATACCCCTATCAACCCCCCCGTACCCCCCGTACCCACCCACCCCCGTACCCCATCCCTCTCCACATCCCGCCCCGAATAGTTCCCCCACCCCTGTCCCCCGTCCATTCGCCCTGTCCGTCCGTCCGTCCGTCCGTGCGTCCCGCAGCTCCATGGACGTGCCGCGCCTGCCGTCGCCGCCGCAGGAGAAGGGTCCGCCGGAGGTGCTGGTGCTGAGCCGCCCGCCGCTCGCCCGCTCCTCGCCCGCCTACTGCACCAGCAGCTCGGACCTCACCGAGCCCGAGGGCGGCCGCGGCGGCGCGCTGGGCGTGGGCAAGAGCGTCTCCATGCTGGACCTGCAGGACGGACGCGTGGACAGCATCCCCAGCCTGCCGGCCGAGCTGCTGGCCGGGGGCGCGGCGCCGGGCGGCGCGGGCCAGGGCGGGCTGCGGCCCGGGCGGCTCTCGCAGGGCAGCGCCTCCAGCCTGGCCCCGCCGCGCCTGGGCGTGCCCGAGCCCGGCGGGCCGCAGCTGCGGGTGCCGCTCTCCTTCCAGAACCCGCTCTTCCACCTGGCCGCCGACGGGCCCCTGCGCGGCCCCGACGGGCCCGGCGGAGGAGGGGGCGGCGGCGGGAGGGGCGAGGGGGGCGGCCCGCCGGACGGGGGACACTACGTGGGGGGCGTCCCGCCGCCGCCGCTGCACGGCTACAGCAAGAGCGAGGAGCTGGCGACCCCTCCCCAAAAACACATCACGCACAGCCACAGCTACAGCGACGAGTTCGGGCGGCCCGGAGGCGACTTCGGGCGCCGGCAGCTGTCGCTCCAGGACACGCTGGCGCCCCCCCAGATCACCATCGGCGCCCCCCCGCCGCCCACCCCGCGGGGGTCGCGGGCGGGGAAAGGGGGCGGGGGGCCGCAGGCGCTGGGGGTGCCGCAGAAGCCGCGCCCGGCCAGCGGGAACCTGCTGGCCTCGCCCGAGCCCGCCTACGGCCCGGCCCGCTCCCGCCAGCCCTCGCTGGCCAAGGAGGCCTCGGTGGCCGGCATGAAACCGCCCGTCACCAAGCAGGTGAGGGACAGCAAAGGGGACAGCAGAGGGGACAGCGCGGGGACAGCGGCCGGGACACCGGGGACAGCAGCGGGGACAGCGGCGGGGACAGAGGGGACAGCGGCGGGGACAGCGGGGACAGCAAAGGGGACAGCAAAGGGGACAGCGGGGACAGCAAAGGGGACAGAGGGGACAGCAAAGGGGACAGCGCGGGGATAGCGGCGGGGACTGTGGGGACAGCGGGGAAAGCGGGAGCGAGGGGACAGAGGGGACAGCAGCGGGGACAGAGCAGGGACAGCGGGGGCAGTGCGGGGATAGTGGTGGGGACAGTGCGGGGACAGCGCGGGGACAGAGGGGAAAGCGCGGGGACAGCAGAGCGGACAGCGCGGCGACGGCGCGGCGACGGCGAGGGGACAGAGGGGACAGCAGCGGGGACAGCGGGGGACAGAGGGCACAGCGGGAAGAGAGGGGACAGCGAGGGGACAGACGGGACAGCGCGGGGACAGAGCGGGGACAGCGGGAGGGGTGGGGGACAGTGGGGAC
>NDFG01000202.1:58632-69573 GCA_002167245.1 Sporophila hypoxantha | reverse complement strand
AATCTGAGCTCACCACACAGAGCTAGAGCTAAACAAAGATTGCTACCCTGAGAAGCAGAAGTAGCATTATGTGGCACTTGCTGCAAAGATGTTGAGCAGGAAGTGGAACAGAAGAGCTCGCAGTGAAACCAAGAACTTGTGGCGACTGGAAGCTGAGATTTACTAGGGGGCCAGAGGTGGGACAGCAGTGCTGCGAGCATCAATCACTGCTGAAAGGCAATTACGCACTGTAGATCTGAAGAGGTAACATTAGAGATGGTGACAAAATGAAAAAAACTGGAAAGAGAATAACGACTGCCAGAATGGTGCAATGGTGATACTGAACGTGGAGGTGAACCCCCACAAACTGCAGCCAAAAGCCCAAAACCCTGTTGTCTCAACCTGGGAGCAGCTTTTGCCTGGCAGAGCTGAGAGAACAAGCACAACTTGAGATAGAAAAGAGCCGGCAGGTGAAATACTTGAGCCACAATGGCAGCTTTGGGTCAAGAGCTGAAATCACTGGCGGCTGGGAAAAGGGGAACTGTGGGGCTGGGATCAGACTGCACATGGATGGAACTGAAAGGCTGACAAGGAGACTGTATTGATTTATGTGCTAAACTCACAGCAGCCTGTGGATATGGATTTGCTTGGGGCAGGCTATTGCTGACTGAAAGTGAGAACAGTGATGTGTGGCAGTTGGGAAAAGGGGCTGCAACCTTGCGACTGAAACCCCGTTGCATGGTTACGAATATTGCCTGGGCCTGTTATCGACCTCTTGGGCGGAGCTGAATCACTGTGGGGCTGGAAGTGGGGCTGCGCGGCTGGAACTTGGAATGAATGAAAAGGCACTAGACCTGTGAGCGGGGCTGTGCGCATAGAGACAACTTATGCAGGGCCTGCACACTGACTGGAGTTGGTGTGAGGCACTGGTAAAGTCACTGATACGGCTGAATATTTGATGGTCGTGGTGGGCTTTGAGAGACCCTTGGGGGCGAGGCTGAATTGTTGCCGGAGCTGGAGCCAAGAGCAAGGTTTTCTGCCCTTTGAAGCTGGAGAAACACAGAGCTGGAGCTGGGAAGGAGAGAGCTGCCCAGTTATATTAAGCTTGTGGGTCAAGAGTCTGAAAGAGCTGGAAATCGCTGGGCCTGGAGCTGTCATTGCGTGTCTGGCATCAGCCTGTAAACGACGGCATGAGGGACCAGTGGAGGGTCTATCTATATCTTTCTTGCACTCTGAATCTATTTCTAGGCCTGTGACATGCTGCAGGGCTGGTATTGTGATCCTAAAGAAGTATGGATGTGTGGAGCTTGCTCTCGAAAAAACGCGGGAGATGCCAGGATATTGCGTGGGGCATGTGGCTGATGCACCTCTAGGAATGGAGTTAAAAATCAGCTGCAGGGATGGGATACTCTGTCGCGTGGGAGGTGGGCTTAGAGAGCCTCAGCAGGATCTGAATTGTGTTAGAGCTGGATCCAAGACCAAGATGACTGCCTTGAAGGGCAGCAGAAGCTGCTCTAGAAGCAGAGCTGTAGAAATGTGGCAGCTGAGCCGGTAACAGAACAGAGCCGTGGCAGTGAATTAGCTTGGTCGGTTAGATGAAATCATTGGGGTTCAGAAAGGGACTTGTAGGGCTGGAAGCCATAAGCACTGCAGGGCTGTGATCTGGCATGCACACATACACTTGAATGGTGGCCACGGATGGGTAGTTGAGTTTTCCAGATCTGCAATATGGCATTGCTAGCACCATCGTTTTAGATACATATATTATATATTGGCTTTCACAAATCTTTAAATCAGATTTTATATGCTGTGATTGATATTAAGGTAACCTTTGTTATAAAGATATAGCATTGTATTTATCTACTGTAATTAAGCTTAGACATTAGTATGTGAAATGACTCTGCTTTGTGTTCAAATGCCTGCTGGGATTGGGAAACATCCAAATGACACAGGGTCATGAGGACACCTGCTACAGATATGCCAAACTATTCTTCCATCTTGAATAAAATACACACCAGGCCCAAAGTGGAAGTGATAAAGGAGAAGGAGCCAAAACCACAGCCAAGAAACACCACCACGCTCTAAAAGGCAGGTCAAGGAGGGGCCATGTAAAATAGTTCCCGGAAAACTGTAAACCTACTTTATGGATATGCATAAAGAGTCTATGAATATGCAACAGGGCAAATGGTATTTAAGGGTAATCCAAACGGTAAACAGTGTGATCTTGGCCTCAGTGCCAATGATGCAGCCAACCACATAATAAACTTTGCTTTATTCCTTGTCTCCTATTGTCCGCTTAATCAACTATTGAATCAACTTTCACAGAGGGGCGGGGGTGAGTGAACATGCTTTTGCACAGCGATACCCTTTGAAATGCTAAACCAGCGATTCCAGGATTATTCATTGAATCACGACTGTGTGCTAGTGTCCAAGTCCTTTGTACAAATTAGCGTACAGGGAAAAACAGAACTGCACTTTGCTTGTATATGTACTGAACTATTGGGGATTAAATAAAATGAAATGAACAAGTGAGGGAATTGCTTCTACATGTAAATATCTATGTCCTAAAGGCAGCCATCAGCTCCGTGTCCCAAGACTTGAGTTAAGAAATTTATACCCCTCCCAAGTTGTCCTATAGACCAGGACTCCTCAGGCGTCAGCGCATGGCTGCCAGTGAAACCGTCAAACTTTTACTCACACAGGACAAGACCTGCAGTCAGTTGTAACCCAGAATTCCTTTTTCCTACAGTGCGCGGTCCCCTCTCACTTACTCTCGTCAGCTGGGATGCCTGCATTTCTTTTTAAGTAGCCTTGAACTTCCTTGTCTTCTTCTGCAGGGCCTTTTTGCAGCACAACAATTCAGCAGACTACGGGCAAGTTCTACCAGTGGCCTTCAAGCTAAATTCCAAAAACATTGGTTTTTACCCCAAGTAAATTTCCAACCCCCTTCTCACCGTGCGATAGTTTGGAATTTATAGGAGTTGGCAGCGCCCGTTACGAGACCAAAGGTCCTGCGGGCATGTGCAGGCCCACGAGACACATAATGCCCATCTTCTTCCATGGGACACAAAACTCCACACCCCAGTTCCTACCATCACTTTGCCGAAGGCGTTTGGCGCTTCCCGTCACTCAGAGTTCCTTGTTGGCTGCCAGATTTCAGGTCTACGGAGTATTATGGGGTAGCTTCCTCCTAAACTTACCTCCTAACCTCAGCCCCTGCTGCTGTGTCCCCCTCTCCGCCCCTTGAACCCTACTCTATTTTCCAGGCCCGCCCTTGCCTCATCCCTCGACTCCGCCCTTCACCAGTCCCACCACACTTTCCTGCCTCCGGCCATTACTTCACCCCACCACCCACGTGAGTCCCCTCCAGCAGCACGCAGGGGAGCCCGAACCCTTGGAGGACAGTGCAGCTCTCGCGCAGGCACAACTCCCAGTAAGACACGGCAGGGCCAACGTCGTGGGCGCAGGGTGTTCACAAGGGGCTGCGGGCCTGAGGGGAGGGCGGCTGGAGGGGACACAGAGGATGGGGAGCTAGCGGCCAGAAGGGGGCTCTTAGGAGCAACTGGGGGGACTCCAGGGTGGTACAGAGATGCTTGAGAGGCTGAGAGCGGGGAGACCTAGAGAGGTGACAAGACGACAAGAGGTGAGGGGCGGAGCAGATGCCTTGAGCGGGCAAAGTGCTTGAGGGTGTGTCAAGGTGAAACCAGCCCGCACACCACCCCTAGCCTTAGCCTAAATAGCACCCCTAACCAGGTGTGTTGCAGTTTGAATTGGGCCTAGTTAATAAAGTCCAGGTAAGAAGCAAAAAAAGGCTTTTGCAATAATATCCATAGAATGTTTAATTTCAGCCGCGCGGATGACCGATGTCCTCCTGCTCAACACTCCCTTCCACACCCAAGGTCCCATTTCTCTCCCCAGGGGCCCTCCGGCTGCACCTTGCGTTCCCAGCGTCAGTATCAAAGGTGAGAGCCCAATCAGCGGAAAGAGGAGGAGAGCCTCAGGAGCACCTATGTTCACGCATAGGAACAGGAAGAGCCAAAGGGGTAAGCGGTATGGAGAAGCCCTCCACAGGACCTCCACCAACAGGTGGAAGAGTGCACGCGTGAGAGGTCTTGGGCGGTTGGCACACAGACATGGCGAACTGGGGCAAGGAGGGAGAGGCTTGACAGATGGAGAGGCTGACACTGAGGGTTCAGGGGTACAAAGGACACAGGGTACCAGTAGGTTAGAGGTGGTACCAGTGGCAGCAGCCCTCAAGCCCAACCCCGAAGGTCACCCGTCAATAACAGCGCCCTAGGCCCAGTTGTCCCAAACAGCACCGCACAAGACAGTAACCAATGCTGCGGACAGCCCCAGAACTCTCCCAGCAGCTGCACGGCAGCAACACCTACTAAAAAGTAGCAATGACGTTTATGGTCTTAGAGAGTGGACCGGTAGGAGGTTGGGGCTGAGCAGTTTTTTTTTAGGGTTTTTTTTAGGGTTTTTCTCATGGCTTTAAAGGAGTATTTAGGGACTGCCTTTTGGCAGGAGTTCTCAGGATTTTCTGGGAACGATTTTAGGATACTTTGGGCGCTTTTCAGGGCTTTTATCAGATATTCGCGCTAGGGGTTTTTAAGGAACTTTCTTAGTTTCTTTGGAAGAATTGTTTTGGGGGTTGAAGTTGTTCTGGGGTTTTTTTAGACATAATGCAGGTATGTTTGAGGCTTTTTAGGGCTAGGGGATTTTCAGGTTTTTGACGGGAATTTTTAGGGTTTTTTTAGGGTTCTTATCAGGGCATTTTAAGGACTTTTTGGGTAATTTTTTAGAGTCTCCTTTGGACCATTTAGGCGTATATTTAGGGAATTCTTAAAGGTTTCTTTGGGAATTTTTTAGCGGGTGTTTTAGGGGTTTTTAAAAGTAGGTTTTTTCAGTGTATTTTAACAGCATTCTGAGGCAAGTTTTAGGTTTTTGTGGGGGGGTTTTTAGGCATTTGTAGATTAAGGGAGGTATTTTCAGGGATTTTTAGGTTTTCTTAGGTCTTTCATGGCACAACACATGCGAGGCTGCAGGGGCAGCTTGAGGCGGGCACTTGGGGGCTGAGAGGTGATAAGAGGGCTGGGAGCTGAGGGACGACAGGGGAGAGGGACAGTGGTGCCACACAGAGATGCTGCGAGGGTGCAGGGGCAGCTGTACGGATACACAGACACCGCTGGGGGCGAGCGGGCCGAAAGTGAGAGGGGTTAAGGGTGACACACAGGAGCTGAGGGCTGGGTGGGCACAGGGACCGGTTTAGGAATAAAGGGAGAAGGCGCTTGAGGGCTGGACAGTCCAGTGGGAGGATCAGGGTACGGGGTACAGCTGTACCCACCCACTCACCCCCAGCCCTAACCTCAGGCTAACCAGCCCCCCGAAAAACAACCTTTGCCCTCAACAAGCAGCGCAACACAGCAACCTAACACGAGACCAGACAGCACACCCGTCCACACAGCAGGACAGTGCAAACCTCAGAGGACAACAGACCCACTGCAAAAAGGTAGGGACGACATCTGCGGCTAGAGAGCAAGAGCTTTAGAGTCGGAGATGAGCATGTCTTTTTGAGGTTCTTTCCAGGACTTTTAAAGGTATTTAGGGCATTTTTTTTGGAAGACTCCTGGTGACTCTTCTAGAGGGATGTTGCTTTTTCAAAGCTCATTTATGATTCTTTAGCAATATTTTGAACTAGTTATGGTAGGGTCATCAGAGGAAACCACCCTCTGAAAGGCAGAGTTTTAGACGCAAGTGAACGCATTTTAGAAAGGGGGCACGCGGTAGCACAGTGGGCGTTGGGTCCCACGCTGCCAGTCGAAGGGCTGTAAGGTTTTAGACCCAGCTAAGTGTTGTGGTTAGGTTAGATGCTGTCGTTTTGTCTGGAGAACTTCTGCAAAGAGAAAAAACTCACCCCTGAGTTTCCTGATGCCAGTTTGAAGGAGGTGCTTTGGCACTTGGCGTAGGCAGCCCGCAGTTCTCGTGGGCAGCTTTGCTCCTGGAGAAATCCTGCACCAGCCTCTTCCCTGTACAAACCAAACTCACCCGCTGCTGTGTGTTGATGTACCATTCATCTGGAGGCACGTGGCACTCCAAGTGTGAGAGTCTGTTGATTCTTGTTGCCTCACGATTTGAAGACCCCCAAACAGTTTGTCAAAACTGAAACCAGTACCGGGGGAGAAAGCGTGTTCCTTTAACTGCCATCTCATAACCTGTCATACGCTACGGACGTGAGCCCGATGACATTCCGCCCTGGTTTTGCAACAATGGCTTGGACTTACCCCGGCCTCCCGGGGCCCAGACTGGCTTGAACTTTAACTTGAACTTCCACAAGAGACCCCCCTCGCCTGCCTCACGACCCTGTGACAGACAAGCAGGGAGATTGCGGGCTCCTTCATCAAGGCGTCAAGACGGAGAAGATCAATAGGGCGGGCGGAGAGGTCCGTGTCCCCATTCTCTTCCATGTCCGTATTCCCCTGATTCGCCCGTGTCCTCGACTGTCCCCGGGCTCCCCTGCGGGTGTCCCCTCTTGTCCTGTGCACCATGTCCCTGTGTCCTCCTGTCCCATATTGTTCCAATGTCTCCATGGCTGTCCCCTACTGTCCCCATAATCCCATATTCTTCTTACTGTCCCGTGTCCCTCCTGTCCCCATGTCCCTGTGTCCCTCCATGTCCCCATGTCCTCACTGGCCCGGTCCCCTGGAGCTGTCCCCCACTGTCCTGTGTCTCCTTGGTGTCGCATGTGTCCCTCACTGGTCCCCTTGTTTTCATGCTGTCTGTGTCCCTCCCTTTACCCCTGTGTCTCTCTGTGTCCTGAGGTGTCGCCGGTGTCCCTGTGTTCTGTCCCCTACGTGTCCCTGTGTCCCAATGTCCCTTCCTGTTCCCTGTCCCCATTCCCCATGTTCCCGATGTCCCTCACTGTCCCCATGTCCCTCCTGTCCCATGTTTCCCTCACTGTCCTATGTCCCCAGTGTCCCCTCCTGTCCATGTCCCCTCCCTGTCCAGGTTGTCCGATGTCCCCTCCCGTTCCATAGGTCCCATGTCCCGATTGTCCAATGTCCCATGTCCCCAATGTTCCCTCCCTGTCCCCTCCCGCCCAATGTCCCCATGTCCGATGTCCCCAATGTCCCTCACTGTCCCTAATGTCCCTTATGTCCCCAATGTCCCTCCCTGTGCGCATCCCTGTCCCATGTCCCCATGTGTCCCCTCCCTGTCCCATGTCCCTCCCTGTCCCCAATGTCCCTCCCTGTTCCCGGTCGCCGATGTCCCCTGTCCCTCCTGTCCCATGTCCCAATGTGCCGTGTCCCCGGTGTTCTCTTGCAGGGGTCGCAGCGCCGTCACGCTGACCCGGTGCTGCGGCGTCGTGAGCGCACGAGTGGCCTGGGATGTCCAATGCCGCAACCTGTCGCCAGACATCGAGAGCCGCACATTCGAGCGCGGGGGAGTACAAGATCCAAGGAGTACTTCCAGTCGCATGACGCAGAGCGGCTGGAGGGTAGGGATCGCTCGTGAGTGTGCAGGTTGTTTGCTTCAGGTTGTGGCTTCAGCTTGTGTGAGTGCACAGGGTGTGGCCAGGTGTGTATTGGTACAGTGGTGAGGGATCCAGTTGTGAGGGTACACAGCTCAAGGAAAAGTTACTCCAAGTCCATGGACGAGAGCCGGCTGGACCGGGTAGCGGACTCAGCTGTGAGTGTGCAGGTGTGACTGGGACAGTGTGTGATGATTGGTACAGTGTGAGCTGCAAGGTGTGCCGGTGATGTGAGCAGTGACACAGTGTGTGGTGAGTTGATCAGGTGTGTGATTTACAGTGTGCGAGGGGTCCGGTGTGAGGGGTACAAGTCAAGGAGTACTCAAGTCCATGGACGGAGAGCGGCTGGACGGTGGGACTCAGGTGTGGAGTGTGAGGTGTGAATGGGACAGGTGTGCTTTCAGGAGTGTGAGTGCAGGTGTGTGAGTGCCACAGGTCGTGTCAGTGAAATGTGAGTTGACACAGGTGTGTGAAGTGACACAGGGTGGACTGAATGACCAGGTGTGGTGATTGGTAACAGTGCTCGCGAGGGATCCAGGTGTGGGGCTACAAGCTCAAGAGTGGTCAAGGTCATGGACGAGAGCTGCTGGACGGTGGATCAGTGTGAGTGTTGCAGGTGTGACTGCGAGTGACACAGGTGTGCCAGGTGTGGAGTGACTGACACAGGTGTGTGAGTGACACAGAGTGTGTGCCCAGGTGTGTGATTGGTAACGGTTGTGTGGGGGATCCAGCGTGTGTTGATTTGGTTACAGGTGATGTGCAGGGATCCAGTGTGAGGGGTACAAGCTAAGGCTCAAGTCATGCGAGAGCGGCTGGACCGGGTAGGGACTCAGTTAGAGTGTTCAGGTGTGGCTCAGGATGTTATGCAGTGTTGAATGACACAGGTGTGTGAGGGACAGGTGTGCCACAGTGTGAGGGGTACAAGCTCATAGGAGTATCCAAGTCCATGGACGAGAGCGGCTGGACGGGTAGGGACTCAGGTGTTGAGTGTGGTACAGGTGTGATGGGACAGGTGTGCTCGTACACAGGTGGTTGGGACGTGAGTGACCAAGTTTTGATTGGTTACAGGTGTGACTGATGGACACAGGTGTGCCGGTGGCTGAGTGAAAGGTGTGTGAGTGAACAGGTGTGTGAGGCCAGGTGTGTGAGGGATCCAGGTGTGAGGGGTACAAGCTCAAGGATGCTCCAAGTCCATGGACGAGAGCCGGCTGGACCGGGTAGGGACTCAGGTGTGAGTGTGCAGGTGTGCTCAGGTGTGACTGGTACAGGTGTGACTGAGTGACACAGGTTTGACTGATACAGGTGTGCTTGGGTGTGCCCAGGTGTGCAGGGATCCAGGTATGCTCAGGTGCCCTCAGGTGTGAGTGGTACAGGTGTGCTCAGGTGTGCTCAGGTGTGCTCAGGTGTGCTCAGGTGTGCAGGGACCCGGCAGATGATGCTGGTGGAGCTCAGGCGTGCCAGGTGCCCCCAGGTGTGCCCAGGTGTCCCCTGTGGCAGGAGGAGGAGTCTGAGGAGGACATCCAGGTGTGTCAGGTGTGCCCAAGTGTGCTCAGGTGTGCCCAGGTGCCACCAGGTACCGTAGGTGTGCCCAGGTGTGCTCAGATGTGCCCGTAGCTGGGTGTAGGGGGTTCCCAGGTGTGCCCAGGTGTCCCCAGGTGTGCCAGGTGTGCCCTGTGGCAGCTGGGGGAGTACAAGGAGCAGATCCAGGTGTGCCAGGTGTCCCCAGGTGTATCAGGCATCCCCAGCTTTCCCAGGTGCTGTAACTGTCCCCAGGTGTCGCCAGGTACCGTGGGTGTGCCCAGGTGTGCCAGGTGTGCCCATAGCGGGGTGTAGGGGTGCCCAGGTGTGCCCAGGTGTGCCCATAGCGGGGTGTAGGGGTTCCCAGGTGTGCCAGGGCCCTGCAGTGTCCCTTTGGCAGGTGAAGGAGCACGAGGAGGAGACCCAGGTGTGCCCAGGTGTGCCCATAGCTGGGTGTAGGGGGTTCCCAGGTGTGCCCAGATGTGCCCAGGTGTGCCAGGTGTGCTCAGGTGTGGCAGGGCCCTGCAGTGTCCCTTTGGCAGGTGAAGGAGTACGAGGAGGAGATCCACTCGCTGAAGGAGCGGCTGCACAGGGACAGGGGGGTGACAGGTGTGCCCATAGCTGTGCCCAGGTGTGCCCATAGCGGGGTGTAGGGGGTTCCCAGGTGTGCCAGGTGTGCCCAGGTGTGACAGGTGTGCCCAGGGCCCTGCAGTGTCCCTTTGGCAGGTGAAGGAGTACGAGGAGGAGATCCACTCGCTGAAGGAGCGGCTGCACATGTCCAACCGCAAGCTGGAGGAGTACGAGCGGCGCCTGGTGACGCAGGAGGAGCAGACCAGCCGCATCCTGCTGCAGTACCAGCAGCGCCTGGAGCTCAGCGAGAAACGGCTCCGGCAGCAGCAGCAGGAGAAGGACTCGCAGATCAAGAGCATCATCGGCAGGTGAGGGACACACGGGGACAGCGGGGACACCCTGGGGACACGGGGACACACAGGGGACACGGGGACAGCCTGGGGACATGGGGACATGGGGACTCGCAGATCAAGAGCATCATCGGCAGGTGAGGGACACACGGGGACAGCGGGGACAGCCTGGGGACATGGGGACAGCCTGGGGACACTGGGGACATGGGGACAGACAGGGGACATGGGGACACGGGGACAGACAGGGGACATGGGGACTCGCAGATCAAGAGCATCATCGGCAGGTGAGGGACACACGGGGACAGCGGGGACAGCCTGGGGACACTGGGGACACAGGGACATACAGGGACATGGGGACACCCAGGGACATTGGGGACACACAGGGACATGGGACAGGGGGACTCACAGATCAAGAGCATCATTGGCAAGTGAGGGACACACGGGGACAGCAGGGACACACATGGACATGGTGGCAGCCAGGGACATTGGGACATACAGGGATATCGGGGTACAGGGACATGGGGACACTGGGGACAAACAGGGACACACAGGGACTCACAGATCAAGGGCATCATCGGCAGGTGAGGGACACACGGGGACAGCGGGGACAGCCTGGGGACACACAGGGACACAGGGACAGACAGGGAGATGGGGACAGACAGAAACACTGGGGACAAACGGGGGTGTGGGGACACAGGGACAGCCAGAGACACTGGGGACACACGGGGACATGGGGACAGACAGGGACATGGGGACAGACAGGGACACGGGGACACACAGATGAAGAGCATCAGCAGCAGGTGAGGAACACACAGGGACAGTGGGGACAGCCTGGGGACACGGGGACAGATGGGGGCACACAGGGACATGGGGACACACAGGGCCAGACAGGGACAATGGAGACATGGGGACACACAGGGATATGGGGTTACAGGGACACGGGGACAGATGGGGACATTGGGGACATTGGGGACACACAGGGACATGGGGACA
>NDFG01000202.1:0-45355 GCA_002167245.1 Sporophila hypoxantha | reverse complement strand
GGAATTTGGAAATTTGCACCCGAAAACGAGGGAATCGTGCACAGAACCGGCAGAATTTTGCCGTTTGAAAACGAAGAATTTTGCCACAGAACCGGAAGAATGTTGCACGAAAATGCAAGAAATTTTGACCGGCATCGTAATTTGGTCGCACGCAGCACGAGGGGATTTTTGACGGGAACCGCTGGAATTCGCGCGAAAACGACGGAAATTTAACTTGAATTCAGCGGAAATTTCGCCACGAAAATTCGGGAATTTTGGACCAGAACTGGGCAGAATTCCACTCGAAAACCCTGGAATTTTAACCGGAATCAGAGGGAATTCCGCACAAAATTTCGCCGCACAGAATTTGGGCATTTCGCGGAAACTCGGGAATTTTGACCAGGAACCGGGCAGAATTTGGGATGGAACAGAGGAAATGTCGACAAGAACTGGCCAAAAATTCTGCACGAAACGAAGGAATTCTAAACTGGAAATCAGAGGAATTCCGCCACAGAACTTGGGAATTTCACAGGGAAAGTTCGGGGAATTTTGACAGAACCGCAGGAAATCGGGAAACAGAAACCACCGGGAATCCGGAGGGACCGAGGTGCATTTGAGCAGAACGGCAGAATCGGGACGGAACCGAGGGAATTTTGACGGAACCAGCGGAATTCCACATGAAATGAAGAAATTTCAACGGAATGAAAGGAATTCCGCACAACAGTTTGCACAGAACCTGGGGAATTTCGCAGGAAAATTCGGCGGAATTTTGACCAGAACCGGCAGAATTCCGCAAGGAAAATTTCGGGAATTCGCCAGAACGGGCAGGATTCCGGATGGAACTCTTGGGAATACTGCACAAAACGGCGGAATCCTGGAGGTAACCGGAGGGAATTTTTGATGGGAACCGGGAAATTTTGCACGAAAACGAAGAAATTTCAACGGGGCAATGGGAGGAATTCCACACAAAATTACACAAAGAACCGTGAGGATTTTGCACGAAAGTTCGGGAAATTTCGAGCAGAACCGCCAGAATTCGTGAAGGGAACCGCCGGGGATGTCGAGCAGAATGCGGCAGAATTCGGGACGGAACCGCGGAATTCCGGACGGGAACCGCGGGAATTCCGCCCAGTAACGGGCAGGGATCCCGGCAGGGAAAAACGCGGGAGTGCGAGCCAGAACGGCAGGATCCCGCAGAAAACACCGGAATTCCGCCCAGAACCGCCCGGATCCCGCAGGAAAAGACGCGGGAATTCCGCCCAGAACCGCCCGGATCGCCACCCCCGGAGCCGCCCCAAGCGCCCCGGTCCCCGGCCCGCCCCGGCCCCGCCCCGCGCCCCACTGCGCGCCAGGTGAACGGCCGCGGGGGCGGGCGGGCAAGGCGGCGCAGGTGTTCGTTGCCGCTGCGGGAAGGCGTTTCTCGCCACCGCAGCATGCGGCAGCGGCACGAGGAAACATGCACTGGGGCTGCGGCCCTTCACCTGCGGCGCTGGTGCCGCAAGCGCTTCAAGATGAAGCACACCTGACGAGCGCACATGAAAACGCCACACGGGGCTGCGGCCCTACACCTGCCTTCACCTGCGCAGGTCCTGTCATGTGGAGGGGACAGCTTCGGTTGGAGGACACCGGGCACCTAGTGCGGGACACCTGTTGACAACCTGAGTACACTCTGAGTGACACCACCTGTTGACACCTGGGGGCCACAGGGTACTGCCCACACCTGGCCTCACCTGCCACCAGGGTCCGTTCATGTGGAGGGAACAGCTTCAGTCAAGCACCGGGCAAACCTGTGCGGGGGGACACCTGCACACCTGAGTGACACTTGAGTGACACGCTTGCACTCCTGTGACAACCTGAGTGACACACCTGTCACGCCTGCCTCACCTGCGCCAGTCCTTCATGTGGAGGGACAGCTTCGTCAGGCACCGGGGCACCTGTGCGCGGACACCTGCAACACCTGAGTGACACCTGAGTGACACACCTGTCACACCTGCCTCACCTTGCGCCAGGTCCTTCATGTGGAGGGACAGCTTCATCAGGCACCGGGCCACCTGTGCGGGGACACCTGTGACACCTGGGAGTGACACCTGGATAAGATAATGTCACACCTGTAAAACCTGGGCACACCTGAAGCACAGGTACTGTCACACCTGGCACACCTGAGTGGACACCTGAGTGACACACCTTGACATGTGAGTGACACACCTGTCACACCTGCCTCACCTGCCGCCAGTCCTTTCATGTGGAGGGACAGCTTCGTCACGGCACCAGGGCACCTGTGCGGGACACACCTGTGACACCCGAGTGCGACACACCTGTGACACCTGGCACTGCTGTCACACCTGAGTGGACACACCTGTGACACCTGAGTGACCACACCTGTCACATTATGAGGACCACCCGATTCACACCTGCCCACACCTGGCGCCAGGAGTTCCTTCATGTGGAGGGACAGCTTCGTCAGGCACCGTGCACCTGTGGCGGGGACCACCTGTGACACCTGACACACCTGTGACATTTGTGAGTGACACACTGTTCACACCTGCCTCACCTGCAACCAGGTCCTTCATGTGGAGGGCAAGCTGCGTCAGACACGGGGCACCTGTGCGGGGGACTGCCGGTAGCTGGGAGTGACACCACCTGTGACACCTGAGTGGGACACCTTAGTGACACCCCTGTCACACCGGCCACACCTGCCCAGGTCCTTCACATGGAGGGACAGCTTCGCGTCAGGCACCAGGGCACCTGTGTGCGGGACACCTGGCACACCTGAGTGACCACCTGGATACAGATAATGTCACCACCAGGTGAACACCTGGGCACACCTGAGTGACACCTGACACAGATAATGTCACACCTGTGACACCTCAGCACACCTGTGGTATGGATACTGTCACACCTGTAAACACCTGAGTGACCACCTGAAAGTAGTGGACACCTTGTGACACCTGAGTGGACGACCTGGATACAGATAATGTCACACCGGTGAACACCTGGGCCACACCTGAGTGGACACCTGGGTACAGATAATGACGCACCTGCCTCACCTGCGCCAGTCCTTCATTGTGGAGGCGACAGCTGCGTCAGCCACCGGGGCACCTGTTACCGGGACGCTGTACTGAGTGACACACCCTGTGACATGTGAGTGACCACACCTGTCCACACCTGGCCCCACCTGCGGCAGGTCCTCATATGGAAGACAGCTTTGTCAGGCAACCAGGGCACCTGTGCGGGACACCTGCACACCTGATGACAACCTGGCACACCTGAGTGACACCTTGGATACAGATAATGTCACACCCTGTGACACCTGGGCACACCTGAGCACAGGTTACTGTCACCACCTGGGGGGGCCCCCCACCCCAAACCCTTTTGAGTAGACACCTCGGGTACAGACACTGGTCACACCTGTGACACCTGAGTGACACCTGAGGGCCACCTGTGTACAGTAATGTCACACCATGTCACATCCTGCCACAAGATCCTTCATGTGGAGGGAACCTGGACTCCACCCCAAAAACACCTGGAATGCCTCAGGGAACACCTGGATCACCCCTGGGGACACTAATGCCTCTCGAGGACACCTGGGACACCCCAAAATCCACCTTGGGACCCCCCAAACTCACCTGGACCCCCCAAACTCACCTGGGACCCACGGAGGGAACCCCTGCGGAACTGCCCCCGGGACACCTGAAAACCCTCCCAGGAACACCTGGGTTCCTCCTGAGCACACCTGGAAATGCCTCAGGAACAAACGCTGGGACACCACAAAAAAACACCTGGACCCCCAAACTCACCTGGACACCCCAATTCACCTGGACAACCCGGAAAACCCACCCTGGGACCCCCCAAAAATTCCACCTGGGACTCCCAGAAAAACACCCTGGCGACTCCCAAACCCCACCTGGGACCCCCCCAAAATCCACTGGATGCCCCTAAATCACCTGGCAAGCCCCCCAAACTCACCTGGACACCCCAAATCCAACTGGACTGGTCCAAACACTACCTGACCCACCCAGAAACACCTGGACCCCCCAAAACTCGACCTGGATCCCCAACCCCACCTGGGATCCCCAAAATCCCACCTGGGACCCCAAACCTTCACCTGGGACCCCCCTAAATCCACCTGGACCCACAGAAAAACCAACCTGCGACCATACGAAAAATCACTGGAGCCCGCAAAACTCACCTTGGACCTTCCAAAATCTACCTGGGACCCCCAAAAAAAGCCACCTGGACCCCCCCAAAAATCCACCTGGCACCCCCAAAATCCCACCTAGCCCCTCCCCCCGTGACGTTCCACAGGTGTGTCTGTGCCCCTCCCCTCCGGACTTTGTGTTTTTTGGGTCCAGTTTGGGCGATTTTTGGTTTCCATTGATAAAAAAATCCAACCGATGGCGTGGCCAAGGTGCATCTGGGGGGCGGGGCTTTGGGAGGGGCGGGGCAGAATGCAAACTGGACTCGACGGAGGGGCGGGGTCTGAAGGGTGGGCCACCCAGTGGCCATGTTCAAAAACAGCAGGTGGTGGGGCTAGAAACACGGGGCGGGCTAAAAGGGGGCGCGGCAAACACCTAGGGGGGTTCATCCTGCCTCAAACCGCACCTGGCGGACCCCCCAAAAATCTGCCTCAGACCTCCCAAAGCGACCAAAGCAGTGGGCGCGGGGCCGGGGCGGTGACGTCACCCCTTCCTGAGCTTCGCCGTCTCTGCCGCGCCACGTTCCCGTGTGTCCCCAAGCTGTCACCTGGGCTGTTTGTCACCTGGAGTTCCCAGAGTGTCCCCAACGCGCCATGGAAGCCCCCAGGGACTTGTGACAATCCGGCATGGGGGGACACGGGGTGACCAGAGGGACAGGAGAGTGTGGCAGGAAGGGGGAGGTGCAGAGGGGTGGAGGGGACGAGGGTGCCTGGGGGGTGCGGGGAGAGGGGGACAGCGGTAGAGGGTGGCAGGGGTGGCAGAGGGACGAGGGGTGACAAGGGACATGGGACAGCAGTGAGCCATCCAGGGAGAGGACTAAGGGACCCCAGGATGGGCACCAGGGGCCACTTGCAGCGAGGCCACCAAGTGCCACCAGGTCCCTGACACCTCCCCTCCCCTGCCCAGCTGCTGGAGGCTCTTGGTTGGCCGTGGTTGGCCATCCTGGGCGAGCTGTGGTATCACCGTGACCGGGTCACACAGGACGTGGCAGCTGCGGACCCTGTGCTCAAGGTCCTACCGGGGCCCCTGAAGACCTTCATCAGTCACCTCCAGGACACTCTGCGCCAAGATTTCTTCTCTCTGGCCCACGGTGGGTGTCACCCCCTGTGCGCGCCGCAATGTTCACCTCCCTGGAGCCCTACACGTTCTCCTCCCTGTGAGGCCTACACGTTGGTCCTTCCAAGCAACCACCCGTTGAGTCCCCTCCCTGGGCCAGGCCCTGGCCCGCCTCGAGGCCACCCCCTGACACCTGGGCCGATGTGAGAGCCGCAGCCAGCACCTTGGCGGGAGTCGGTGGACAAACCCTCATGGAAGTGCTGGTTCCGCTGGCTGAGGAGGCCACCAGGCTGCGCGGATGGCCTTGAAGAGCGAGCGCCACCAGGAGGGGACGCGGTGGAGGCGGCCCTGGGGCGCTGGAGCGCTTTGGCGGCCGCGTTGACAGAAAAGCCACCGCCTTCCCCCGGAGCTGCAGCGCCGACTCGGGACATCGAGTTAGCCCTGGAGGAGACAAAGGAGCCATCCCCCGATTTCTTGTGCCAAGCCTTGTTGGCCGTTGGTGGCCGAGCGAGCCGGCTGTGGCGAGGCCAGCGGCACCTGGCCACGGATTACCTGCTGGGGACACTTGGGACATGAAACCGCCTCTGCTCGTGTCCCTTTGGTGGCCTCGATGGCCGCACGGTGGTTCCGGAGCGTGCCAAAGAAGCCATCGAGGGCCATCCCGAGGTGTCTGCGAGATGCCACGGTCACCTTGATGACCATCGCTGGGTGGCACCACTGCAGAGACTTGAGACATATTGAGGGGTCATTCTGGGACGCTTGAGGCGGAGTGGTGGCCGTGGAATGAGCCCCCTCGGTGCCCTTGCAGCAGATTCGGCTGTGATTTTTGGGGTCGGAGGGGGGTCCCTGGCAGCCCCGCTGCCTGAGCAGCTGGCCCGCCCGGGGGGGGCCACTGGGATCCCCCAAAAACTGCACCTGCCACCCTGCACCCCTTCAGTGCTCCCGACACCCCCCTCAAGTACTGACCTCCCCTCATCGTGCACTGGGACACCCCCAAAAAACCGCATCCCCCTTCCCAACCCCCTTGAGCATGGATTTCCCTTGGCAACTGGGACGCGCTCGGAGACCCCCCCAAATCACCGAGCACCCAGGAAGCCCTGGTTCCATTCACCCCCCTCACTTGCAGCACTGAGACCCCCCCTCGAACCCCGGGACCCCCGGGCACCGCACGCCACCGGGCAGCGCGCCACCCCATGGCACCGGGACTGGGAAACCGGACCCCCTCGTTAGCCGACCCCTCCCCCCGAGCACTGGGCCCGGACCCCCCTTTGTGCTCCCAAGCGGCGCTCCATCACGGGGGTTCGCCCCCTCCCCTTTGACCCCCCGGAACAGCACCGGGACTGAGGAGCGGCCGGCCAGGGAGCGGGACGGGGGGGCTCGAGCGCTGGGGGGCACAGGTGGGTCCCAGCACCGGGGGGTCCCTTGGGCTCAAATCCGTGACCCCCCCCCGTTTCAGCCGCGACCCCCGTTATCACCAGGACCCCCCCCCCAATTTACCGGGACCCCCCCATTCACTGCCTCCCCCCCTTCACCGACACCCCAAAAGCGCTGTGGGACCCCCAGGTCCTGAGCACCCCCCCTAGTGCACCACCGCCCCACTCACCGCCTTCCCCATCCATGGGACCCCCCGCCTTCCCGTCCCCCCCACTCACACAGGACACCCCCAATCTCATGGAACCCCCCACCCGCGACCCGCCCCCACATCACAGGCACCCCACCAGATCCACTACCGACCCCCAGGACCCCCCCACACTCACAGCGACCCCAATCCGTGCGCCGCCCCCCACACTCACCAAACCCCCACCGGGCACCCCGGCCCCCTCCCCATTTTGATTGAACCCCCCCCGAACGCCCCCAGCCCCGAGCCCCCGGCCCGCGTTGGGCCCCGCCGGGGCCGGGCTGGCTCCCCCCAGGGGGCCCCCCCCCGGAGGCCCCCCGAGGCCCCACAGGTACCCCCCGAGCCCCCCCTGTGGGGCCGCGGGCTGGCTCCACCCCCGGGGCGCGCGCTGAGCGGAGCCTTTCAATAAACGCCGATCGGTCTTGTAAGCCACGCCCACATGGGGGCGGGACGCGCGGGGCGGCAATGGGGAGCGGACGGAGCAGGGTCCCGTTGGAAAAGCATTATGAATGCGAGAGCGTGGGGAAAAGGCGGGGCCCGGAGCGGCGGCCAAATGAAAGCGGAGGGGACGTGGCCTCAGGTGGGTGAAGAAAGGGCGGCCACAGACTGGCAGGCCGTGGAAAGAGGCGGGCCCCGGAGCGGCGGCCAATAGAAAGCGGAGGGGCGTGACCTGAGATGGCGGAAAAGGGCGGGGCAAAGAATGGGGGCGTGGAAAGAAGCGGGGCTCCGGAGCGACGGCCAATGGAGACGGATGGGGCGTTGCTTAGGATTGGCGGGAAGGGCCGGTAAGGAATGGGGGTTGAAATTTACCCCCGGGGAAAAAAAAATTTAACCCCCCCAAAAAAAAAAAGGGGGCCCCCCCCCAAAACTCCCCCAAACTCCGCTACAAGGACCACGAAATACTCAAGAAATACCCCAAAATTACCACAAAAAAATCCAAACTCCAGTCAGGTACCATAAAATGACCCAAATCCCCCCAAATTGCTGCCAAATCCAGTCAGGGAGCCCCCCAAATTTCCCTGTAGGACCCCCCAGATTCCCTCGGGATGCCCAAAACCCAGCTCGGGACCACCCAAAATTCTCCTCAGGACCCCTTAAAATCCCCTCAGATTCTGCAGGCCCCCCCATATCCTTCAGGACCCCCCAAAATTCCCCCTCAAATCCTCTCACAATCCCAATCCTCCATAAAAGAATCTCCAACGAGCCCTCCAGGGCCCTCATTCTCCCGCAGAACCCCCCCCAAATCCCCTCATACCACCTCAGGACCCCAGTTCTCCCTTATTAAAAAAAAAAAGGGGAAAATCCCCCCAATTCCACCCCAAACCCCCTTCAGCACCCCCAAACCCCCTCACAACCCCCTCAAACTCCCTCAGGACCCCCAGTTCTCCCGCAGGACCCCGCAAAACCCCCTCAGGGGACCCCCCCATTTCCCCCTCAGAAGCTCCCCAACCCCCACAGATCCCCCCAAATCCCTTCATGACCCCTCACATCCCCTCAGGACCCCTAAACCCCCATTCACAACCCCCCCAAACCCCTCAGAAGCCTCTCAGAACCCTCAATTTCGCCTCAGGACCCCAAATTTCTCCCTCATAACACCCCAGTCCCACTCAGCATCCCCAAATCCCCTCAGCACTCCCAAAACCCGTCAGGACTCCCCGGACGCCCTCAGAACCCCCCAGTCCCCCTCAAATCCCCCAAAATCCTCAAGAATCCCCAGATCCCTCAGGACCCCCCAAACCCCCTCAGCGGACCCCAGATCCCCTCAGGACCCCCCAGATCCCGTCAGACTCTCCAAATCCCCTCAGGACCTCCCCAAACCCCCAGGACTCCCCAAACGCCCTCAGAACCCCAGTCCCCCTCCAGACATCCCCAAAATTCCCCTCAGGACCCCACAAACCCCCTCAGGACCCCCCAGATCCCCTCAGACTCTCAAAATCCCCTTCAGGACCCCTCACATCCCTCAGGGACCCCCCAGTCCCCCTCAGAATCCCCCAAATCCCCTGCAGGACGCCCCAAAACCCCCTCAGGACTCCCCAAATTCCCCTCACATCTCCTCAGCCCCTCCCCAATTCCTCATAATCCTCCCAACCCCCTCCTCATTAGGCTTCCCCTCGCTCTCGGTGTGACCGCGGTCCGCTGCCGCCCATCCCCGCTGCCGGGGTGCTCCGCGGAGCTCCTCGCCCCCCAGATTCCCGCCCCACCCCCCTCCCCCCGCGGTGCCCTCAGCCCCGCTCCGCCGCTGGGGCCCCACCGACACAATGGCCCACAATTGCAAACGCGCACCGCCGGAAGCGGCCGGCCGACGCGCACGGGGGGAATTTTCTGCCAGTACTTCTGCCAGGCGCGGTTCTGATTGGTCCGCACTCCACGGAACAGGCAGTTCTGCCGCCATTTTAGGTGAGGCAATTTGTGGGCGCTCAGAGCGCGCCGCTTCCCTCACAAATCCGTCTTGGGAACGACGGATCCGCCTGGAAATGCGGGACGGAGCCTAAATCAACTGGGGATGGATCCTAAATCCCCCGGGATTGAGCCAAAGGCCCAAATCCTCGAGCTCCATGGATAAGGCGGTACTGGAAAGGGCGGGCGCCCCGCCCCTTTTCCGCCCTTCCTGAGGCTCGGGCTCCGGCGTTGGCTTGGCCCGTTCCTGGGCCGGTTCCTGGCCGGGACCGGAGGCCCGTCCCGGGCTCCTTGCGCCACCAGGCTCCCCAAGGCATGTCGCCAAGGTGTCCCAGTGAGCATGAACCCAAAGGGTGCGGCGCGGGCGGAAGGGGGACACTGAGGGGGAGGTGGAAAATGAGGGATGCAGGGGACATGGGGGATGCGGGAGGGGACAGGGGGTTGCAAGGGGACAGGAAAGGGAGTGGCAGGAGGCGGAGGAAGGTGACCGAGAGGTGGAAGAGGTGCAAGAGCGGGATCAATGGGAGATGGGGGACACAAGGGCGAGGGGCACCAGTTGGTAGCAGAAGGACATCAGGACAGGTGGCAGGGGCTGCGAGTGGGGTTGGGAGGGTGCAGAGGGGACAGCAGAGGGCAGGGGCGGGAGGGGCTATTGAGGGGAGCGGGCAGGGGTGGCAGACGGAACAAGAGGCTGACAGAGGAATGGAGGGGACAAAGGGGACCTCTTGGACATGGGGCCAGCCCAGGGAGGCCGTAAGTTGCCACCAGGTCGCGGCTCCCTGACACCTCCTCTGTCCCTCCCTCCAGCTGTCCCCGCGCCCTGCTGCAGCCACAGGTCACCGTGGGTGGCCATTCCTGGGCGAGCTGCTGGCCACCCTGCCAGGGGAGAGCGACAGGCTGCCCGTGTCTGCAGTGAGTCTGTACCGAGACGTAGAGAAATTCACCAGGGGAGCTCCGGGCCAACCCTTACCGCACTGATGACGGCTGGTGGCCCACAAATGTCAACCTACGATGGTGGTGATGTCTCTCCTAGCCTCCCTAGCCAGGCCCTGGATGCCTACAGGAGCAACCCCATGGACCACCTGGAAGTGTGTGACATGGCAGCCAGGAAGTGGCACCAGTCGTTGTCTGTGCGTGTGGACAGCTGGGCCAAAGCTGGCCAGAAGGCCACCAAAGCTCTGCAACACCGCAGGGATTTGGCCACTTGAGGCGGCGACAGGGCGGCCACTGCCACTGCCCCGGGCCAGGTAGCGTGCAGGATGAGGCTGCCGTGATGGACAGCTCAGGAAAACATGGTGGGAAGCCGCGAGTCAGCCCTAGGGCAGGAGAAGGTCCCGAGTGGTGGCCGGGCATGAAGCCCAGGTGAGGAGAGATGCCAGGGGTGGCTGCCAGCGAGCAACAAGGGCCACCATGGGTGAGACAAGCGGAGGTTGAGGCCGGCCCTGCGGCCGCTATGGAGCGCTTGGTGCCGCGTGTGATTGAAGCCACCGCGTTCCCCCGGGGAAGCGCAGCGCAGGGTTGGGGACATCAAGCCACCCTGGGGGACAAATGAGGCCATCCCCCGATGTCCAAGGACTTGGTGGCCAAGGTGGCCGAGGCTGAGCGCGCTGTGGGAGGCCAACGCCCGCCTGCCAAGGATCACCTGCTGGGACACTTCCAGACATCATCAAGTTCTATTGTCGATGGTGCTCCTGCCAGCCCCAGTGCCTGTGGGTGCGCTAGCGGTGGCCCAAGAGCCACGAGGAACATCCCAAGGCTCCTTCGACCCCGGGCATCCCAAGTCTCTCCAAGGTGTCCCCCAGTGGCATGGACCCTAAGAGGGTGATGGGGGGGCAGGGGTGGGACAGGGGTGGCAAAGGGACAGGAGGGACAGGAAGAAGGGAGTGACAGAGGGGGAGGGGCGAAAAATGGGGGATTGGGGTGGTACACGAGCGGGAGGGACAGGGGGCTGGCGGAGACTGGCAGGGTGGGCGGGCGGGGGGGCAGGGGGTGGGAGGGGCTGTGAGGGGAGGGGCAGGGGATGGCAGAGGGAACAAGAGGCTGACAAAGGGACAGAGGGGACAAAGGGGACCTCTCGGGGGCAGGGGCCAGCCCAGGAGCCCATAACTGCCACCAGGTCCCTGACACCTCCCCTGTCCCCTCCCCAGCTGTCCCCGGCCCTGCTGCAGCCACAGGTCGCCATGGTGGCCACCCTGGGTGAGCTGCTGGCCACCCTGCCCAGGTGGGACGAGGAGATGATGCTGCTTGAGTCTGCAGGGAGACTGAACGAGGACTTGGAAGATTTCACCAGGGACCTCTGGGTCACCCTGTACTGCATTGAGGGCACCTGGTGGCGCTGCAATGTCACCTCCAATGATGCTGATCCTCCCACTTCTGATTATGGTGACCCTGTCACCTCCCTGAGCACGGCCTTGGCCACCTACAAGAGCAGCCCAGGGACCACCTGGACCCATGCGACAATGGCAGCCAGCAAGTGGCACAGCTTGGCGTATCCGCTCATGGGCAGGTGGGCCCGGCTGGCCAGGAAGGCCACCCACCTCCGTGACACCTGCTGGCTGATGGCCTTCCAGGCGGCCACCAAGGCAGCCACCACCACTGCCCGGGCCAGGGAGCTGCAGGAGAAGGCTGGCCGTGATGGGACAGCTCAGGAAAACATGGTGGAGCTGGGTCAGGCCCTGGGCAGGGAGGAGGGGGCTGAGGTGCTGGCCGGGCAGGAAGCCCAGGTGAGGAGAGAGGCCAGGGTGGCTGCCAGCGAGGCAAGAAGGGCCACCATGGTGAGACAGCGGCTGGAGGCGGCCCTGGGGCTGCTGGAGCGCTTGGTGGCCGCGTGTGACGAAGCCACCACGTTCCCCCGGGAGCTGCAGTGGCGGCTCAGGGACACCGAGGCTGCCCTGGAGGGGACAAATGAGGCGTCCCGCGATGTCCCCGAGGACTTGGTGGCCAAGGTGGCCGAGGCTGAGCGGCTGTGGGAGGCCAACGCCCGCCTGGCCACGGAACACCTGCGGGGGACACTTCAGGATTTCATGAAGTTGTATTTCACTGGTGCTCCCACCAGTCCCAGTGCCTGTGGTGGGGCTGAGCGGTGCCAAAGAGCCATCGAGGACATCCCAAGGCTCCTTCGACCGCCAGAGTGTCCCCAAGGTGTCCCCAAGGTGTCCCCAGTGAGCATGGAGCCCCAAGAGGTGAGAGGGTGGAGAGGGGAGCAAAGGGGACGCTGGGGGCTGAGCGGGCAATGAGGGATGGAGGGGAAACAGGGGATAGCAGGAGGGGACAGGAGGCAATGGCAGGAAGGGGGGAGGTGACAGAGAGGTGGAAGAGGGGTGGAGAGAGCAGTGGGGGATGGAGGGACACGAGGGGGAGGGGTCATGAGTGGTGACAGAAGGGACAGCAGTGTGTGGCAGTGGCTACGAGTGCAGTGGTGTGGGGTGGCAGAGGGGACAGCAGAGGGGCAGGGGGTGGGAGAGAGAGGAACTGACTGACAAAGGGACGGAGGGGACAAAGGGGACCCCTCGGGGGCAGGGGGCCACCCCAGGAGGCCGTAAGTGCCACCAGGTCCCTGACACCTCCCCTGTCCCCTCCCCAGCTGTCCCCGGCCCTGCTGCAGCCACAGGTCACTGTGGTGGCCATCCTGGGCGAGCTGCTGGCCACCCTGCCCAGGCGGAACGAGATGAAGCTTGTGTCTGTAGTGGACCTGTACTGGGACCTGRTGGAATTCACCAAGGACCTCTGGGTCACCCTGTACCGCACTGATGACACCTGGTGGCACCACATTGTCACCTCCGATGATGATGACCCTCCCTCCTCCCTGAGCCAGACCCTGGCTGCCTGCAAGAGCACCCCAAGGACCCCCCAGAACCGTGTGACAATGGCGGCCAACAAGTGGCAGGGGTCGGTGGCCACGCTGGTGAACAGCTGGGCCCGGCTGGCCAGGGCAGCTGCCAAGCTCTACAACACCTGCATAGAGGTGGCCGCTGAGGCGGTTGATGGGGCGGCCCTGGCCAGGGATCAGCAGCGCAGAGCTGCCTATGCTGAGACAGCTCAGGAAAACATGGGGGAGCAGGGTCAGGCCCTGGGCGGGGAGGAGGAGGCCGAGACTGAGGACACCTATAAAGCCCGGGTGAGGAGAGAGGCCAGGGTGGCTGCCAGCGAGGCAACAAGGGCCACCATGGTGAGACAGCGGGTGGAGGTGGCCCTGGGGCTGCTGGAGCGCTTGGTGGCCGCGTGTGACGAAGCCACCGCGTTCCCCCGGGAGCTGCAGCGCAGGGTCGGGGCCATTGAGGCTGCGCTGAAGGGGACAAATGAGGCGTCCCCCAATGTCCCTGAGGACTTGGTGGCCAAGGTGGCTGTGGCCGAGCGTCTGTGGGAGCGGCCAACGCCCGCCTGGCCAAAGGATCACCTGCGGGGACAATTGACGACACCATCAAGTTCTTGTTCTCTGGTGGTTGCACGCACTGCCCGTAGTGCTGTGAGGTGGGCCGAGCGTGCCAAAGAGCCACTGAGGACATCCCAAGCTCTTTCGACCCCAGAGTGTCCCCAGAGCGATCCCCAGGGTGTCCCAGTAAGCATCGAGCCCTAAGAGGTGCGACGGGGGGTGGGGGGGAGAGGGGGACAGAGGGGACAGGAGGGGGAGAATGGGGGATGGAGGGGACACACGGTAGTGGGAGGGGTCAGGAGGTTGCACAGGGGAACGAGGAGTAGCTGGAAGGGGGAGGTGACACGGGTGGAGGGGAAAAGGGGAGGAGGGACAGTGGGGAATGGGGGACACGGCGGGGAGGGGCCACGGGGAACTGACGGTGGTGGCAGTAGGGACAGTAGGGCGGGCAAGGGGTGGAGGGCTATGAGGGGGAGACAGGGGGCGGCAGAGAGAGGAACTAACTGACAAATGAACGGAGGGGAAAAAGGGGACCTCTCGGGGCAGGGGTCCACCCCAGAGGCGTAAGTGCCACCAGGTCCCTGACACCTCCCTGTCCCCTCCCCAGCGTCCCCGGCCCTGCTGCAAGCCACAGGTCACCGTGGTGGCCATCCTGGGCGAGCTGCTGGCCACCCTGCCCAGGAGGGACGAGGAGATGCTGCTGGTGCTCGAGACGCCCAAGGTGCCTGTACAGTGAGCTGGTGGGCTTCACGAGGAGCTCCACTGCATCCTGTGTGCCACTGATGACACCTGGTACTACCGACAATAACTCTCTTTAACTGACGCTCTCACCTCCCTGAGCCAGGCCCTGGCTGCCTACAAGAGCACCCCATGGACCATCTGGTGGATGTGAGAATAGCAGCCAGTGAGTGGAGGAGTCGGTGTCTCTGCTTGTGGACAAGTGGGCCCAACTGGCCAGGAAGGCCACTGAGCTCTGCAACCTGCAGGGATTTGCCACTGAGGCGGCTGAAAGGTCGGCCACTGCCACTGCCTGGCCAGGGAGCTGCAGGACGAGGCTGCCCGTGATGGGACACGCTCAGGAAAACATGGGGGAGCTGGGTCAGGCCTTGGACAGGGAGGAGGGGGCCGAGGTGGGTGGCCGGGCATGAAGCCCGGGTGAGGAGAAGATGCCAGGGTGGCTGCCAGACTGGCCACTAGGCAAGCAGAGGAGACAGTGGCTGCAGACAGCCCTGGGGCTGCTGGAGCGCTTGGTGGCCGGCGTGTGACGAAGCCAACCGCGTTCTTCCAGGAGCTGCAGCGCAGGTTGGGGACTTCAAAGCCACCTTAAGGGGACAAATGAGGCGTCGTCTGATGTCCCTGAGGACTGCGTGGCCAAGGTGGCCGAGGCCGAGCGCTTGTGGAGGCCAACACCCGCCTGGCCAAGGATCACCTGGAGGAGACACTTGACTACATCATCAAGTTCTATATCGATGGTGAACCGTCGCCCAGTGCCTCTGGGTGGCCGAGCGTGCCAACGAGCAACCGAGGGCATCCCGAGGCTCCTTCAACCCAAGAGCGTGTCAAGGTGTCCCCAGGGTGTCACCACTGATGTGGAGCTCAAGAGGTTGCGATGCGAGGGGAAACGGGACAGAGGGAACACTGGCTTGGGAGGGGGCAGGGCAATGGGGTATAGGGGAGACACGGGGGGGTGGTGGGGGTGGCACAGGAACAAGAGGCTGACAAAGGGAACGGAGGGAACAAACGGGGACACCTGCGGGGCTGGGAGCCACCCCAGAAAGCCACAAGATGCCCCAGGTCCCTGACACCTCCCCTGTCCCTCCCACAGCTGTCCGCCGGCCCTGCTGCAGCCACAGGTCACCGTAGTGGCCATCCTGGGCGAGCTGCTGGCACCCTGCCCAGGCTGGACGAGGAGATGCTGGTGTTCCTGTCCCCAGGGAGGCCTTTTGCTGGGTCCTGGAGAATTCCACCAATGAGGCTCTGGGGTCACCCTGTAACCGCCTATTGATGACAGCTGGTGGCGCCAAAACGTCACCTCCGGTGATGATGACCCTGTCACCTCCCTGAGCCAGSYCCTGGCYGCCTACAGGAGCACTCCAGGGGCCACCTGGAACCRTGTGACAACRGCAGCCAGCAAGTGGCASSGGTYRGTGTCTGTGCTTGTGKAYAGCTGGGCCAAGCTGRCCAGGGCAGCCACTGAGCTCCGCARCACCTGCAGGGATTTGGCCACCAAGGCGGCCGACAGGGCGGMCACYGCCACCAACTGTGCCAGGGGCCTGCAGGACATGGCTGCCCGTGATGGGACAGCTCAGGAAAACATGGTGGAGCTGGGTCAGGCCCTGGRCAGRGAGGAGGAGGCCRAGGTGGTGGCCRAGCCTGAATCCTGGGTGAGGAGAATGGCCAGGGAGGCTGMCAGCRAGGCAACAAGGGCCACCATGGTGAGACAGCGGGTGGAGGCGGCCCTGGGGCTGCTGGAGCGCTTGGTGGCCGCGTGTGACGAAGCCACCGCGTTCCCCCGGGAGCTGCAGCGCAGGGTTGGGGACATCGAGGCCAGCCTGAAGGGACAAATGAGGTCCCGAAGTCCCTGAGGACTTGTGGCCAGGGTGGTCCGGTGAGAAGCTGTGGGAGGCCACGCCCGCCTGGCCAAGGATCACCTGCTGGGACAGCTTTCAGACATCTATTCTTTATTTCACTGGTGGCCCCAGCTAGACCTGTGGGGTGGAGCGAGCAGTGCCAAAGAGCCACCGAGGACATCCCAAGGCCCTTCAACCAGAGATCCCAGAGCTCCCCAAGATTCCCCAGTGAGCATGGCTGCCCAAGAGGTGTGATGGAGGGGGGGGGGGAGGGCGGGGAGAGGGGCACAGAGGGGAACATAGGGGACAGGGGTTGGAAAGGGGCAGGGGGGAGAGGGGCCAGATGAGGGAGGGCAGGAAGGGGCGGAGGGACAGGTGGAGGGACAGGGGGATAGGGAGAGCGTGGGGGTATGGGGCGGACAACGGTGGGTGGGGTGCAAGAGGGGACAGCAGAGGGGCAGGGGGCGGGAGGGGCTACAAGGGGAGCAGGCAGGGGTGTGGCAGAGGGAACAAGAGGCTGACAAAGGAACCAGAAGGGGACAAAGGGGACCCCCGGGAGACAGGGCCAGCCAGGAGGCCCTAAGATGCCACCAAGTCCCCTGACACCTCCCCTGTTCCCTCCCCAGCTGTCCCCGCCCCTGCTGCAAGCCACAGTCACCGTGGTGGCCATCCTGGAAGCTGCTGGCCACCCTGCCCAGGCAGGGAGAGGAGATGAATGTGCCCGTGTCCCAGCGGCCTGTCGGGACCTGGTGACTTCACCTGAGAGCCTCCGGGCACCCTTGTAACTGCATTGACATCTGGTGGCCCACAATGTCACCATGATGCTGACCCTGTCACCTCCCTGAGCCAGGCCCTGGCTGCCTTGAGAGCACCCAGGACCCCGAAGTGTGAACAATGGCGCGGAAGTGGCAGGGTCGGTGTCTGTGCTTGTGAACAGCTGGGCCAAGCTGGCCAGTGCAGCCACCAAGCTCCACAACACCTGCAGGGGAGGTGGCCACTGAGGCAGCGCATAAGGTGGCCACCGCCACCGCCCGGGCCAGGGAGCCTGCAGGACAAGGCTGCCCGTGATGGGACAGCTCAGGAAAACATGGGGAGCTGGGTCAGCCCTGGGCAGGGAGGAGGGGCCGAGGGGGCAGGCTGAACCCAGGAGAAAGAGAGGCCAGGGTGGCTGCCACGAGGCAACAAGGCCACCATGGTGAGACAGCGGGTGGAGGCGCCCTGGGCTGCTGGAGCGCTTGGTGGCGGTGTGACGAAGCCACCGCGTTCCCCGGGAGCTGCAGCGGCGGTGGGACATCAGAGGCCGCCTGAAGGGAAATTGGGCGTCTCTTATAATCCCGAGGACTTGGTGCCAAGGTGGCCGTGGCGAGCGGCTGTGGGAGGCCAAAGACCGACACCTGGTCAATGGATCAACCTGCTGGGGCAGTTGACAGCATCATCAAGTTCTAATTTCACCTGGTGGTCTCCCGCCGCCCATCCTGTGGGGGCTGAGAGTTTGCCAAAGACCCTTGAGCGATCATCGCAAAAGGCTCCTTCGACCCCAGAGCTCCCCAGATAGATCCCCAAGGTGTCCCCATGACCATGGACCCCAGGAGTGCAGATGGGGAGAGGGGGAGAGTGGGACAGATGGACACTCGGGGGAGCAGGTGAGATGGGGGAGGAGGGGACGCGGGGTGGAGGGGGGACAGGTAGGTTCGCAAGAGGACTGAGGGAGTGGCAAGGAGGGAGGAGGTGACAGAGGGGTGGAGGGAAAGGCGGTGGACAGATGGGGGACAGTGGATGGGAAATGGGCGGCATAGACGGGGGGAGGGCGGACACGGGAGGCTGCGGGCTGTGGCAGAAGGGACAGCAGGGGGATGGCAGGGGCTACAAACTGTGGTGGCAGGGGTGGCTTAGGCAGTGAGATGGCAGAGGAGGCATGGCAAGTGGACAGGGACAGCTAGGAGGCCTCCAAAGAGGGGAAGAGGGGACACCAGCAGGAAGGCACAGGAACCACCGAAGGAGGCGCACAAATTGCCACCAAATGTCCCTGACATCTCCCCTGTCCCTTACCCAGGTGTCCCCCCCCCAGCTACTGGAGGCTCTGGTGTCCGTGGTGGCCACCCTGGGAGAGGTGGTGGCCACCGTGACCGGGCCACGCCGGGGTGTGCAGCGCTGTGTGCCCCCAAAGTCCCTGTACGTGGTCCTGAGGATCTTCACCCGGAGCCTCCGTGAGACCCTGGACCACCCCGGTGTCACCTCCCTGGACCACCCTGGTGTCACCTCCCTGGGCCAGGCCCTGGCCACCCTCAGGGTCACCCCTGGGACCGCCTGGGCCGATGTGAGAGCCGCAGCCAGCACCTGGCGGGAGTCGGTGGCTGCACTTAAGAAGAGCTGGGACCAGGTGGCCAGAGAGGCCACTGAGCTCCGTGACACCTGCGAGAATGTGGCCCCCGCCCGGGCCAGAGACCTGCAGGACGAGGCCACCTGCAGGGGGACAGCTGGGAACAACCTGGCGGCCCCAGCCCAGCGGCTGATGGTCGCCCTGGACAGGGATGAGGAGGCCTTAGTGGGGGCCACACGCGATGCACAGATGGCTGTGGCTACCAACGAGGCCATGGGAGAGGCTGTGGTGGCCACCAGGCGGGTGAGGGCAGCCATCAGGAGGAGACATTGGGCAGAGGTGGCCCTGGAGCCGCTGCAGCGCTTGGTGGATGCGTGTGACAAAGCCACTGAGTTTATCAGTTACATGSAGTGCCAGCTCAGGGCCATCGAGGCTGCCCTGGAGGGGACAAAGGAGGCTTCCCCCGATGTCCCTGAGGCCTTGGTGGCCGTGGTGGCCAAGTTCGAGCAGCTGTGGGAGGCCAGCGCGCGCCTGTTCAAGCATCACCTGCTGGGGACACTTGGGGACATCCACGACCTCCTCTTGAGTCTCTATGATGGCCGTGGTGGCCCCAGTGGCCCCGGCAGCCGCGCGGGGGCCGAGAGGTGCCAAAGAGCCATTGAGGACATTTCATTTTCGAGGCTGCTTTCAGACAGTGACATCAGCGATGCAACGTCATCAAGGCAGTGACATCATTGGGGTCATCGCTGCTGTCACCTGTGCCACTCCCCATGCAGTATTTGAGACATGTCTGGGAGAATTTTCTGGAATTTTCAATGATACTGTACCAAATCCTGCTGGGATTTCCTGGGGTGACGTCACTGGGAACACTGTGGGGACAGTCAGTGGCACTCAGGGGACAGTCAGGGATACTCAGGGGTCACTCAGGGACACTGGGGGACACTCAGAGATACTCAGGGAAACTCAGAGACAGGGGTGAATGAATCCCTCAAGAGCTTCCAGCTTTCCGTCGTGCCTGCAGCCCAGCCGGGTCATAAATGACAATTCAATAATTTCCATTTGCATTTTTGTAATTGCCTTTTGCACATTGTTATTAATCACCAACAATTTGATATGGTATTTGATACTGAATTTGATTATCGGTGATTCCTTATAGCTGCTGGTTGTTGCAATATAATCTATCAGTTCATGTGTGCACTGTACAGCCTATAAATTAATTAATAAACTAATTAATAATATATATCCTCTATATAAATCAGACTGGTCTGATCTGAACCTCCTGTGTCAGACACATCACTGACCTCACTGAAGGGACGAGTGGTCAATAAATCCATCCCAACACTTCCCTGAGGGGAGCACAGCCGGGAGCTGCTTCAAGGCGCTGTCACTGAGATATTTCCCTTGGAAACCCTGGGTGGGATGGAAATAAACCCAAGCAGATGGCAAAACAAAATGATATCAAAGCCTTGTGGTATGTGGGTTTAAAACATGGGTCTCTAAAGCTGTAAATTGGTCAAAGCTTCACCAAGTGAGGCAAAATGATGATGAATCACACACTGGTTTTTTAAACAAGGTGAAGAGAAAGTGCCATCAAATATACTGATCTAGATCCTGAATCAGCTGATGGTAAAGCAGCATCTGGTTTTGTTTTGTGTGGGTCAGGCTTCAAATGATAAAATAAGAAAAGATAAAGGGAGTTCAAGACATAAATAAACTGCTGGGGGTTGCCTGGAAGGTGTTTTTGAGACAGAGGCCCAGCTGAAAGAGTTAATCCCAACCTGGCAAGAAAGGCAACTCGGGAAAGTCACCCGAGAAAGCTTCCCCTATGGAGGCAGGCTCAGAGGCGCATCCTGTAGGAAATGGGGGCATTGGGAAAAGGACTGTGCAGTGCTGAAAGAAAAATCATCAGTCCCTGTCGTAGCAGCAGTGCCCAGCGGGGAAATAAGAGCATTGCTCCATGGTTGCAGCAGGCTGATCAATCCTTTGTTATACACACACTTATACTACTAAGAAAAACCCATGGCCCTTGCCAGAGCAGTCAAGCAACACACGTGATCCATTTGGTCTCAAATCAAAGCCAAACCAACCATCGCCAAGTGGCGCAATTGTTTCTGGTCTGAAAAGCAAAACCAGTGACAGATCCCAAGTCAGAAATAACAATTTATTAGGAAAAGGAAAAAAATACCCCAAAGCCACATGAAATACAAAAGAAAAAATATATAAATGTAATAATGTACATAATAATGTATATAAAAGAAAAATAATAGATGTATAGATTATATAAAAATACAGAATGAAACCTCAACAGCACAGCAGAATTCTCACTTAAAATTAGGTCTCGCTCTTGGTAGCAATAGGGGTTTTCCCATCCCTTCTGCTCACCCACCAAGTGTAACCAGGTCGCTGACAAAAACCTTGGTGCCGCACGTTGGCGTCCAAATATTATGTTTCTGGTTTGAAATAAAAGCAAGTGAGAGACTCCAAGTCAGAAATGCAAATTTATTAGGAAAAGGAATAAAAAACCCAAAATTACATGGAATAGAAAGAAAAATATATATACATGTATAAATGTACATAATAATGTACTATAAAAGATATATAAGATCGTATAGATAAAGATCATAGATAAAAATGCAGAATGAACCTTAGACACAGATCTCATCCTTAAAATTGGGTTCCTTGTGGTAGCACAAGGGGTTTTTCCCGTCCTTTCTGCCTTACCGCACCCCGTGTAAACCCAGGTCTTGAGCAAAAAACCTATGTGCTTGCACCTTGGAGCCAAAATTATGTTTGGTTTGAAAGCTAAAACCAGTGAGAGACTCCAAGCAGAAATGCAAAATTTATTAGGAAAAGGGAAAAAAACGCCAAAAGACATGCAAATAGTACAAAATAAAGAAGCACTGACAGAAGTTCAACACACAACCTTGACACCGCTGCCTAGTTAGGGTGGTGCGCAAGCAGTTCAGATGAAATGCTGGCGTTGCGTTGAAAGTGCGTGATCACTGTAGAAAAGATCTTGGTGCTTCTTGTCCTCTGGAAATCTGTCCACAGACTATCCTATTTTCACTAAAAATCCTTTCTTTTAGGATTTTTTTCCCTTCTGAGGAGCTGAGGCCGTCAGAGACAAGAAGGTAAATAATAAATTATCTCTGCTGTGGAATGCAACAGATGGATCCGTGATTGGTCTGGTGGTGGATGTTTATGGTTCAGTGACGCAGTCACGGCAGAGCTGGCTCCTCTCGCTTGTCGGAGCCAGCATGCCTTTTGTTATCATTCTTTTCTTTTCTAATTCCTTAGGTTTTAGCTAGTTCCTTGAAACCTTTCCTTTCTATTTCTTTGTAGTATAGTTAATGTTAATAAATATTATTATATATAAAAATTAATAAATCAAAGCCTTCTATCATGGGAGTCAGATCTATGGTCTGTCCCTTCATCCTGAAAACTCCAGTGGAACCACTGTCGCAGATTGTGAAACCCTCGACTGAGGAGGAACATTCATCACTTGTGAAGACCCCAGAGGGGCATCGCTACATTTGGGTAAACGCCCTGGATATGTGGCAGTTGATGGTCATTTCATAATGTGACCACCAGAGTGATTCTAGCCAAGGAGCTGAAGAACTGAAGATCTGATTTGGACAGAGGTTCACAGCCAAGGCTGACCACAAAGAGAACCTTTTGAAAGCCTCCAGGAAGATGGTTTGGAAAGCCTAGCAGCGCTTCAAGCAGCCTGCCTAGAGCCTGGTGGACACTGTCACAAGGTACTGTTAGCTTTTGCTTCTGCTGAATGCTGGCCTTTGGCAGAGTTGTGGGCAAGCACATTGGGTGAGGTCCCCACCGAGGTAGAGGTTTCATTTATCTCCCCCTCAAGAGGAGAAACTTTAATTGCCCTTGCAAACAATGGGGGTGAAAGAGGACAATGTTCCTTATGGTGAGAGACATTTCCTATGAGTTTTCGATGGCGCAAAGTTCCATGGGTTTTTTATGAATGTGGCTCTATTGCCCTGGATCTTGTAAACATATGGAATGCATGGAATTCCAATTATAGGGCCCCAGTGCCAAAGATTTGGATCCCTCTGGATCTTATCTGTCATTCCAAACGGCTTTTTCCCAGTCTTGAAAAACGGAAAAAGCAGCTACCTTTGAGTGGATAGGCTGACTGCATGAGGGCAGGGCTCCAGCTCACCGGTGAGAAGACGCCTTTGGAAAGAAGACAATCGTTGCTTCCCAGCCGCCCTGGATTCCCAGTGGCGGGCGGAAGTTTGCCCGCAGCCGAAGTTTTTTCCTGCGTTTTCGGAGCATGCTCAGATGGAGCCGCCTTTTTCCCTCCCCTCGTTTTCTCTGGGCGGGGATGTTGAAGGTGGGGCAAGCCCCGCCTCTCCGGGCAGCCCCGCCCCAGCTGCCCCCAACGGGTGTGGGCATACTCCCCGGGCAGCTTACTACCCAGCCCTGCCCCCGGGTGTGCCGGGGCTTCCTGGAGACAGCCCTGCCCCAGCCTGCCCCAACGGGTGTTTGGCCGGCTTCCTGGGCAGCTCCGCCTCCAGCCTGCCCCACGGTGGGCCGGATACCGGGCAGCACCGCCCGCCGGCCGCCGCTTGGTCGTCTGCGCAGCCGTATCCCGGGGAAGCGAGGGGAAGAAGATGGTTGCCGGCCCCTGGCCTTCTCTTGTATCTCAGCCCGGTGCGCCGGAGACGTGCTCCTGCTGGGCCCCGCTGCCGTCCACCAGCCCTCCCAAGCGGCCCCCGCCTTGCCACGCAAAGCGCCGATGGGAGGTTGGCAAACTGAGAAGAGGACTCGCCGCCTCCGCCGCTGTCCCATGTCTTCGCCGGTGTTGATATATAGGCAGCACACTCAGTGACGACAGAGACGTGGCACTGCCGACCCTCCTGGGGCCGGCCGCCCGCGCGCGGTGTCAGCCTTTCTTGCGGCTGCATCCAGACCGGCTCCTCAGCGGCGCTCGCCGTCTTCCCGCTGAGCCAGTTCCAGTTCAGGACGCTGCTGAGATAACGGCGCTGAGCCCGCCGGGAATCTGTCTCCGGAGCTACCCGCAGGTCCAGCGCGCCACCCAGCGGCAGCTGCCACGGCGCCTCCCTCAACCTGCGGGACTTCCCTCCCGAGGTGGTTTTCATGTTCGCCCGCACGGACTGCCCCTCGGGGGGAAGTGGGACAGGTTGGGAAGAGGGCGTCAGCCTCCTCCTACCTCGTGTAAGGAGGCATGGCGCGCGACAGCGTGTGGGTGGTGCGAAGCCCTCAGCTGCCTGCCTTTCAGCTCAGGCGTTCATAGAAGAGAGAGGATTGGGGGATTCCCTCCTTGGAGGTTGTCATTCTCCGCCACCCTGGCCGGACCCCAGCGGGCGAGTGGACGGAACGGTTGTGGTCCCAAAGTTCAGGCCTTCTGGTCCCCAGACCGGAGTGGGGAAGGAAGCGTTTGGGTCTACACGCCGTTCTGCCAAGTTGTACTGGCAGCAAGGGTGGCAAAGGTCTCGGTCTACAATGCAGAGCCTTCCTGACGGGCTGAGCCCCTGGGCCCGTTGGGCTCGCTTCCCTGGACGCGAGGACGCGCCTCCTGGGCCTCAGGTTGGTTTGGGGAACTTTGCTCTTTCCACATGGGCCAAGGGCCCCCCCAGGTTTTTTTGTGGGCCAGGTCTGGCGTTCCTGGATACATGGGGCCAGGGCCCCACAGGGCCTCTCGTCCAGGCCCCTCTGCTGCTGCTGCTCTTGTGCGCGACTAGACAAAAAACAAAAAAAACACACCACCAACTCTAAAAAATTATTATTAAATTAAAAAAATTGAAAATACTGGCAGCAGCTCAAAAGCATTGAAGAGCCAAAATTAGCTTCAGCCCAAGTTGTTCAAATAAAGGGCTTGTGGCCAAGACATTTCAAGAAAATTTTCTAAAGAATTGTTTGAAACTGTTTGATGACTGTCAAATGACTTTTTTGATAACTATGTGATGGATTTTTCTGTAACCAAGCCTGGTGTGTCAGACAAGACCAAAAAAGGGACTTTCAAGATGGCAAAAGAGGAACATCTTCAAGTCCATGGACTTTTCCTGAAACTCAAGCTGTTTGGAACTTGGAACTTTTGTTTGGCATTTTTGTTTTTGTCATTTTTCTTAATATTGGTTTTTCTTATATGGTAGATTGTTTTAGTGATATGATAGAATTTTAAATGTGCTAACAGGTGAAGAAATTCCCTGTTCCATTCCAACAGGAGCACTTGATTGAAGTTGATTGGCAAAAGAAATAAACCTGTCAAAGTGTTTGTTCTTGTCCAATCTGCATAAGGCCCAGCAGAGAAAAAAGTTAAAACACTTTGTCTTTTTAAAATCTTAAGCTAGAATAAAAAAAGGTGAATGTTTTGTGGTGGTGTTGTTTTTTATTTCCGGGATTTGTTTACGAGTTTATTTCAATGTATTGTTATTTGGTATGTTACTCCCCTCCCATAATTTTTCAAAAAAAATGGTTCTTCCCAAATCCCCGCGTCCCCTGGGCGTGCCTCGCAAGTTGCCTCTGGGCAACTCCTCTCTCTCCTTAATGTTCTCAAGATCATCCCAGCTCAGGGCGTTGTAGCTAGCCAGATCCAATTCACTCCTCCCCCTCTGAGCTGCCTGTCACTCCTGGAATCTGTCCCCGCTTAAATCCAGAATCTTCTTCCCTTCTATCGGGGGATGATTGGAGTTTCAGCTGCAGCCCCGCCCTATCCCTGCCTATCATTGGTAACTTTATTTGTTCTGTGCCCAGTCTGTTTTTGTGTTTGTCCCAATGGTAACTGTCACCCTCAATATAACCCTCCTCACTGTTACTTAAGCTGCTGCGCCCAGCTCTCTCGGCAGACACCCCATCTGCTTGATCCCAGTTTCCTGTCCCCGCCTTTTGTTGGATTAAATCGGACCTTTCCTGGCTGCAAAGAGTGGTCCCCCTGGTCCGCCCTCTCTCTGCTTGACCCGGACGACATCGCTGGTGGCCTGAGATCCCTCTCCTCAAGGGGTGAGGAGTGGGAGCTTTTCCCAGACCTTTGACGTGGGGAGCCAGTCACCTCAGGCAGCTGTCCCTGCAGAGCCATGCCTCTGCCTCAGAGCCCGCTGCTCCTTGCTGCGGACAGCTGTCCTCAGGACTTGCCTGTTTGGGTGCCTGCCAACGACAGCCGGATTTTTCGGCAGCTAACCCAGCAGAGCGTTGGCGCCCAACGTGGGGCCCCGGAAGACCCCTTTGTGGACTCCTTTTCAGGATCCCCTGGATGAGCCTGAAAAAGCTCACTGGCCGCCCGCCTCCACCTCCGTGGAGCAGGTTCCTCGTTTTAAGGGGACAGCGCTCCCGGACGGACCAGGACAGGAGCTCTAATGCGCCGGAGAGTTTTGGTTTCCTGTCGTCGGAATCCCACCACAGCTGCTCTTCAGTTTACCTCCGCCTTCCCTCTGGTGAGAGTGACCTTTTTCCTCCCCCCGCGTTCCCTCCCTTTGTGGTGTAGAGAGTGGTTTTTCCCACCTGTCGGCCCTTCTTCCCCTATCCCCTACCACGTTTTTTTCCAAGTTTGGGTGAGTAAAAGCGTGGTCCCCCCCTCTCACCCTCCGTCGCTATTTAATCTGTTCCCCGCTTTTTCTCCCTTGCGCCCCGACGTGCGCGTGCCCGAGCCGTCCGAGGCTCGCTTTCTCCCCTTTGTGTGTTCGCGACGCGCTTGGAGCGGTAAGTTGGAATTTGCGAGTGTGCGTTTGTGCTTTTAGTTAAGCTATTTTTTTTTCAGTGTTTCAGTTGTGGTGAAAGTTTTAGTGCAGTGAATAACATCAGAGATGGGCGCGCGTCTCTCCACTGCACAGAGAGAAGCTCTGTATAAAGTTATCAGTTTCTTAGTTAGTAATGATTTGTCTTTTAACAAAAAAGAATTGAAGGGACTTGTTAGGTGGGTCTTCTCACATTTCCCCGAAGCCTCCCCTGAAAACTTCAACAGCCTGCGTTTTTGGCATGAAGTGCAAACAAAATTGGAGAGTGCAATAAAATCCGGGGAGACTTCGTGCATTAAACACTTACATTGGGCACTGCAAATTAAATTGTCATTAGAGAAGAAAAGGAAAAGTGGAAAGAGAGAAGACCCACCCAGCAAAGAAGGCTTTCCCAGTTCTCCCTACACCCCGTGTTCCTAAACCTCAATCCGTWCCCTCTTCCCTAAAACAACTCCAGTCCCCGAAAGCGGCAGCCCCCGTCAGCACAGGGCAGGGTTGCCATCCATCCCCTGGCCCCCTTCGGGACCCAGAGCCCCCTTGCCGCCGTCGTCCACGGGCCCGGACGGCAGTGGATCCTTCCCCAAACCCCTTTTCCTCGTCCCCCAACTGTCCTACAGTTAAGTCCCAAGTTAGCCCCCCCATTGTTGAGACCACACTCTCCTCCTCACAAAATGGCGCCCGTTGCCAAAATGGAGGAGAGCACATGTCTCAAGGGCACCAAAATCCTTCCCTTCCCCCTCCTTCTTCTCGAAATCCCTTCTTCCCGCCTCCCAACCCTTTCCGGTCCCCTGATCCCTCCTTCCCTCCCTCAGCTCCTCCCTCAGCTCCTCCCCTGCCAATTGTCCCTCCCCAAGCTCCTCCTGAATACCCAAGCCCGCCCACTGATGTCATCTGGGAGGCGGGCAACYTAACATCCCTTAACTCCGCCCCAAGCCACACCTCTCAACTTCCAGGTTCCCACGCTTTGCCTACYGGTTCCCATGGGTCCGCCATGTTTTCCCACGGTCCCCARTCAGAGACTGTGGGAAAGGCAGTTCCATCCATAGACCCGGGGGCCAAAAACAAAGCAACTAAGCCAGAAGAGAGGAGAAAGGAAAGACCGAACTCATTTAGCTGCCTATGATTGTTGATCAATTTTTACCTGGCACATTGATTGGTCAGTTACAACACAAGCGAGAGGTTATTTCCTTCCTATCCCTATTCTACAATTTTTTTAAAGAAATATGCAAGCAACAAAGGACTTTCATGAGTAGTGAATATTTTCGGGGACTTTTAGAGCAACTATTTTCAATAGTCACCGCCAACCGACATTCGTTCTCTCCTGTCCTGCCTCTTAAACGCCATGGAGAGTTTTTCTTTTCCATGTGGAAAGGCATTGGGAGAAGCGACATTGTCGAGCTCCTCCAGAAATCATGGAGAGGACCCATGGTTGCAACTGACGCGGTGGGAAACTATTTCTTAAGACCACGTATGTTGCGGGAGAGGGAGGTGGTGCTCATGAGTCTATTTGCAGCTGCACGAGATTTTCTCAATTGAAGTTATTTAAAGCTAAAAGCTAAGGCTGCAGAAGCGCCATTTTTTTGCTATGTTGACCAAATAACACACTAACCATCATATTCTAAAATCTGTCAGTATGACACAGAACCCTTTTCAAAATTTGTGAAAGGGTGGGAGGGCTGTTGAACAACAAGTAATTAGATGAGAGTGATATAGGACCCTTAGGTAAAAAAATTGGCATATATCATGAAAAATAACATCTTGCAACAGTGTTATTAAGTTCTTCCAGTTGCACCCCTCGACGCTGCGAGATATGTCTTAGAGGGCACTGCGCCATGGAAGTACCAGATCCTGGCGGGGAAGCTGGGCGGACTGGCAAGCACAACGCAAGAAAGTCGCTGTCATTTGACTAGGGGAGAAAGCTGCGAAGAACTGAGCAAGTCAGCAGCGTTTCCGTCACACCCTGGGACTGACCGCCTGGGAATTGCGACCATGCAGTTGTGTGGGCAAAAAGACACTTGATGTCCGATTGCCCAGTGCGTGGGCGCCAGTTTTTTGAAGTTTTAGAAGAGCCTTAAGCAGGGAAGTCCCAAAATGGATTCTCAGGAAAAAACTAGGGAGAAGCGCAGTGTCCCCTTTGCGCCAACGACACAATATGGCGGGGAACTAAAAACATCATAAGCGAACAGGGGAGGGAGGCTCTAGGGAGAACACCGCTGCCGCCACATCAGCCCAATTCCACCTGGCTGAATTTTTTCAATAGCCGCGAATTTTTGACAATCAACTCGGATGTATCTCTGTTTTAACCGCTTCATGACCATTGTTAACTACGTTTCTTCGAGGTCCCTTTCAGGTTGCAGCTGTACTCAAGCGCTACACTCTCGCGACAGTAACTTCCGTTGCTTGTCAGCTTTGCCCAACCTGAAGGCCCTAGCAGCTGGGAGTTTTCGACAACAGGTACTCCCTCGTTCATTGGGACACAAAATTTACACCAACTAGATGTTCACAGTCGTGGCCAGACTTTCGAGCCTCGACAAACCATTTCTTCCTTTAGAGATTTTGTTGTGTAAACCCCCTTGTACGTCTCCGAGGGACCATCATTGCACAGGCAACTTCCTGTCAATTTAATAGGACAATCCCGATGGTCAGTTTGGGCACCGTGAAACATCAGGAAGAGCGCTCAGGGCTCCCAGCTTTCGACAGAAAAAATTCATGTATTAAGGGTTGAGACATTGGGCTATTCGAAACCAAACTATCCTGCTGTGATGAGAGGGAAATACCAAAGTACTTGTCTGAGGACTTCTCGATACTGGACTTATGTGACATTATTCCACTAGGGAATGTCGTTCACAATGGGATCTGCAAGCGGCCTGTGGTACTGTGCGAGGGTGTCAGAGCGGCATTTGCATTGGCAAAAAGATTCCAAGACGTGTACAATCACGGGGCCAAATGCTGGCAATTGCACAAGTCGCCCATTTGTTTTAGACTATTCGGAACTCTGTCAGAGGGAGAGATGCCCTTTCACAGTGGGAGGGCCAAGAATTTCACTTTTCGGTCCCCGTTTTTCAGTTAAGCGGCCATGACTAGGAGCGCGTTTTACTGGAGTTGAATCTGGATTTCAGACAAACCTGTCTGGGTAGTAGCAGTGGCAGTCACAACAAAAAAATTAAAGGTGCTCACTGAACTCGCTGGAGAGCAACTCCGAAAGTCATATTTAGTGAGATCCATGTCTTGTTGGAATCTCCGCATCTTGCGTGCATCAAAAAACCAACAAAGACAAAATGAGCTCCTCAAGACCTCAAAAAGAAAACGAAATAATGAGATATGGGCTTCTCCACACAGTGGATGCGTCCTCAAGCAAGGCTCCCAAATTGGAATTTGGCAGTATGACATTAAAAGATTTGTTTCTTTCAATTCCTCGTACACCCGATATAGCCCGCGCTTCGCCTCACAGTACCAGCACTTAACTCGTGAAGCCCCAAGGAAGCTGTCAACTGGATCGTCTCCCAAGGGTGGAAGAGATGCCCTATGAATTGTCAGTGGTATTGTCGCTTCTTGCTCGTCTGCAGTGTGAGAAAATATCGTAAGTCTATATCTACCATTGATATTGGATGACGTGTCTGGTATGTGCCCCCCAGTGAACGACTCAGCTTGAACCACGTTCTTAGGAGTGTATACAGATTTGTTATCTGCTGCAGATTCGAACTCCAGGGCGAAAAGTATTCAACGGATGCCGCCTTGGGAAGTACTAGTGTGTTGGAAATAAATACAGCGAACCATTGTGCCACAAAAATTGGTTATAAACACTATATTAAGATTTTATGGATGTTAATCCAACTGTGTGGACTTTAAGAACTGGTGGACGACTTGGCTAGGCCATATACACAGAACCTATAGCCCCTTTTCAAATTAGTGGAAGGGGAGAGGAGCTCAGTGTTCTCCAAAGGACGTACCCCCGGGGTGAGGCTGCGCTGGAAAAGTTCAGAGTATTTAACATATAGGCAAGCCATCGTTGCCGCCTGATTTACCCTTCGTTTTATTATTTTAGGAAAGCTGCCACACATTACACGGGTTGATTTCCCAGTGGGGAAAGGGACCTGACAAGCCCCAATCGCACCCAGAGGTAAAGGAAGAGCGGATCTTGACTCGAGTGGCTCCTCTCTTCATCAATTGAGAGTGGTTAGTGTTCCTCAGTCACGTAGATCCAAGAGATTGACTTCGCACCATTAGAGTGAGTAGCGGATGAGTCTGAAAGGTATTGATCTCGGATCATGGAGCTAGCTGGTGTTGGACTTCACATGCATACATATTTCAGTCGAACTCACAGATGGTAAATTATAAAATGAAACTAATTTAATAAACTCCTTGAGAAACTATGAAAATTTGCAGTTCGCACTTGACGGTTATACAGACGTGTTGAGGTGGGCGCTCCGGCCCACAAATTGTTTATATAATTCAAAAGATCGTTCAAGAATTATCCTTTAAAAGAATCCAAATCAGCGATTACCCTTATGTTATACCGTTTTTACTGACGGTTGGAAGGTCCACAAGTCCGTAGTGACTTGGACAGATCTCAAACTCAGCAGTGGGAGTCAGTGGTTCAAGAAGTGAATGTTCTCCCAACATAAGCTGAGTTAGACGCAAGTCGTTAGATGCATTTGAAAAGGTTTAAAGCCACCTATTCAATTTGGATTAGCCAATTCGGCCTACGTTGCGGTGATTTATAAGTCAGTAGCAGAGAACTCATTTCCGTGCAGGAATTCAAAATCGGCTTATTTTGCTTGCTCTCTAAACTTCTGTTCAGCTGATTCTCCACCGTAGAGCAACACATTATTATGTAAATGCATTGTGAGGTCCAGCACGGATACTGCCAAGGCTTCTATAGCCGAGGGAAGACTGCAGACGCGTGCTCTTGCGGCCCTGTGCGATGGCGTGCTCCCAGACGTGTTCGTAGGCTTAAGATCGAGCCATCAGCTGCACCATAAAACGGCCCCTGGCCTTGTGTTCATGCAGTTCCACCTTACTACGTGACAGGCCAGGGCATTGTGGCGACATGATCCCAGTTGGCAACGTGGACCGAGCTCACTTCGCTCCTCTGGAAAGCGTCAAACCAATGAGGATTAATAATAGCTGTGGAGTTGTGGACAAATTGACGTGCACATGTCATGCAGTTTGGGCATTTAATCCTGTTGACACCTTTTGCCAGGCCAGTCTACGCCTCGGCCCAGTCACAGGTGAGAAAGCCTCGGATGTGATAACATCTTATCCAGGCTTTCCTGTGCTGGGCTATCCCTAAGGCCATCAAACAGAAACGGCCTCCAGCGCTATCGCTCCAGGAGCTTGAGGGACGTCTCTACCAGCAATTGGGGAGTAAGAGCCAATGAATCAAGGTCATCCTCTACTCCCTGACGGGCCAACAATCGTCTGGACCGGACCCACAGACACTTGAAAAAGATTTTAGGAACACACAACACCAGCGATGAAGAGGTGAAGTCCCCCCAAGTCCGGCTGTCCAGAGCACTTTTTACCCTAAAACTTCCTTAATCATCTCTTTGATATGTTTGACACCTCACATAATTAGGCACTTTGGTTTCCATGAAATTTGCGTTGAAAGAAACAAGCTCCCCGTTTTTAGTTAGAAATCCGGAAATGATGTGAAAATGAGGGGCCGTTCAACCTGTGTACCTGGGGAAGGGGATACGGTTGCGTGTTCCACCTCCTCGAGGTCTCAGGGGGTTCCATCTAGTTTTGTGCGCGCCCTTCCTTTCCACGCCCCCCAAAACATCGGGGAACCAGCACAGTAAACGGTGGAATTGTGCGGCAGGCGGCAAAACGCCAACCTTCCCAAATATTTAATCAGATTCAGGTATCTACCGTTGTAGAAGAACTCATTTTGGATATTATATTGATTGTTGTTTAATTATTGTCTCTTTTCATTTTTTTTAGTCAACGCCACGAACCATTTAACCGCCTCACCAGGGACGCCCACCTGAACCATAACGCGCGAAAATGTTCAACTCGCAAAATCTCATAGTTTGTCTGCTGATGCTCTCATATACCTGAGTGAGATCTGTGTTCCGCCCGCATCTCCATTCATAGTTGTTCCCAACCACAAGAAAAACATCTGGAAGATGCTTCCATCGTCTCTGCGGCAAGACCACTTATTGTTTTGGACTCCAGAGCGCAGACAAAAACCCTCGCAACCTGTCTGGTGGGATCCCCTATCCCCATCCCGCAAATCCTTTCCTTTTTCTGTTGACAAATCCTTTTATAATACGCGCTACTGGCATGTTCCCCCGTTAAGACTCCCTAAGTTAAACACAGTGAACCTATTGAATTTGAATTTACTCGGACTCACATAAAGCATTTACCTGATTTGACGTTTGAACCTTTACGCTAAACGCCTTATCACATACTGGCAAAGGTCATCACTACGGAACCAGCAAAGAAGAAACTTCAGAGCATATAAGATGTGTGAAAGTTCGCCGAAATTATAAGGCAATCTCCCTGCAGGAATGGTCTCCCCAGAACCCTCCCCAAGCATGTTTTTTTATTTCTGCGGAGATCGAGCTTGGCGGGCTCCCCTCTGCTAATCGGATAGGGCCCCTGTACGTTTGGTCAGTTTGAGGCCTGTACCACCAACTGCATACAAAATTTTGAAGATTGGCACTCCGAAAATTAATATTACGTTGATATATGTCGGGCTCTAAAAGAGATCTTATTGATGTAGGCCCAGACTGCAATTCAGAAATCTCTCTTGGTCTACTTAGCAAAAATAGGGTTGCAGTCTCGTATAGTTTTTACTCTGGGTTTCTGCCGCAAGGCATTGGGCGAATGGCACAATTAGATAATGTTGGGTGTTGGTCAACTACAGGGCAAATGCTTACCATCAACTGCAATAGCGGACCTTCTCTCAGACGAGAAATAACCAGGGAAGGAAATCTCTCAGAATAGAGCGAGCGATAGACTACTGCTTGCTTTTACACATATTATTTGTGCAAGTTTGAGGCTCTGCTGCCTTCAATCTTTCGTCCAACGGCCCTCGAGACGTGCGAAGACCTTTTTTTAGATAGAGACTTGTACATGAAATAAAGAATGAATCCGGAGACTGGTTGGGGGAAACCTCTTATCTGCGGATTGGGACTTCTCGGTGACCAAGATCAAATTTTAAAAAGACGTTTGTTGGGCCTTTGTTAATTGTGTTAGCTGTGATCTTTAGCGTTGTTCTCTGTTATGGGCAATGGATAAAAAAGACTCGCTAATAAAGAAATTGCTACTGTCCTCAGCATTACTTGCTGTCGAGTAGTTCTGTCTCACAGAGCCGATATTCGTGACATGAACTCACAACGATCCATCGAAAGGTCTTCGTATGCCTGAGAGTCTCAAAGCTGCGGATGATGAGTGAGTGCCCACGGTTTAAATTTGCTTTTAGTTCACCTCCATCCTTATTTTTATGTTAAAGAAGGGGGATTGTTGTGTGTGTGCTTCGTGTTTTTATTTTCCAGGTTTGTTGTACGGTTTTATTTCAATGTATTGTTTATTTGGTATAGTTCTACCGCCCACGCCCATAATTTTCAAAAATGGTTCTTCCGCAAGATCCCGTCCCTGGGGCGCCCAAGTTGCGACTGTACTCTCTCTCTCCTTATTTCCCACCAATAGTCAGCTCAGCTGTACTTGCACATCCTCATTCACTCCTCCCTCTGTGAGCTGCCTGTCACTCCTGGATCCTGGTCCCCTTTCCAGAATTTCTCCCTTCTTCGGGGGATGATTGGAGTTTCAGCTGCAGGCCCTCTGCCTCTTATCGCTGCCTACATTGTAACATTTATTTGTTCTTGACCCATGTCTGTCTTTGTGTTGTCCAATTGGTAACTGGTACCCTCAAACCCTCCCTCACTGTACTTAAGCTGGCTGCGCCCAGCTTCTTGTGGCAGGACAGCAACCTCTCTGCTGATCCCAGTCTCTGTCCCCCCCTTTGTTGGTGATTTAAATCCGACTTTCTGCTGCAAGAGGTGTCTCGTCCGCCCTCTTCTTTGACATGACGACATCGCTGAGGGTGGCCTGAGATCCCTCTCCTCGATGGGTGAGGAGTGGAGCTTCCACCTTGATTGAACGTGGGGCAGCCCAACTCGAGGCAGCTGTCCTTGCAAGAGCCTGCCTCTGCCTCAGAGCCGTGACTCCTTGCTGTGGACGCTGTCCCAGGACTTGCTGTTTTGAGGTATTGCTGCAACACAGCGGTGATTTTCGGCAGCTAACCAGCAGTTGACATGTCGCAGACATCTTTTCATTAAAAATCCTTTCTTAGGATTTTTCCTGCTGAAGCTGAGAAGTTTTCAGTGATAAGATGTAAACAATCATTATCTGCTGCTGTGAAATGCAACAGGTGGGTCATCTGATTGGTCTCTTGTGGATGTTTGGATCCGGTGACCTCCAGCAGAGCGGCTCTGCGCTGTCTGCCGGAGCCAGCTGCCTTTGTTATCATTCTTTTTTTCTATTCTTTATGACTTAGCTAGCTCTGAAGAAACCCTTCTTTCTTTTTCTTTTTTTTTTAGTTATAGTATACATGTAATATATATATATATACAAAAATAATAATTCAGCCTTCTGAAACATGGAGTCAACGTTTCTCTCGTCTTCCCTCAAGTCAAGAAGACTTGTGACCACTGGTCAACAGAGAGAATATTTGATGGATGTCTGTTGATTGTCCGTAGGTCATTCGAGAGGTTTACAGCTTTCCCCTCCAATCCACTGTCCTTTTTTAGAATCAGTAACTGGTTGGAGTCTAGACAATTAAAAATGTGCTTTTTTACCGTTGGAGAGTCGTGCGTCTGTTGCTGTTATTTCATGTCTTATAGCGACATCTGGTGACCGCAGCAGTGTACTGCAGCCACGGCTGGAGGCACAGGGTCTGGTGACGGCCGTGGGTGAGGTCATATTGTTTTACTCCCCGTCCTTGTCTTGGTGCGGTGACTGTGAGCTGTTTGGCACTTTGCCTGCAGCTCTTGTGATAATGGCAACCCCTTTGGGTTTCATRGAGGATTCTCTGGTTTTGGACCTCTGGAAATGTCTCATGGAGTGGAAATGGGTTTCTGTTTCCTGGAGTGATTTTGAAAGATTCTTTCTGTGTTCCAGAGAGCAAGGGGTTTTTTCCAAGCTTGCAGAGGCATTCTCTAGGAAGATGTGGTCTGTCGTGGGAGGCCAAGCACTTTTTGATGATTGCACGATAGACGTGGGATCACTGCTGGTGCAGTGGAAAAAGTTTGACACGATTTGGTGGAGATCTGGGTTTTGCAGCTCTTGGAGTTCCCACGGGGACCATTCTGTCTCAGATGTGGATGAGGGGGTGTAAGAGCCTAAATGAGGGCTGTGGGACTCCAGGCAGCTCTTCAAAATGCAGTTTACTACATCCAAGATGTTACAGCAATCCAGGGTGGTGGGCAACAGAGCCTGTGCTTGCAGCTGTCAGCTCCAGCTGCAGGCAGGCCTGGAGACCCGCATGCCTCATTCAGGCTCTTACTCATAGTGCTGCACGTTTGGCGCCACCGTAAGAGCCTAAATGAGAGATGTGAGGCTCCAGGTGTCTCTTCAAAATACAGTTTATTACATCCAATATGTTACAGCAGTCCAGGGCCATGGGTGGCAGATCCTGTGCCTACATCTGTCCCTCCAGCTGCAGGCAGGCCTGGAGACCCACTTGCCTCATTCAGGCTCTTACTGATGGTGCTGCACGTTGGGCGCCACCATAAGCTGGAAGGCGTTTTTCAGTTTTCTTGCAGTGGAAAATTCTGAGGCCTTTCTTCTACTTGCACTATTGTCAGGCTTGTTTGCCTTTGCTGTCTTTCTGGTTGGTGAAAACATCTTCTTTTTTGAGGTGGGTTTACCCTTTGCTCTAAACCATAAAAACCCCTTCTAACTAACATAGACTTTGCCTCCTTCGTTAGCCAGTAAGACTGGCTCAGCAATTCTTTTCCTCTATATCAAAACTTGCTTCCATCTCTATTCCTTCTTCAGATTCTACATTCAAAAATCTTTCTGCCAAGAACACATATCTGTGAGACTTTCTTGTCAAACTTTCATTCTTCCCAACAACATCCAAGCTGTTACAGCAGTCCAGGGTCGTGGGCAACAGAGCCTGTGCCTACAGCTGTCAGCTCCAGCTGCAGGCAGGCCTGGAGACCCACATCCCTCACTCAGGCTCTTACTAATGTGCCTCACGTGGGGCGTCACTGTAAGCGCCTGAATGAGAGATGCAGGACTCCAGGCGTCTCTTCAAAATGCAGTTTATTGCATCCAAGACCTCACAGCAGCCCAGGGTCATGGGCAACAGAGCTTGTGCCTACAGCTGTGAACTCCAGCTGCAGGCAGGCCGGGACACCCGCCTCCCTCATTCAGGCTCTTACTGATGGTGCTGCACATTGGGGGCCACATATGATAGAAGATATTTTTCACTTTTCATTAAGTGGAAAAATCCGAGACCTTTTTTCTGCTTGCAACATCAGCAGGCTTGCCTGCCGGTGCTATCTTTCTGCTCGGTAAAAACATCTCCTTGTTTGAGGGGGCTTAATCCTTTGCTCTAAGCCATAAAACCCCTTCTAACTAACACACCCTTTGCCTTCTTGGTTATCCAGTCAGACTGGCTCAGCAATTCTTTTCTTCTATATCAAAACTTGCTTCCATCTCTATTCCTTCATCAGACTCTACGTTTAAAAATCTTTCTGCCATGCATACATATCTGTGAGACTTTCTTGTCAAACTTTCATCCTTCCCAACATCCAAGATGTTACAGCAGTCCAGGGTCGTGGGTGACAGAGCCTGTGCCTACAGCTGTCAGCTCCAGCTGCAGGCCTGGAGACCCTTTGATTTTGGTTAGAATGCATTATATACTTTTCTTTGCTGAACATCTTAATACAGCAGAACCAAACTATAACTTTTCTTTTACCTATAGCCTATCATAACTGCTATAATTACCACATTCATGTTACTGTTCCCCAGTCACTAAAAGTTAGTGCATTACAGTTTAAGCTGGAAGATGTTTTTCAGTTTTCTTGCAGTGGAAAATTCTGAGACCTTTTTTCTGCTTGCAACATCAGCAGGCTTGTCTGCCTGTGCTATCTTTCTGCTCGGTAAAAATATCTCCTTGTTTGAGGTGGGTTTATCCTTTGCTCTAAGCCATAAAACCCCTTCTAACTAACACACCCTTTGCCTCCTTGGTTATCCAGTCAGACTGTCTCAGCAATTCTTTGCTTCTGTATCAAAACTTGCTTCCATCTCTATTCCTTCTTCAGATTCTCCATTCAAAAATCTTTCTGCCCAGCACACATACCTGTGAGACTTTCTTGTCAAACTTTCATCCTTCCCAACAGAAGTGGGTTTCCCATCCCACCTTCCCATGTTTTCCCCATGGTCACATGCTGGAGTGCCTAGAAGAGCACCGGCTAATGTCCACGAGAGACAAACCAGCAAGCAAACAGTTCCGGTCCTGAGCCCGTCCCCGCGTACGGGGTAGGCTGTCGGTCGCGGGCTGAGGGCACTTTCTAGCGCAGCCAAGGGAGAGTTGCGTAAGGGGACGGAGAGTGCAGGCAGGCTCAGAGCAGTGGGGGATTTATTCAGAGGCACGGAATAAGGGTACAGAGTCCGACCAGGGAAGCCGCAGAGTCCTGCCAGATGAGGGCGGGAAACTGAAAGCAACTTTTCAAAGGGTGGCCAGGGAGGAATAAACTCGCCCCCGAGACAAGACACAGAACATTATAACGTAATAGACAAAATATAATAACGAATCCTGGCAGGAGCATGGGTGGGGATTTGGGGGGTTGCCCAATTACCTTTGGCCCCAGATTGGAAATGATTCTGGGCTAGGGGAATGGGCAGAGGGTGATGGACAAGGGGGGTTGGCATTAGGCAAACATAGGAGGGGCTCAAAAGATTGATAGAAAATTGTAACAAAACGGCGGGAAGTTAACTTAGCAACTGAAAGACTGACGGGGTGGGCTGAGGAAAAATGGGGGTTGGGGGCCAGGACAGGTGCCATCTTAGTCTTAGAACTTAAGTCATAAAATATTAACTTTTTAACATCGAACTAAGAAACCATGAAACGTGGCCAAACGCAACATGCACCACAACATCGACACAGACAGAACCCAGTCAGCCGTGGCTGCACCCTCTCTGTCTGGCTGGGGGACGTTGGGTCTCTGACTGTGGGGCCTGTGACCTCGCATCGGTGTGCTGGCTTGATCTTCCTCACCTCCTCCTCATCTCCCGTCATCTCCTCTTTGAGTTATTTGCCTCGGCAGAGATCATGAAAACCTGCATGGGCCCGTTGGATCCTACTCACATAACTTCTGTGAAAAACGCCAATCACTTGGTTTAGAATTTTTAAAAGTTTATAAGTATTAAAATGGTTTATAAATTAGTATGATAGATGAGAGATAATAAGAAATTGAAATCAATTGAGATTTCGGAGACACTCGGAGGCATATTAAAATACAAGAGTTTATGAAAGAGTCCAGGTACTCTTTCTGGGCAGCACAAGGCCGAAAAGGGACTAGCGCCATTATACAGAGCGATTAACCATTAAAAAGCAATAAGCGGCTGTTAGCAATATCATACAACCTCATAATGATGCATCAATTTCAGATTCAATAACCACAGAGTTCTCTCTGATAGTGTCAACTTTCTTCCTCTTTATCTTAAAGAAGCGTTTTCAAGGGCTGAGCAAGGCAAGAAGGAAGTAAGTTTCGTTTCTTCTGATAATGGAGCAATAATTTCTCTTTTCCTCTGAATGATTTCGGTGTCCTGTGGCTGTATCTTGGTGCGAGTACTCATTCTTCCGTTAAATAATATCCCACATGACATAGTTTCTATTTTAACATTATGCTTAATTAGAACTATATGTTAACCCCACTACTCTAAATAAATAAATACAAGCATGACTTTCAAAGCATAAAAAATAATATTCATTTTGATATTTGTGAAAGCAATCATAAACACATGCATTTTCACTGCTGGTTGAAAAAGTATTGCAAACATTTGCCAGCCAGAAGATGCAGGAGAGTGCCCTGTGAAGAAGATGGGTGGGTTCTTTGAACAAAGAAGTGAAACCAACCTAGAGGACATCACATTCAAAGAGAAAGAAAGTGCAAACGAGAAAGACAAGTGGATAGAGAGGGCAAATATATGGAAAAACTATCTTTATATCTTGTATATTATCATTTATAGTGGTTTGAAAAGCATGACAAAAGACTTTAATCTGCTGATTGTTGGGTGTGCATGGGGAACACTGAAGTGAAATCTGGCCATGGCATGGTATCAGTTCAGGTCCCTAAACATTTTAAAAATTGGTATTTTCAATCAAGAAAAAGCGTAGTAGTTAGCCAAAAGAAGGGAAGGACAGTGCGACGCCTGAAATCAACAATAATAAGAGGGGAATAATTTGGGAAGATTTGTTGATCAAGAAAATGGGAAAATGTATCCTATAAAGTGGAGACACCACACAATGTAAACCAGATAGTCTTGGCAACAAGATGACACACACCATCACACACACCCCACCGCCAAAGGATCACCGCAAACCCACTCAGCCACCACCCTAGTCCTGTTAGTCACCAAACTCCAGAAGGACACCAGAACGTCAATATACAACACCATCCCGGAATAGTGTAAGTCACTGATCAGTGAAAAAAGAAAACTGTGTGGAATCTCAGGAGATTGGTGATCAACTCTATTCATGGGTAATAGGAGAAACCTGTCGCAGAATCTTGGAATCATCAATGCATACTGATCCTAAATTTCTGGGGCATCGTTTGGTTTGGAAGAGGAAGTGATGTTGTGTTGAGAGATTGTGAGGTGATTAAGAAGAAGTGTTTGAAGATAAAAAAAGAAAATAAAAAGAAAAAATATTGGCAAAATTGGAGTGTGGCTAACTGAGAAATTGGATACGATATATGAGAAACACAGGGGGTTAAAAGCCAGAAAAGAAAAAACTCTCAAGGAGGAGAAGCTCTTTTAGATTAGGATAGGCTCATATAGTGACACAGAAGTGCAGAGCAACTTTGTGCTCAAGCTGCGAGGACGTTGAAGCAAAGTACAGGGGAAAAGCCGTGCGGACCAGAGAGAGGATATGAGGAGAAAGGATATGGAGAAGCTTTGGGAACAGAGAAAAATGAGGGGGAGAGACAATGAGGAGAAAAGGTCTTTGAGGCAAAGAATAAAGAAAGGGGAGAAGTAAAACGTAACACAGAAGCAGCGGGGCAGACTCTTCACCTGCCCTGGAGAGAGAGACAAAGAGAGCTTTGTGACTATGTAGTCTGTGTGTTGTATGCTTTGGAAATTTTGACTATCATGTGCTGAGCAGCACGGCTGGCTGGGAGACGAGAAGGGGGACGGAGTGGATGCAGGCGATGAGGTGCAAAGCAAGAAAGGTGCTGGACAGAGAGCAGCGTTTAGAGTTCTAGACACAGGAAGAGCACCCGAAGATTTGAACTCTTTTCTTAGATAATAGAAATTTTACCACATATTGCAAAATAATTTAATTCATGAAGCTGGATGAAAAAGAAGATAGAGATGAAATACAAAGAAAAGGCGAGTAGTAGATGAAAGTGTATGCAAGTGAAAGATACATGACAGAGTTTGAGAAGAATCTAAAAGGTGGAAAGGAGATGTATGAAGGTGGTCACATATGAGCTAGGAACTATTTACTAATGCAATAGACAATGGGAAGAAACGAGAAAATTTATGTTAATTCTGTGATAAACAAAAGAAGAAAACGATTTAGGCGCGGAAAAGAGGCAAATGGCTTGAGAGCCAAAAGGGACAAGTGCAAATGTATGTGAAGTGAAAAGGAAAGTGGCATAAAACAGGGAAACAAATGAGGAAGAGATAGTTGGTGCCCTAAATATAAACTAAATCAGTGAAAGAAGATCTCTGTACTTGAAAGAAAAAACAAACAAGAACCATACTTGAAACACACCAAGGGGGTGAAGAAGTTATAGGGGGAAGGTGCCCCAAAAGTGCGAAAGAAAGTTGCTTTTATGGAACTGGGCAAAAAAGCATGCCTTAAAAAGGGGAACACACACCCGCCGCCAGCTTAGTCCATTAGTGCAAGTGGATGAGAGCAAATAGAGGGCAGAGAGAAAGGAAGAACTGTCAAAGATAGCAAAATGATTCAGATACAACGTGTAACAGGAAACACAAGAAGGGTCTCCAAACTGTGTTTCACATAGGGAAGCCCTATGGTAACAAGAGAGGACTACACTTCTCTCCATGATAAGCATGAAACAAAATTGAGATTATCTGAAAAAAAAAATGGTGATAGGAAACTGGAGAGTTAGTATATCTGAAGAGTATGTTAGACGAATTGAGAATCACAAAAGTTTATGTCTTACCTGGTAGTGTATGTTAGAATTTCAGTGGAAGGAGGAAGAATGATTAGCACAAGAGAAAAGTTTTCCAAATATCTAGAGTTCTTGTGTGTGATTCTTATACATATATAAGTTTGAGGTTAAAAAAGATTTTTCTTATATTCCAAAAATGAAGACCTGATATTGGCTCTATTTCTAAATCACACATCATCACACAGTAGACACCAGAGAGAAAATATATATTTCATAAAATACATCAATTAGTGACCAGATCAAATCACGAAAGAGGATGTGACACTACCATAAATAAATTTTGAGATCTGTGGGAAAGAGAAGCCAATGTGAAGTTAACTAGGGAGGGTGGAGCAAGGGTTGCAAACAATTAGAGCAATAAAAACATACTATTTTTCTTAACTAGAGCACATAAGGAAAAACAATCAAAAAAAAAACTGGGAAGTACCGCAGGTGGTGTGAATGAATCTGGAGGCTAAAGAAAAGAGAGAAGTTTTTAAGATGGAACCAACGAGACAATTTGTTACAAAAATGACGATTTGGACACACCAAAAAGGATAAATACATCCTAGAAAGTGAAAGAGAAACCGGCTGCCAGAGGCACCAAAGAAAGGATCAACTGGAGGTACAGAAACCAAAGTAAACATGCATTCAATAATGGAATCAAATTTCACATCTACAAGCAGTGGCTTTGCAATGCAATGTTCCAATAGAATAACCCTGACCATCGATCTCCTTTAACCAGCAAGCACAACAAAGACTGTCTAGGGTTTAGAGCAAAATTTTGGGACGAGAGCCCCAAAGGAGCTTTCTGTAGGAAAGGTGAATTCAATCGGCCCCTCCCCCCCACCAAAGCTGGTCCAGGAGAAAATACCTCCTTGGAGAAAAGTGGAAAAAAACTGTTTTATTAAACAATATGAACTCAACAATATTAAACAATAAAACCCTTGCCGCTCAAAAAAAAAAAAAGATGAACAAACTGAGAAAAACCCCGTCCCGCAGGCTGCAGCCCGGCTCAACTCAGTCTCTGATCAGGCAGGCTCTCCGTGCTCGTAAAGCCGGCGGCAGGCCGGCCTTGGCACGGTGCGAGCTGCCGGTGCTCCCTTGGGTGTTCAGTCAGCGAGGTTTCCAAGAGGTCTAAAGAAAAGGAAAAAAAAAACCCTACGGTCCAGGGAACTTTTTTGCCTTCAGCCAGCTAAACAACTAAAAAGCAAAGGAGAGCTCTGTCCCAGCTGTCTGTCCATACGCAGACAACACAGTCCAGCAGGGAATGCGGGGGAGTAGTCAAGTATCTGACGAAAAAAACATGTTGTGCTTCTTCTCTCCCCCCTTCTACTCTCTCACAAGGTCTTTAAAGGTGCAAACCTTATTATTATTCAGCCATAAACAAAATGAGAACGATTCTGGGATAAAAGCATCATATATCACCCGTCATGACATTCCACCCTTATCCCCATATCGTCTGCTTACTACTAAAATAATATTAAATTCTAACTCTACAACACATACATATACAATCATAAACAGCTATACAAGACAATGGGTAACAGCAATTCAGCAAACAGTGATATTTACACATAGGTCTACCCAACAATCAATCTCCCTGAGTACACATCGTGTTCTCCCCATCTTTTTGCATTACCACGCATTAATCCTGGTCTGAGCAAAAACAACCCATGAATGGGTTTGTCTGTATTCAAGGCAGAATTAATCCAACACTGTCTTCCTAACAACACCTCCTCACATGTACGCACGGGGACTTTGTCTCCATCTACTCTATTCAAAGTTTCAGATTGGGCAGGGCCCAACTCGTTTAGTACGAGCTCCGGGTATTAACTAACCAGGTGGCTTTTGCCAGAAGATTGCTGCTCCCAGTTTTCTGAAAGATCCCACCTAATGCTTAACATGTGGATTTTAACAGTCCGTTGTACCTCTCCACTTGCTCACTGGGCAATGTTAGGGGGATATGGTGCTATCACGCCTCATGCCATGTTCCCTGCCAGGTGCTGATAAGCTGTTCCCTGAAATGAGTCCCATTTGTCTGACTCAATCCTATCAGGGGTACATGCCTCCAAAGGACAACTGCTTTTCCAGGCCCAGATGTGTTAAAGGGCAGTGGATGAGGTACAGGTGGTCTCCAACCATCCAGTGGTGCGCTTCCACCATGGTCCAGCACGTAGCACTTGCCCTGGCTGTCTGGGCAGTGTGATGGAGTTCATCTGCAGCCTCCCCATAGTTTGTACTTGGACGCAACCGCCCAACGCACAGGGGCTTCAAATCGCTTGGCCTGCTCTGATGCAGCGCACGTCTTCTACAGTCATGAATAACCCTGAGAAATACTTCCATGGTTAGATCCACATCCTCGGTCTCGTACCATTTATAGTGGCATCTCTGCGCGCTGATGGCACTGAGGACATCATGGGCCCCATCGACGTAGGAATAATCTCTTATGTTGGCCAATCTAAGTCTTATCTTGACACTTCTATTTTTTGCTGCTGATCTACCTGCTTGTTGTTTGGTGCTCCTCATTAGCCTGACTCTTGGGGACATGGGCCAATACACACTGGGCGGACCTTCACAGGCAGCTGCCTACCCTGGTAGCAATGTCTTTCCACTCAAGCAGCCCAGATCGGTTTTCCCTACGCTGCCCAGTTAAGCCTCTTTCCCCTCTCCAGCCATCCCACAGAGCATTGGCTCACCATCCATGAATCAGTGTAAAGGTAGAGCTTTGGCCATTAATTCTCTCAGCAATGTCCAGGGCCAGTGTGAACAGCTTTGAGTTCAGCAAAGTTGGCTTGATCCACCTTCTCCTTCAGTGGCCTCATGCGACTGTGTGTGGGGGCTCCATAACAGCTGCTTTCCCCTTCGTTCATTCCCACAACGCGGCAGAACCATCAGTAAAACACAGCGTATTGGTGTATCTTTGCTGGCAGCTGGTTTGTATGGTGGAGCTTTCTTTCACGCCCCGTGTCCACTCTCTTGTTCCCCTTCATCAGCCAAGACAAAGTTTTCCACCTTCCACCAAGTTTGCTAATTAATTTCAGAATCCCAGGGCATTCAGCGTTTCCAATATGGCCGCGCTGTGTGAAACAGCAATCCATTTGCTCTATGTAGCACGGTGGCATGGTTGCCTAGAGGACCCTTTGCTTTGAACATCCACCCCAGCATGGTAGTCGGGGTGCCAGCAGGAGCTGTGCTTCAGTGCCAATCACGCTCTGAGGCAGCCTTGGAACTCTTCATAGGAACAGCAAATTTCTTTCTCAAATGTTGGCGTGTAGTTGGCTTCAAGACCCCCTCTGTAGCTTTTACTACCAAAATCCAGTGGTCCGCCTCGAGTCTCTTCAGGTACCCTTCTGCCAAAGGCTCCAGGACAAGCCCATGGTTCCGGCTGCAGAGTAGAGCATGTTTTTTCATCTGGTCTGTCTGACTGGGGCAAGGCCACTGCTGAGCATCTCCTGCTTAATCTGGACAAAGGTTGTTGCTGCTCTGGCGCCCAGTGGAAAGGGTTCTTCTTATGGGTGAAACCAGCGTAGAGAGGGCTCACAATCTGACTGTATTTTGGAATGTGCATCCTCCAACAACCTATGGCGCTAGGATAGCTGTGTTTCTTCTGCTGGATGGTGAGACACTGCTGTGATCTTGTTGATGACTTCAGTGGGAAAATCTGATGCCGTCCGTCTTGCCACTTCACTCCCAGGAACTGGATTCTCTTGAGGAGGTCCCTTGACTTTGCTCTTCTTGATGGCGAAGCAGCCTTTAGGAAATCT
>NDFG01000201.1:77367-90342 GCA_002167245.1 Sporophila hypoxantha | reverse complement strand
CTGCCCCCCCGTTGTGTTTTGGGGGTCCAGCCCCCCCCATGACCCCATTTCCCCCTCCCCCTTCCCGTGACCTCCATTATTTCCCCCCACCCCCCCAAATCCAGGCCACCCCGACTATTTTGTATTCCTCCTGCCCCAATTCCATTCCCGGGACTCCCGGGCCCCCCCCCGACCCAATCCTCCCCTCCGAAGCCGTGACTTTGGGGGCTGGAAAGAGAACAGGAACGAGGGGGACCCCCAAAATCCCCCCCAGAACCCCCAAACTTCACCTGGAAGCTCTTTGCACCGGAGCCCCGGCCAGGATCCCGCCCGCAGCAGGGGGGGGAGCTGGGGGGCCCCCGGCCAGCTTCCTGCACCCCCGAGGCTGGGGGGATTTGGGGGGGATTTAGGGGTTTGGAGGGGAGTTAGCAGATTTAGGAACCCCCAGAGATTTTGGGGCTCATAAAGCACGTTGGGGACTGGGGGTGTCCCTGAGGCAGGTCCTAGAGAGGTTTTGGGGGGGCGTCTCTGTGGGGTTGGGGGTTAGTCTGAGGCGTTTTGGGTCTCTAGGTTTTAGGGGATCTCTGGGGGTTTTTTCATGTCTCTGGGGGTTTGGGGCGGCTCTGTGGTTTTTGGGTCTCTGCAGGGGTTTTGGGGGATCTCTTGTGGGGTTTTGGGGGTCTCTGGGGGGTTGGGGGTCTCTGGGGGTTTTGGGGTCTCTCTGGGGGTTTATTCAGTCTCTGGGGGTTTGTGGGGTCTCTGTGGGGTTTGGGGGTCTCTGAGGGTTTGGCGGCGTCTCTGAGGGTTTGGGGGGTCTCTGGGGTTTGGGTCTCAGAGAGTTTTGGGGGCTCTCGGGGGTTTTGGGTTCTCTGGGGTTTGGGGTCTCTTAACCCCTCCCCAGCAACTTCAGGGTCGAGGTCTCGGGCTGAGGTCCCGTGGCTGCCACTGGAAAATGGGGGTTCGGGGGTTCTGGGGGAGCCTGGGCCCCCCAAGACCCCCGCAGGACCCCCCACCCACCTGTGAGGGTGCAGAGGCCCCCCCAGGGCCCCCCCCCGCAGGCCACCAGCAGCGCTCCCCGTCCGGGGCTCGCCCATCTTTTGGGGGTCCCAGAACACCGGAGCTGCCCAGGACCTGCAGGGCCAGAAGAGGTGGGGAAAGCCCAAACCCACCCCCGAAAAAAAACCCCAAAAATCCCCCGAGCCCCTTCCCCAAGAGCCCTCCTCCTTCCAAGGGAGCCCGGAGATCCCCAAAGTCCCCCCCAAAACCATTCTTTGGGACCCCCGACCACCACCCGAGATCCAAAACCCAAATCCCCTCAAAAACTTCCCTCGGGACACTCCCCTCACAGAGCCCGTTAGGGACCCCCACCACTTTACTGACCATGACCCCTGCAGAGTGACCCCCAGAGAGTCCCCCCAATACCGCCAAGCTCCACAACCCTCGCTTGGTGACCGCCTCAGAACCGCCCAAAACCACCCCCAGGGACCCCCAAAGCCCCGCAACCCTCTTTAGTGATCCCTGACCCCAAAAAACCCAAAAACCCACAAAAAAACACAAAAAACCAAGCAAAACCCCCTCCACCCCCTCACGCCTTCTCCGCCATCTTTGCCCCCTCACGCCGCGAGGCGCCCCCTGGCGGCGGGACGCGCGGGTGGCGGAAAATTGGGCGGCGTGCCTTCCGCCCTCATCCCATGCAACAAGCGGGGAGGGCGTTTGTCCAGGAGGCGTTGCGTGGTGACGGCGGAGGCGGCCTGCGGCTCGTTGATGAGCTGCCGCGGCTCAGCGCGCGCCGCAGGCCGCCAGCGCCAATAAGGCGGGGGGGGGACACACCTGGGGGCCTCAAACGGGGGAGACCCCCCCCAAAACCCACCCGCAAAACCCACCCTCAGAACCCCCCCCAAGGTCCGCAACCCCCCGGCCCGTCATCCCCCCGCCGCCCCCCCCCCGGGCACTGCGGGCAGCGGCTCGCATCCCCGGGCAGGCCCCCCCCCCGCGCTGCCCCGGGGGGTTTGGACCCCCCACCCCCAAATTGCCTGGCGTGTTTGTGTCCCCAACCCCCCCCCCGAAACCCCCCCGGCGCTGCGGCGTTGATCCCCGTTTTAAGAGCCATAACGGGGGGGGAAGTGCGGCGGGAGCGGGGGCTCTGCGGGGCTCTGGGCAGCCGGCGAGGGCTCGGAGGAGTTTGTTGGGGGTCCCGGAGAGGAATTTGGCGCTCGGGGTTGTTTGAGAGGAATTGGGGCGCTCAGGCGTGACCCGGAGAGTTTTTAGGGAGGTCTCAGGAGACGTAGAACTTAGGAGTTTGGGGGTTCCCGTAGAGGAATTGGGGGGTTCCCGGGGGATTTGCGGGGCGTCGTCGATTGAATAGGGAGGGTTCTCACTGAAGGTGAAGTTTGGTGAAAGGTTTGGGGGGGTCTCAAGCAATTTCGGGGAAACTCCTGTTAATTGGAGTGTCATTATTAATTTTGGGGCTTTTTTTATTAAATTGGAGGCTTTCTTAATCTGAAGCGTTTTTTCATGAATTTTGGGCGCATTCCTTAAGTTTTGGGAGGGGGGGTTCATTAATGTAGATTAAAAGGTCAATTTGGGAATATTTTTAATTAATTTGGAGGGAGTCTCCATTAATTGGGGGGGGGGGGGTCTCCCTTAATTTGGGAGTCCCCGTAATTTGGGAAAGGAGTCTCCATTTAATTTGGGGGGTTCCCTTTGAATTTGAGGGGGTCCCGTTAATTTGGGTGGGGTCCCCGTTAATTGGGCATCCCCGTTAATTGGGGGGTACAATTAATTTAAGGGGGTTCCTCCTTAATTTGAGGGGTACCCTTTAATTTGAAGGGGGGTCACCCGTTAATTTGGGGGGTACCCTTTAATTTGAGGCGGGGTCCCGTTAATTTTGGGGGGGTACTCCCTTTAATTTGAGGCGGGTCCCCGTTGATTTTGGGGGGTCCCCGTTAATTTCGGGCTCCCCGCGGGTTCAACTTGAGGAGGGGTCGCCCCCCAAAGTGACCAACCCCCCCCCCCCCATTTTCCAAGCTCCCCCCCTGAGCTTCTCCATCACCGCCCCCCCCCCCAAATTTGGGGTCCCAAGAGGCACCATGCTGTCCCCCCCCCCTACGACCCCTGGAGCTGCCGCGCTTCAGCGACCCCCGCGGGAGGGGAGGGGGCGCGGGGGGCCCGCAGAGAGGAGGAGAGGAGCGAGGACGAAGCGCTCCGCCGGACGCTTGTTCGTGACGCTCCCGCCATCAAAGCCTTGGCAGGTACGGGGGGAACCCCAAAAAAATGGGGGAAATGGGAAAAATTGGGGGAGAAAAACTGGGGAAAAATTGGGGGAAATTGGGAAAATTGGGGGAAATGGAAAAAATTGGCGGGGGAAATTGAGGAAAAGTTGGGGGAAATTCGGGGAAAATGGGAAAAATTGGGGAGAAAATTGGGGAAAATTGGGGTAAATGGGGAAAAATTGGGGGGGAAATGGGAAAAATTGGGAGAAAACTTGGAAAAATTGGGAGAAAATTGGAAAAAATTGGGGGGAAAATGGGAAAAAATTGGGGGAAATGGGAAAAATTGGGGAAAAATTGGGAAAATTGAGGCGGGGAAATTGGGAAAAATTGGGGAATGGGAAAAATGGGGGGGAAAAATAGAAAAATTTGGGGGAAAAGTGGGAAAACTGGGGAGAAATTGGAAAAAATTGGGGGAAAATGGGGAAAACCGGGAGGAAAAAGTGAGCAGGAAAAAGATGAAAAAAGTGGGAAAAAGTGAAAAAAATGGGGGAAAATGCAAAAAAAAAAAGTGGAAAAGTGGAAAAAAAAAAGTGGGAAAATGCACAAAAAATGGAGGAGAAATATAAAAAAATGGGGAAAGTGAGGGGAAATGTTAAAACTTGGGTAAAATGGAACAAAAAGTGAAGAAAAGTTTAAAGCTGTGGGATCGCTCTCTGACAAAAAGTGAGGAGAAAAGTTTAAATGCTGTGGGGAAAGTGGAAAAATGAGGGAGAAAGATGAAAAAGTGGGGGGAAAGTCCTAAAATTGGGTGGAAATGCAGAAAAATTGGGAGGAGAGTGGATWAAAGTGAGGAGGGAGTGAAAAAATGGGGGGAAAGTGGAAAAATTTGTGGGGAATGCACAAAAACTTGGGGAGAAAGTGCAAAAAATTGGAGGAAAAAGGAAAAAATTGCTGGAAAAGTGAAAAAAATGGGGGGAAATGCYCAAAAAGTGGGGGAGAAGCTCAAATGTTGGGGGGAAAGTGGAAGAAATGTGAAGAAAACACAAAAAGTGGGACAAAAGTGCAAAAATTAGGGGGAAGTGCAAAAAATAAGGGGAAAATGCCGAAAATTGGGGAAAAGCAAAGAGAAAAGGGAGAAAACCACACGAAAAATGGGGAGAAAGGATAAAAAYGGGGAGTGGAACCTGAAAAAATTCAGGAGGGAGTCACCAAAAATATGGAGAATCCCTAAAAATGGGAATTGGGAGCCCTGGAATGTTGGGAGGGGGCAAAAAAAGTGAAGGAAACACAAAGAAAGTGATGGAAAAGTGGGAAAAATTGGAGAACAGTCCCAAAAAATGGAGAAAACGACCCAGAAAATGATGGGAAGTGCATCAGGAGTATGAGAYATCCCAAAAACGGGGATGGGGAAAARTGGGGAGATGGACSCCAAAAATGGGGAAATCAGCCCAAAAATGTGAGGGGACAGCACAAAAATGAGAGAAAACTACAAAAAATTGGGCAAAAAATCCTTCAAAATAGGAAAAAAAGTCCAAAAAAGAGGTGGAAACACCCCAAAAATATGGGAGACCCCAAAAATGGGGAGGGAGAAACCCCAAAATGTGGGAACGAGCCCTAAAAAATCGGGGGAAAATCCCAAAAATGGGGGAAAAAACCCCCAAAAATGGGGGGGAAAAAACCCCAAAAATGGGGAAAAACCCCCAAAAAATGGGTGCATACCATGAAAAAATGGGGGGCACAGCCCGAATTTCCCATCCCAAACCCCCTCAATCACCCCAAAACCCCCCCAGGACAAACCCCCAACCCCCCCAGTCGCCCCCAGACCCCCAAAGCCCCCGGGACCCCCCTGAGGAGCCCCCCAAGGACCCCCCCCAAATCCTCTTAGCGTTAATCCAGCGCCGGCTGGTGCGGGGGGAGCCCCCCCCGGGACCCCCCTCGGGGGCTGCAACCCCCCTGGGGGGCTTTGGGGGGAGGGGGAGGGTCTCTGACCCCCCCGTGCCCCCCCCCAGATGAGGCCGGGGATGTGCAGATGGAGGGGACGCTGAAAGGCCTGGAGCTGGCCCCTGCAGGCGGGGATTGCCCGACGTGGGCAAGGCGCCGGTCCGTGAGCAGCAGCAGCGAGCGCTGGAATCCAGCCCAGCAGCTCGCCGCTTTCACTGCGCCTCGTGAGCGGCCGGCAGGCCCTCGGCCTCGCGCGCCGCCTCCAGCACCTCGATGGACGGACGGACGGACAGGGGGACGGCTGCTGGCTGTCTCCACATTCTCTAACATCCATCCATCTGCTGGTGCTCACATCCATCATCCATCCATCTATCTAATCCAATATCCATCATCCATCCCAACATCGCATCCATCTGTTCGTGTCCTCACATCCATCAATCTATCTATCTATACTATCTATCTATCATATCTATTCTATTCTAATCTATTCTATCTATCAACATCCATCCATCCAAACCATCCCATCCATCCTCCATCCATCCATCCATCATCCATCCATCATCCATCCATCCATCCATATCATCCATCATCCATCCATTCCATCCATCCGACGCATACCATCCCATCCAATCCATCCACCCATCCGTCCATTAATCGTCCATTTGCCATCATCCATCTATCCATCCACCCATCATCCATCCATCCATTCCATGCCATCCATCTCATCACGCTCTCATCCATTCCATCATCCATCCATCCATCCTCATCCATACCATCCATGCCTTTCATCCATCATCCATCCATCGTCCATCTCCACCCTCCATGCATCCATCCATGCCATCCATCGCATTCCACCCATGCCATCATCCATCCATCCATCCATCTTCTTCCTCTTACCTACCGTCCACTGTCCATCATCACCCATGTCCCTCTGTTGTTTTATCCCCTGTCATCCGAACCCGCCTCCTTCTCTGTCCCTGTCTGATCCATCCATTCCCTCTGTTTCCCCTCTGTCCCTCTGTCCATTCCCCCATCTTCCCTTTTTCCGTCCATCCCCCCCATCTGTCCCTCCCTCCCCCCCTGCCCATTCCCGGCGATTCTTGTCCAGTTCCCCACTCCTGCCTCCGACTAACCATCGGATCATCCGTCTGTCGTCCTATTGCTGTCCATCTATCACAGTCAATCTTCCACGCTTCCACTCCTCACCACCCGTTCCTCTTTCCATCTCACCGCGGAGCGTGTCCACTCCTAGTGTCCCCATCCTGTGCACCATGTCTTGTCTGTCCCACCCTCGTTGTTATCCTGTCACACCCAATGTTCTGTCTCCCACCCCGTGTCCGTCTGTCCACCCCGTGTCCCTCTTCCACCCCGGACCTTCCCGGACGCGTTTTCCTCCGAACGGCCAGCGCCTGTCATCCTGGAGAAAGTGATGGTAGAGAGCGGCCACTAAGGTCAGCACGAACCCGCTCGTCGGCTGCTCCCAGCGCCACATCTGGCGGGGCACGGGGGTCAGACCCCCAAATTATCCACCCAGGGACCCAAATCCCCCAGGGACCCCAAGCCCCTTCACCGCTCGGGTCCAGCAGCCGGGTGAGCCCCCAGCTCGCGCTCAGGCACGCCGAAGCGCTCTGCAGGTTGTGGAGGGCGTTGGCTCCGCGCAGCAGCACCCACGTCTCATAGCAGCTCCGGCCTGGTGGCGACCGGACAGCTGACCATGACCAGTGACCCTGACCACTGACCAGGACCAGTGACCACTTACCAGTGACCAGTGACCTCTGACCACTGACCTCTGACCAGTGACCACTAACCCCATAACCACTGACCACTGACCAGTGACCCATAACACTGACCACTGACCCACAGCGCCCCACAGCCACTGACCCATAACCCTGATCCCGACGCCTGCCCACAACCCCACATGACTCCCACCGCATACCGCTCGCCCTACAACCCCCATACAGGCCCACCAAGCCCCCAGCCCCCCCAGCCCCTCCACCCCCCACACCCCAGCCCTCCGCCCAGCCCCCTCCCCAGCCCCTCGTCCCCACCGTGTCGCGGTTGGATGAGGCACAGAAGGCCAGCCCGTCCTCGTCCAGCTGCGTCGTAGAAGTTCCTGCACGTGACATTGGGGTACCTGGGGAAGGTCCAGGGGGTCAGAGACCCCCAAAACCCCCCCAAAACCCTCCCTAAAACCCCTGGGAAACACCCAGACCCACAGGTCCCTCCCGAGTCCCCTCAAGAGACCACTCAGAGCCCCCCAAAGCCTCATAGAGCCCCCACGAGCCTCCTGAGCCACATGGGACACACCCAGACCTCCCTCAGACCCCCCCAAGGACCCCCAAAACTCGCCCCAGGACCCCTGGAGACCCCTCACCCCGCGGTTTTTCATCTGGCACCAGGCCAGCAGCGCGTCCTTGGCCGATTTCCTCCACTCCGGCGTGTCCCCGTCTCCACCTGGATGTCCTGGATCTGGGGGGACCCAAAAACGGGGTTAAGGACCCCAAATTGGGTTAAGGACCCCCAAAATGATCTGTGGACGCCAAACCAAAATTGGTTGCCAGCATCCAAAATAGGGTCAAGACCCCCCAAAAGCGGAGTCTGGGACCCCCCCAGTGGGATCAGAACCCCCAAAAGTGGGTTGTGAGACCCCCCCACCAAAATGAGCTGTGAGGGAAGGTCTGGGATTTCTGTGACCAAACTGAGACTCCAGGGTCGATTAAAGACCCCTCCCAAAATGACCCCAAACCCCTCAGGGCAGCTCCAGAAGTCCCTCTCAATGACCCAAAAACCCCAGGTGTGCGTTCGGGACCCCCCTAATTACCCCAACCCCCCCCAGGGCAGCTCCAGGACCCCCCTAAATGACCCCAAACACAATAAAGTGGTTTGGGACCCCCTAACTGACTCTCAAACCCCCAGGATGGGTCGTGGACCCCCCTAAATTACCCGCAAACTGCCCAGGCAGCAGCTCCAGGACCCCCTGAAATGACCCCAAACCCCCCAGAACCTCCCTAAATGACCCCAAAACCCCAGGCGTGAGTTCAGACCCCCAAAATGACCCAAAACCCCTAGGACCCCTGAAAATTACCCCAAACACCCCAGGACCCCCTGAAAATGACCCAAAACCCCCCCAGGGCTCCCCTAAATGACCCCAAACCCCCCAGGGTGAGTTCAGAACCCCAAAATGACCCCAAACACTCCAAACCCCCCTAAATGACCCAAAGACACCCCAGGACCCCCAAAATGACCCCAACCCCCCCCTAGAAGCCTCCCAAAATGACCCCAAACAGCCCCAGAACCCCCTAAATGACCCCAAACCCCCCCATGGCAGCTCCAGGACGGGCAACAGCCCCATCAGGGCGGGTCGGGTGCCGCGCCCCGCCCCATTTCCCGCGCCCCCGCCCCATTTCCCTGGCTCCGGGCGTCCGGGGGCCACCTGGAAGCGCAGGATGATGTCCAGACCAGGCCGAGGTCAGCGCGTGGTTGCCGTCCACGATGTCGTGCGAGCCCACGTTCTCTCCAGGTGGCACGCGCTGCTCGGCGCAGGAAGCGCAGCGCCTTCTCCACGTTCTCCAGGCAGTGGATCGCGCATGCGGCCCCGCGTGGGGCGCGCTGGGCGGTGGGGCAGCGTTAGAGGAGACCCCCGGGACCGGGGCAACGTTAGAGAGACCCCCGGATAGGGGGGCAGCGTTAGAGAGACCCTCCCAGGCAGGGCAGCGTTAGAGAGACCCCGGATAGGGGCAGCGTTAGAGAGACCCGCGATAGGGGGGATCGTTAGGGAACCCCCCTGAGTAGGGGGCAGCGTTAGAGAGACCCTCCCAGGGCGGGGCAGCGTTAGAGGACCCCAGAGCAGGGGCAGCGTTAGAGAGACCCCCAGGGTAGGGGGCAACGTTAGAGAGACCCCCGGATAGGGGGCAGCGTTAGAGAGACCCCCAGGGCGCGGGGCAGCGTTAGAGAGACCCCCCCAGGGCGGGGGGCAGCGTAGAGACACCCCGGATATGGGGGCAGCGTTAGAAGACTCCCGCAAAGGGGGGGGGGCAGCGTTAGAGAGACCCCGGATAGGGGGCAGCGTGAGATGGGACCCCCAGAGCAGGGGGCAGCGTTAGAGACAATCCCGGGTAGGGGGGCAGCGTGTTAGAGAGGACCACCCTAGGGGCAGGGGGGCAAGGTTAGAGGGACCCCCGGATTAGGGGGATCGTTAGGATCCAAAAGGGCGGGGGCAGCGTTAGAGAGACCCCCGGATAGGGGGCAGCGCTTAGGAGGACCCCAGGGCAGGGGGCAGCGTTTAGAGAGACCCCAGGCAGGGGGCACGTTAGAGAGACCCCCCCAGGCGGGGGGCAGTGGGGGTGAGGTCGTTAGAGGACCCCGGATAGGGGGGGATCGTTAGGAAACCCCCCTGATAGGGGGGCACTGTTAGAGGACCCCCCCAGGGTAGGGAGGATCGTTAGGGACCCCCCCCAAGTCGGGGGGCACCGTAAGGAATCCCCCCGAGTCGGGGGGCAACCAATCAGGGAACCCCCAGGGTAGGGGGGCACCAGTCAGGGAACCCCTCCGGCAGGGGGGCACCGTTTGAGACCCCCCCCAGGGCGGCAGGGCGGGGGGGCTGAGGAAAAGGGGTTTGGGGGGGGGGTAAAGAGGGGGTGGGGGGTGTAGAATTGGATTTTGGGGCCTGGGGGGGGGTGACAGAAAGAGGAGTTGGGTTTAGGGGAGTTGGGGTCTTGGGGGGGTCATAGAAAGGGGGTGGGGGCATAGAGAGGAAGATTTGGGGGGTCTGGGGGGACCCGGGGGGGGCTCGGTCGCAGGATTGGGTTTGGGGCAGATGGGAGGGGGCTGGGGGGGGTCACAGGGGGATTGGGGGGTCTGGGGGTGTCCAGAGAGGACTTGGGGTGGTCCAAGAGGGTCTGGGGTCCCCGTGAGTGAAGCGTCCGCCAATTTGGGGAGGGTCCACTCACCAAGAACCCCCTGCAAGCAGGCGGGGTCCCTTTTTGGGGGTCCCCACAGAGATTTCCCAATTTTTGGGAGGGTCCCATTGGGAGATTCCTGTTTTTTGGGGTTTCCTGTTTTTTTTGGGGGGTTCCCCTTCGAGGGGCGGCGTCCCCGATTTGGGGAGGGGTCGCACTCACCAGGGTCTCCCCGACGAGCCCCTCGAGCAGGCGCAGCAGGAGCCGCCCGTCCCTCAGGTCGCTGTAAAGGTCCCCAGGTGGCGACCCCACCCGCCAGGTGAGAATTCACCCACTTGGTGGAAGGTTTTCTTCTGCAGCGGCTCGGCTCGTCTGGGGGGGCACGGGGGGTCAGGGACCCCCAAAACGCCCCCCAAATCCCCAAAAACCCCCAGAGACCCCAACCCCCACCCAGAGACCCCAAATCCCCCCAAACCCCTCTCCCTCATTCTGCACATCCCGCGGCCGTCATCTGGGGGGGCACGGGGGGGTCAGGGACCCCAAAACCCCCCCAATTCCCCCTAAAACCCCCCCAAATCCCCAGACCACCCAAACCCACGCAGAGACCCCAATCACTACCTGAGACCCCCTCCCCTCATTCTGCATGGCCTTGGGCTCATCTGGGGGGGCACGGGGGGGTGCAGGTACCCCCAAAACCCCCCAAATTCCCCTAACAAACCCCCCAAATCCCCCCAACCACCAAACCCCCAGACCACCCAATCCAACCCAGAGACCCCAAATCCCCCCAAAAACCCCTCCCTCCTTCTGCACGGCCTGCTCATCTGGGGGAGGCACGGGGGGGTCAGAGACCCCGCAAAACCCCGCCCTAAAATCCCCCCAAAAACCCCAGACACCCCAATCCCCCAAACCCCCTCCCCTCCTTCTGCCACCATCCCCGGCCTGATCTGGGGGGGGGCACGGGGGTCAGAGAACCGCTCCCGCTCCCCCCAAAGCCCCAGGGGGGGTCGCAGCCCCCGAGGGGGGTCCGCGGGGGGGCTCCCCCGCACCAGCCGGCGCTGGATTAACGCTAAGAGAGGAATTTGGGGGGGGTCCTTGGGGGGGCTCCTCAGGGGGGTCCCCGGGGCTTTGGGGGTCCTGGGGCGACTGGGGGGTTGGGGGTTTGTCCTGGGGGTTTTGGGGTGATTGAAGGGGTTTGGATGGGAAATTTCGGGCTGTTTCCGCCCATTTTTTCATGGGGTATGCACTCCATTTTTTGGGGGTTTTTTCCCGCATTTTTGGGTGTTTTTCCCCCCCATTTTTGGGGGTTTTTTTCCCCCATTTTTTGGGATTTTCCCCCGATTTTTTAGGGCTCGTTCCCGACAATTTTTGGGGTTTCTCCTCCCCATTTTTTTGGGGTCCTCCATATTTTTGGGTGTTTCGCCACTCTTTTCCTTGGACTTTTCCTCTATTTTGAAGATTTTTTTTGCCCAATTTTTTTGTATGTGTTTCTATCATTTTCGTGCTGTCCCTCACGTTTTTTGGGGCTGATTTTCCCCAATTTTTTGGCGTCCATCTCCCAATTTTCACCCATCCCCGTTTTTGGGTGCTGCTTTCATCACTCCTGATGCCACTTCCCATCATTTTCTGGTCGTTTTCCTGCCATTTTTTGGGACTGTTCTCCATTTTCCACTTTCATCACTTTCTTTGTGTTTCCTTCACTTTTTTTGCCCCCATCCCAACATTCCAAGGGCCTCCCAATTCCCCATTTTAGGGATTTCCTCCATATTTTTGGTGACTCCCTCCTGAATGTTTTTTCAGGTTCCATCCCGCTTTTTATCCTTTCTCCCGCATTTTTTCTGTGGTTTTCTCCCTTTTCTCTTTGCTTTTCCCCCAATTTCGGCTTATTCCCCCCCTTATTTTTTGCGCTTTCCCCCTATTTTTGCAACTTTTGTCCACTTTTTTGTGTTTTCTTCAACATTTCTTCGCAGGCTTTTCCCCCCAACATTTGAAGCTTCTCACCCCACTTTTTGTGCATTTCCCGACCCATTTTTCACTTTTCCAGCAATTTTTTTTCCTTTTTCCTCCAAATTTTTTGCACTTCTCCTCAAGTTTTTGTGCCATTCCCACAAATTTTTCATTCCCTTCCGCCCCCCATTTTTTTCACTCCTCCTCACTTTTATTCCACTCTCCTCCCAATTTTTCTGCATTTCCGCCCAATTTTAAGGACCACCCCCCCCATTTTTTCCACTTTTCCCATGACATTTTAAACTTTTCTCCTCACTTTTTTGTTCATGTTACAACCAATTTAACACTTTCCCCTCAACTTTCCTCACAATCCGCCTCTTTTTTTTGACTTTCCCCTCTATTTTTTGGCAATTTTCCCACTTTTGTTCCACTTCCCCCATTCTTTTTGTCACTTTCACCCCCATTTTTTTCACTTTTTTCCACAACTTTTTTCATCTTTTCTGCCCTAAATTTTTCCACACCCAATTTTTCTCATTTTCACCCGCCAATTTTCAACATTTCCCCGGTCCCAATATTTTCCCAAGTTTTCTCACCCATTTTTTCCGCAATTTCCCCGCCGCAACTTTTCCTCATGTTTCCCCCCCCATGTTTCCTTCCCCAATCTTTTCCGCATTCCCCCGCCACATTTTCTTCCTGAATCTCCCCTTCCCAATTTTTCCCAGTTTTGCTCTCCCCACAGTTTTTCCCAATTTTCCCCCCTCACATTTTTGACCCAGTTTTGCATCCTCCAACATTTTTCGCGCATTTTCTGCCGACAGATTTTTTCCAATTCCCCTCTTGCCCCTCACCAATTTTTCTCCCAATTTCTTCCCCCCCCAACTTTTCCCATTTTCCGCTCCTAATTTATTCCCGCAGATTGATCCAATCCCTCCACTTTGCCCTCCAATTTTTTCCCATTCCCCCACAATTTTTCCCCATTCTCCCCGCAAATTTCCCAATGT
>NDFG01000201.1:0-34632 GCA_002167245.1 Sporophila hypoxantha | reverse complement strand
AAAAGAGAGAGATTCCTACACTGTGTCCACAAACACCCCCCCAAAAAAACACCCTAAACCTCTGCCACCCAAAAACCACCTTAACGCCCCGCAACCGACCACACAATCCACCTCAGTCTGTGACACCCCCTTTCTCTCAGAACCCCCAAACACCCCAAAACTCTGTACCCCCAGAGGGAGAGCCACGCCCCGATCCCCAAAACCCCCCAGGGCCCCTGAGACCCCCCAAGCCTCTTGTCCCTCATGATCCCCCTCAGCCTGAGAGCCCCCTCAGATCTGTATGACCACCCGCCAAACCCCTACCCCCTCCACAGGCCCGAGATCTCCCCCAAACGCGTCCCCGGATCGCATCCCCCGCGGCTGCGGGCGCCCCAGCGGGCCGGTGGCCGGGCCCTGGCCCTTGTGTCCCCCGCTCCGGGGTCCCCGGTTTCCCGTCCCGAAACCCCCCGGGCCCCCCCCGCCCCCACCTGCCCCGTCCGCCGCGCGCCTGCCTCACAAAATGGCGGCGGCGTCTCCCGGCCCCGCCCCGCCCTCCCGCGCGGTCATTGGTCCGCCGGCCGCTGTCCGTCAAAACGCCGCAGCGTGAGGTCATGCGATCCGCAGGTGGGCCGCACCGCAAGTGCAGCTGGCAGCCACATCCACGGAGGAGAGGGGGCGGAGCGAGGGGAGGAGTGGTCCATGAGGCTGCTGCGGGGGGCGGGGGTGGTCCATTCCTGGCGTGGGGGGTGCGTCCCAGCCCTGGAGGCGTACTGGAGCAACCGGGAGCCGTAGCTGGGAGCACGGGTAGTCCCGTAACTGGGAGCACTGGGCCTGTAAGTGGGAACGCTGGGCCTGTAACTGGGGTCACTTGGGGTATGGGGAGCGCAGGGAATACTGGGGGCGCTGGGGGTATTGGTAGGCACTGGCAAGCATGGAGGTATGGGGGGCAATTGGGGTCCTGTACTGGGAGCACATGGGAGCGCTGAGGTTCGTACTGGGAGCAATGGGGTCCCCACGCCGCCCGTTGGCAAAGCTCCTTCGCAGTCTGAAACCTCCCCAGACCCGATCCCATCCCAATCCATTTCCATCCCACCCTGGTCCCATTCTTCTCAGTCCACCCCCAATCCCCCCGCACGCGTGACGTTTGCCATCCTCACCCATTGTCACCTCAAACCCTATTCCAGTCTGATCACAAACCCACCCCTAATCAAAATCCCAACCTCCGCAGTCCATCCAGTCTCCCCCAGTCCCTCCCATCCCCCCCATCGCCTCCCCAGTCCATCCCAGTCTCCCCCAGTCCCTCCCAGTCCATCCAGTCCCTCCAGATTCCCCCCCCCAGTCCCTCCCAATCCCCCCCGCCGCCTCTCCCCAGCACACACAGACTCCCCAGTCTCTGTGTACAATCACTTTATTGGGGTGGGGGCTGCACGGTGCACATCACCGGGACAGGGGAGGGAAAGACACACACTGAGCCCCCGTGTCCACGCCCCGAGTGTCCCTGTTCCGTGCCTGCGGGAACCCCAAACTCTCAAAGCTTAACTTGTTCTCTTGAAGAAGCTGAAGCGTTTCTCCCTCTCACTTGTGCTCGGGCGGGCCGGGGGCTCCTCGGCCGGGGGGGGCACCTGGGGGGGGGAGGCTCAGGGCCTCGACATCCCCTTTGGGGGGACCGCCCGGGGACCCCCGAGCCCTCCGGGGCCCGCCCCGAGCCCGGCACGGCCCGGCGGCGGCGTTCGATCCACCCGGAGCCACAGGGCCATGTCGGCCTGGGGGGGAACACCCGAGGGGACAGTGGGGGACACGCGGGGGGGCAGGGAAACATCGGGGACACCGAGGGGACAGTGGGGACACGGGGGGGGGCAGGGAATCGGGGACACCGAGGGGAAGTGGGGGGGTCCGGGTCTCACCTCGTCCTTAGCCTGGAACAGGAATTCCCTTCCCCCATCGCTCAGCCTGGGGGGGGCCAGGATACCTCCAGCCACCCCCCAGCCCTGTTGTGAACCTCCCTCGTGTCCCCCGTTCTTACCCATCTTCCCTCACCCCATTTTTTAACCGTTTCCCTGCACATGCTTGCCCACATTATTCCCATATTTTTTTCTCCCCTTTCTCCCCATTTTTTCCCACATTTCCACCCTGTTCTCACCCATTTTTGCCCCATTTTTGCCCCATTTTCCTCCTGCATTTTTTTTGACCATCTCCTCCCCATTTTTGGCTCCATTTTTCTCACCCATTCCTTCCCAATTTACCCCCTTTTTCCGCGTATCAATTTTCCGCCCCAGGCCCCGGCCCCCCTGGAGGCCACCCCGCCCGAGGCAGCGCTGAGAGGGGAGCGGGAGCGGCCGGAGTTACTGGGGGGAACTGGGAGGCACTGGGGAGGGGACTGGGGGAACTGGGAGCACTGGGGAGGGACTGGGAGCGGCCGGAGGTACTGGGGAACTGGAGCACTGGGATGGAACTGGGATGGACTGGGGGGAACTGGGATGGACATGCGGGAAAAACTGGGATGGACTGGGGGAAACTGTTGAATGGACTGGGGGACTGGGATGGACTGGGGGCGACTGCGGATGGACTGGGGGGACTTGTTAGGGAACTGGGATGGACTGGGGACTGGGGGAACGTGGGATGGACTGGGGGGACTGGGATGGCACTGGGCGGGGACTGGAGATGGACTGGGGGGACTGGGATGGACTGGGACGGACTGGGATGGACTGGGATGGGAGGGGACTGGGGGACTGGGGGACTGGGGGACTGGGAGGACTGGGGAGACTGGATGGACTGGGAGGGACTGGGGACTGGAGGGACTGGGGGGACTGGGATGGGTGGACTGGGAGACTGGGGGACTGGGGGACTGGGACTGGGGACTGGGGGGACTGAGGATGGACTTGGGGGGGACTGGGCATGGACTTGGGGGACTGGGATGGACTGGGGGGAACTGGGATGGACTGGAGGGGACTGGGCGGACTGGGGGGGACTGGGGGAACTGGGGCGACTGGGATGGACTGGGGGAACTGGGATGGACCTGGATGGGACTGGGGGCGACTGGGGGGACTGGGATGGACTGGGGGAACTGGGATGGACTGGGAATTGACTGGAGGGACTGGATGGACTGGAGGGAAACTGGGATGGCCCGCGGAACTGGGATGGACTAGGGGAACTGGGGAACTGGGATGGGACTGGGCGGAACTGGGAAGCACTGGGGAGGGATGGATGGAAGTCTGGGAGCTGGGACACTCGAGGCAATGGACCTCGGGTGGGGGGAAAATTGAGGGAAAAATGGGGGTAAATTGGGGGAAGAATGGGGAGAAAAATGGAGCAAAAATGGGGAGGAGATGGTCAAAAAATGCAGAGGAAAATGGGGCAAAAATGGGGCAAAAATGGGGTGAGAACAGGGTGGGAAATGTGGAAAAAATGGGGAGAAAGGGAGAAAAAAATATGGGAATAATGGGGCAGATGTGCAGGGAAATGGTTAAAAATGAGGGGAGGGGAAGATGGGGAAAAACGGGGGGACACGAGGGGGTCACAACAGGGCTGGGGGGTGCTGGAGGCTGATCCTGGCCCCCCCCCAGGCTGAGCGATGGGAAGGAATTCCTGTTCCAGGCTAAGGACGAGGTGAGACCCGACCCCCCCCACTGTCCCCTCGGTGTCCCCCGATGTCCCCCCTGCCCCCCCCGTGTCCCCACTGTCCCCTCGGTGTCCCCCCCAGGCCGACATGGCCCTGTGGCTCCGGGGGATCGAAGCCGCCGCCGGGGCCGTGCCGGGCTCGGGGGGGCCCCGGGAGGGCTCGGGGGTCCCCGGGGGTCCCCCCAAGGGGATGTCGAGGGCCCTGAGCCTCCCCCCGGTGCCCCCCCCGGCCGAGGGAGCCCCCCGGGCCCGCGAGCACAAGGAGAGGGAGAAACGCTTCAGCTTCTTCAAGAAGAACAAGTAGAGCTTGAGAGTTTGGGGGTCCCGCAGGCACGGAGGGACACGGGGGGGACACGGGGGGCTCAGTGTGTGTCCCCCTCCCCTGTCCCGGTGATGTCACCGTGKAGCCCCCACCCCAATAAAGTGATTGGACACAGAGACTGGGGAGTCTGTGTGTGCTGGGGAGAGGGGCGGGGGGGATTGGGAGGGACTGGGGGGACTGGGGGGACTGGGAGGGACTGGGATGGACTGGGAGGGTTGGGATTTGATTAGGGGTGGGTTTGTGATGCAGACTGGAATTGGGGTGTGGGTGACAATGGGATGAGGATGGCGTCACGCGTGGGGGGGATTGGGGTGGGACTGAGAAGAATGGACCAGGGTGGGATGGAAATGGGATTGGGATGGGATGGGGCTGGGGAGGTTTCAGACTGGAAGGAGGCTTTGCCAACGGGCGGCGTGGGGCACCCCAGTGCTCCCAGTACGAACCTCAGCGCTCCCAGTGCTCCCAGTACAGACCCCAATGCCCCCAGTACCTCCAGTGCTGCCAGTGCTACCAATACCCCCAGCGCCCCCAGTATTCCCTGCGCTCCCAATACCCCCAGTGACCCCAGTACAGGGCCCAGCGCTCCCACTACAGGCCCAGTGCTCCCAGTACGGCTCCCGGTGCTCCCAGTACGGCTCCCGGTGCTCCCAGTACGGCCTCCAGGGCTGGACGCACCCCCCACGCCATGAATGGACCACCCCCGCCCCCCCGCAGCAGCCTCATGGACCACTCCTCCCCTCGCTCCGCCCCCTCRCTCCCGTGATTGGCTGCAGCTGCACTGTGGGRGGGCCCACCTGGCGGATCGATGACCTCACGCTGCGGCGTTTGACGGACAGCGCCGGCGYCCAATGACCGCGCGGGAGGCGGGGCGGGGCCGGGAGACGCCGCCGCCATTTTGTGAGCAGCGCGCGGCGGACGGGGCAGGTGGGGGCGGGGGGGGCCCGGGGGGGTTTCGGGACCGGGAACCGGGACCGGGAGCGGGGGGGACACAAGGGCCAGGCCCGGCCACCGCCCCGCTGGGGCGCCCGCAGGCCGCGGGGGATGCGATCCGGGACGGTTTGGGGGAGATCTCGGGCCTGTGGAGGGGAGGGGTTTGGGGGTGGTCTCAGATCTGAGGGGTCTCAGGCCTGAGGGGGATCTGAGGGGGACAAGAGGGGCTTGGGGGGGTCTCAGGCCTGGGGGGTTTTGGGGATCGGGGCGTGGCTCTGCCCTCTGGGGGGTACAGAGATTTTGGGGTGTTTGGGGGCTCTGCCCTGCAGGAAAAGGGGTGTCACAGACTGAGGTGGATTTTGGGGTTTCGGGGGTTTAAGGTGGTTTTTGGGGTGTCAGAGGTTTAAGGTGTTTTTTTGGGGGGGTGTTTGTGGACACAGTGTAGGAGGGGGACAGCAGAGCTTTGGGGTGTTTATTTTGGGGGGGATTTAAGGTGTTTGAGGCTCCGCCCTGAAGGAACAGAAGCAAAATTTGGGGGGGATTTGGGGTGTTCAGGGCTGTGCCCTGTAAGAGGGCCTCAGCCCCYGGGGGCTCCCATGAGGTTCAGGGTTCTTGAGGAGATTTGGGGTGTTTGGGGCTATGCCCTGAATGAGCGGGGGCAGAGRTTTGGGGTGTTTATTTGAGGAGATTTGGGGTCTTTGGGGCTACAGCCCCAGGGACACACACACAGACATTTGGGGGCTTTATTTGAGGGCTGTTTGGCCAGCCCTGAGCACAGAGCAGGTTTGGGGTATTTGAGGAGGATTTAGGGTGTTTGGGGGCACAGCCCCAAGYTTTGGGGAGTTTCAGGGGATTTGGYGGCACAACCCTGGGCACACACACAGAGATTCAGGGTGTTTCTTTGGTGTTTTGGGAGGTACAGCCCCAGAGGATTGAGGTGCTRGAGGAGGATTTAGGATGTTTGTGAGCACACTCACAGAGGCTTGGGCTGTTTTTTGGGGGTTTTTGGAGGGCACAGCCCTGGGCAAACAGAGGGGAGGTTCAGAGTCATTTAGGGGGTTTTTGGGCACAATCTCGCGCAGATGCAGAGAGGCTCAGGCTGTTTCTTGTGGGATTTTTGGGGGCACAGTCCTGGGCACAAATAGGGAGGTTCAGGGTGATTCTGGGAATTCACACTCACAGAGGCTTTGGCTGTTTTTTGGGGGGTTTTGGGGCTGTTTTTTGGGCACAGCCTCGGGCAGGTGCACAGAGGCTCGGGCTGTTTCTTGTGGGATTTTGGGTGGCACAGCCCTGGGCACAAATAGGAAGGTTCAGGGTGATTCAGGGAATTCACACTCACAGAGSCTTGGGCTGTTCCTCGGGACGTTTTAGGGCTGCTCCTCAGGCTGTTCCTCGAGGGGTTTTGGGGCAGTGTGTGGGCAGTTCCTCAGGGGCTTTCGGGGCTGTTCCTCACGGTGTTTTGGGGCTGCGTGTGGGCTGTTCCTCAGGGGCTTTCGGGGCTGTTCCTTGGGTTGTTCCTCAGGATGTTTTTGGGCTGTGTGTGGGCTGTTCCTCATGATGTTCCTCGGGGCATTTTGGGGCTGTGTGTGGGCTGTTCCTCGAGGGGTTTCAGGGCTGTTCCTTGGGGGGTTTTGGGGCTCACGGCGGCGCTGTCCGGCGCAGGTGGGTCGCGATGGTGAAGCTGTTCATCGGGAACCTGCCGCGGGAGGCGACGGAGCAGGAGATCCGCTCCCTGTTCGAGCAGTACGGGAAGGTGCTGGAGTGCGACATCATCAAGAACTACGGCTTCGTGCACATCGAGGACAAGACGGCGGCCGAGGACGCCATCCGCAACCTGCACCACCACAAGCTGCACGGCGTCTGCATCAATGTGGAGGCCAGCAAGAACAAGAGCAAGGCCTCCACCAAGCTGCACGTGGGCAACATCAGCCCCGCCTGCACCAACCTAGAGCTGCGCGCCAAGTTCGAGGAGTACGGCCCCGTCATCGAATGTGACATCGTCAAGGACTATGCCTTCGTGCACATGGAGCGGGCCGAGGATGCRGTGGAGGCCATCCGMGGGCTGGACAACACCGAGTTCCAAGGTGAGCCATGGGGCTGGGTGCTGGGAGGGCTCCGGGGTCCATGGTGGATGCTCCCGCTGACCCCAGCTCTGGGCTCGATCCCGGATGTGACCACGGCCGTCTCCGCYGGGCCGTGCAGCGCCCTCGGGGCTCTGGGGTTGGTGTCGGTTGGTGCCCGCCCCGCCGCAGCTCCTGGGGCCGCCCGRGCGGCGCGGCCGGAGCGAGGGCTCGGGCTCGGGGGCTCTGGGCCGGGGAGGACGGGACTGACCCATCTCTGATTAACCAGCACGGCCGCCCCGCAGGAGGACCCCGACGGCGACGTCCTGTGCCGGGCCGGAGCAGCGGGTGACGCCAGGCTGCCGCCCGCCCTTGTAGCCTTGCCCAGCCTGGTAAGAGGGTGACGGAGGCGCCCGACCCCGCGCCCGGCGTCGCTCGGGCACTCGACGGGGCCGAGTGGCCGGACTCGAGCCGCGGCGCTGGCGGCGGTGATGGCGAGCGCGTCTCCCGGCCGGGTGCTCAGGGCGGCGTCCAGCGCTTCACCCACYTGGCGGCGGGGCCGGACCGGGCGCTCCCGGTGCTGCCGGGGCTCTATATGTCCTGCTGCCCCCATTCCGGGCCTTCCCCAAAAAACAGTGACACAGCCGGGCTGACACAGCTGCACCCAGAGCTGTCCCGGCCGCGTCCGCGCTTGGCTTTGCCTCGTGCTGCGCTCGGGCCAGGCCCCGTTCGCTCTGGGGCGCTTCCCGGTGTCGCATCCCTCTCTCCAACGCTCCGGCATTTTCCGGCGCGAAGCTTTGCCGTCACACGGGGCCGGCAGCGCTGGCTCCGACCCTGGGCTGCCGGGGCTTTGCCGGGCTGGACGGCGTGGCCGTGCTCGGCCATGGCATCACGTCCTGGTCAGCCGCTGTCCAGTGTCCATCTGGTGGCTCACGCTCGGTCCCGCGACGTCTCCTCCCGCGCCGGTGGCTGCGGAGGGCTGGGGGGGGTGGCAGCCGGTGCCGTCCTGTCCCGCCGGTGCCCCGGCACGGCCGCACTGACCCTGCCTCTCGCGTCTCTCCCCAAGGCAAGCGGATGCGCGTGCAGCTGTCCACCAGCCGGCTGCGGACGGCGCCCGGGATGGGAGACAAGAGCGGCTGCTACCGCTGCGGGAAGGAGGGGCACTGGTCTAAGGAGTGCCCGGTCGATCGCCCGGGGCAAGTGGCGGACTTTGCCGAGGCCTATAACGAGCAGTACGGAGCCGTGCGCACTCCCTACACCGCGGGCTATGGGGAGACCGTGTATTACGATGAGGCCTACGGCGGGATGGCCGACTACTACAAGCGCTACCGCGTCCGCTCCTACGCCACGGCCTCGGCGTACGACGCCTACGCGGAGCAGACCATGGCCCAGTACTCCCAGTACGCCCAGTACTCCCAGGTCCAGTCCTCGGCCATGGCCGCCACCACGGCCATGGCCGGCCGCATCCCCACCACCTTAGACGCGTACGACCGAGCGCTGCTGCCCACCCCGGGCGCGGCGGCCGCCGTTGCCGCCGCCGCCGCCACCGCCGCGGCCGCCGCCGCGTCCTCCACGTATTACACCCGGGACAGGAGCCCCCTGCGCCGCACGGCCGCCGCGGCCAGCACCGTCGGAGAGGCGTACACGTACGAGCGTGGGCAGCTGTCGCCCGTCTCCTCGGTGGCCCGGGCGTCCCTCTACGACATGCAGCGCTTCGGGCGGGACCCGTACGCGGACCGGGCGCGATACTCCGCCTTTTGAGCCGGAGGTGAGCGCGTTGGTGGCTCTCGGCACCGCGGGGGGGCCCCGCTGCTGGTGGTCTCGGTTGTGCCAGTTGAGGTTGAGGCGGGTGACGGGTCATGGTGACACGGACAGGCCCCATGGGCGTTAAAGCCCGGCTGTGGTGAGAAGGTGCCGTGGTGAGCAGAGCGGTGCTGGTGTCACTCTCGTGGCTGTAACTCATGTTCCTGCTGTGCCGGGTGCTGTCCCGGCACAGTCCCTGCGGGGTGGGGGGTTCCCGCAGAGCCCCCGGCCCGGGGGCAGCTCCTGCTCGCTCGGGCTGTGCCCAGGTCCTGGCAGGCCCAGGGTCTGAGGGGGCCGGAGCCCCACCGCTGCTCCACGTCAGGACTCTCTTACTGCCAGGAAGCCGCAGCTCCCCAGGGCACCGGGGCTCGGCACAGTTCCGGATCGGCCCCGGGGGCACCTGCGCCAACTCCTCTTTTCTCTTACAGGTAAGATTTGTGCGGCTGGACGTCGGGGTCCCGTCGCACGCCAACTCGGCGCCGCGCGTCTCGGGCCGTGCCGGGTGCCACCGCCGCCGCGTGCCGCTCCCGGGCCCGTTCCTTATGGACGCGCGGCTCGTCCTCAGCCCGGGCAGGATTAGCTCAGCCCCTCCCCCAGCTTCCCCCGCCCCCCTGGGCAGGATTTTGCTTTTCCAGGTAGTTTTGGGTCCCCACCCCAGGCTCAGGTGTGAGCGCGCAGCCGCAGCCGTCCCCCAGCGCCAGCTTTGCTTTGCTTCGCCGCCCCCTCGCTCCCCCGGAGCTCTTCCCGAGTCGTCGTTTTTTGCCTTTTTTTTTTTTTTCCCTTTATTTTTTAAGAGGGTGGATAATCCAGTGGTAGGTTTTTAGCCCAACGCTGTAGCTGACCGGAGGCCGCCGCGCCGCGCCGGCGGGGGTGGAACCCCCCGAGTGATTTAGAGTCCCCTGACCCCACTTTCCGGTAAAATAAAACTCAAAATTTTTAACAAACGGCGCTGGCTCCACCCACGGTTCTTTCTCTGCACTTACGTCCCCTCAGAACACGGCACGTAACCTTCTGGACTCCCCAGTGCTGCCTGTGCCCTGCCTGGCTTTGCCCACGCAGACCGGAGCCCCCGGGGAGGGGCTGCTGCAAACGGGAACACCCCCAAAAATGGTCCTGGGGCCCTCCAAAGGAGCACCCAGGGGTGACAGAGGGGCTTTAACCCCCAACTCTTCCTCCTCCCATGGGCAGCAGGAGCTGCCACTTAACCTGCCCAGGGCTAATTAGTCTGTAGACCATCTTGTTTGTCCCCCAGACTGGTACATTATGTCCCCAAAGTGGCTCGTTTGTCCCCAGATTGCTCCTGCCTCTCAGTGTTCATTAATTAGGGCCATTAAGCCCAGGACATGCCTTTGGTGATGCTGCCAGTTCTGCCTCGCCAGCYCTGATRGGTGCCATGGTCACCCGCGGGTGCTGCCATCGCCACACCTGGGGACTTGCGGCCWGGCCCAGGGGTGTGTGACCACCCTGGGAAGGAGGGGAGAAGCATCAGATCCTCCTGCCTGGGTATTAACCGCAGTAGTTAATCGCCTTGGCCACCTCCCCTGTGGCACAGCTGGACTGGGCTGTGACTGGTTCCTGGGGAGAGATGGGACAGGAAGCGCCTCTCACGGTGGTGACAATGGTACCTGGCATAGCACATGCCACCCCTCAAACCCAGCTTTCCTCACCCAAAACAAGCCCCGGCACAGGTCAGAGCTGTGATGCTGTGCAGTGGTGTCGTGGAAGGGCCGAGTCTGGCTCTTCCTGCTGCCAGCTCTGAACATTGCTCATTCTCCAAATCCACTCCTCCGTGGTGGGAAAGCAGCTCCAGCATTGGCAGCACCATCAACCAGGGCTGGGTTGGTGATGGTGGCACTGGGAGGTGTCCCCAGGGGTGGGAGTGGACCCCCAGGACTGGGAAAGAACCAGGCGGGAGGTGTTGGGAACCGGAGCAGACCCCAGCATTTTATTTACAGTCATAAAAAACCCCCGGCACCGTGCCGGGCCTGATGCTGGAAACGGGGAATTCACCCAAAAATGGGACAACTCGTGGTATAAAAGAGTCTGAGCCACATGGCTGCAACCACTGGCGGGTTATGAASCGGCACCGAGCGCCAGCGGGGGATGAACCGTGCAGCCACTGCCAACTGTAACCGCGGAACCTTCTAAAAAACTCAAACAGCAAAACCAGAAAGAATCGGCTGAGAAAGAACCGTCCGTGCCCCAGTGGGGCCGTGGCCAGCTCAGAGGCGGCGCTGGTAGCCCGAGTGGATGCGGGCAGGGGGCAGGTAGTCGCTGTAGCCGCCCGAGTAGCGGGCGTACTCGGAGTGCGCGTCCGGCAGCCGGCGGTAGTCCAGCGGGGACTTGGTGGGCGAGCGGCGGTACGCCAGCGGCGAGTCCGCTAAGCGCCGGTAATCGGCCAGCTCAGACAGACGGCGCTCGGAGCCGTACCTGGGCGAGAGAAGAGAGGGGGATCAGCCAGGAGGGGATGGGGCTCGGATCTGCCGCTACGGCACCGTGTCCCACCTGGGGACGCACCGCGATGGGCAAAGCCGGCGCAGGACGGGATTGGACACCGGATGCCACGGAGGCTCCGCTGAGTGCCACCGCCTCCCCTCACCCGCACCAAGCCCCGTCCCCTCCCTGGGATCTGCGCGGCGCAAGCGGAGCCATGGCGCCCACCGTGCCGAGCGATAGCAAACCGCGCCGGTGCCACACGGCACCGGTCAAGCCGCGAGCGGCGTGCCGGAGCCCGGCGAGCCGGCGAGCAGCGGGAGGCAGGGGCGGGGGTCGGTGCCCCACCCGGCACCGTACCTTTTAGCCAGAGAGGACGATTTTTTGTACGGGTCGTCGTAGGCGGCACTGCGAGGCGGGGAGAGGCGGGTGCGCTCGTAGGGCGGTGCGGCGGCGGCCTGTGCCAGGCCCAGGAAGGAGCCCGCCGGCTGCCCCAGCTGGCTCGGCCCGTCGTAGGCGCTGCCTGGCTGGGCTCGGTACGTGGCCGCCAGCGCGGCGGAGGACGGCTGCTGCCCCGGGTAGGAGGCTGCCATGGCGCCGGAGGCCTGCGCCCGGTACGCAGCCGTCAGCGGGGTAGAGGCCTGCGCCTTGTAGGAAGCGGCAGCAACGGCGGCCTGGCTGCCGTAGGACGCGGCCAGCGAGGAGCCCGTCTGCGCGCCGTAGCCAGCAGGGAGCGCGGCGGCCGCGGGCTGGCTGCCGTAGGACGCGGGCAGGCCCGTGGCGGGCTGGGCGCCGTACGAGGCCGAGTGGCCCACGGTGGGCTGGGCACCGTACGAGGTGGACAGCGCGGGTTGGGCACCGTAGGAGGCAGAGTGGCCGGCCACAGGCTGGTAGGCAGCGGCGGCGTGACCTGCCACGGCCTGGGTGCTGTAAGAGCTGGCATGCACCGCCACGGCCTGGGCGCTGTAGCCGGCAGAGAGCACGGTGCCGGGCTGGGCACCGTAGGAGCCAGCGTGGCCATCCATGGGCTGGGCGCCATAGGAGCCTGCGGCCAGCTGGGTGCCGTAGGATGCCACGTGCACAGCCACGGCCTGGGTGCTGTAGGAGCCGGCGGAGCCGGCAGCGGGCTGGGCGCCGTAGGCGGCGATGGTGGGCTGGGCGCTGTAGCCAGCTGAGTAACCCGAGGCGGGCTGGGCGCTGTAGGAGGAGGCCAGGGCAGCGGACTGGACGCCGTAGGAGCTGAGGGAGTTGGCGGCCACGGGCTGGGCGCCGTACGAGGCGGCAGCGGCGGGCTGGGCACCGTAGGAGCCAAGGGAGTTGGCAGCAGCGGGCTGAGCGCCCGCGGCGCCCAGGGAGCCGACCGAGGGCTGGGAGCGGTAGGCGCTGCCCAGCGAGGCCGAGGGCTGCGCGCGGTAGGCCGTGGCCTGGCCCGTGGTGGGCTGTTGGCGGTACGCCACGCCCAGGGAGGCCGAGGGCTGGGCTCGGTACGTGGCCCCCAGCGAGGCCGAGGGCTGGGCACGGTAGGCGGCCGGCTGCGCCGTCATGGGGAGAGACACCGCTGCATAGCCGGCGCGGGTGGGCGAGCGCCGCAGAGGGCTGCGGTCCCTGCCAAAGTAGGAGGGGGAGGTGGGCCGGGGCTGCGCATCGAAGGCGTCGTACTTGACGCCGAAGCGCTGCTGGTAATCGTACAGGGAGGGGGTGGTGGCGTAGCCGGCGCCCGTGGCCGAGGGGAAGGTGGCATCGGCCACCCGGCGCTGTTGGTCGAAGCCCTCGATCTTGGGCTGGAACTTCTCACGGTACTCGAGGCCGATGCGCTTGGTCTTGTCGACGCCGAGGGCGGGCGGCGGCGCTTGGCCCGTACCCTTCTTCTGCACGTTGGTGGAGAGCTCCACGTTCACCCGGCGCCCCTTCACCTCCTTCCCATTTAGGTTTTCGATGGCAACTTTAGCATCGGCTTCGTTCTCCATGTGCACAAAGGCATAGTCTGACAAAGCAGCAGAGAGAGCAGTGAGGGGAGAAAACACAACTCGTTACAGGAGCCGGCGCTAACGAGCCGTGTGGCGGCAGCGGGACGGGCTCAGGACGGGCACTGCTGGCCCCGGGATGGCGCTGCCGGCCCCGCTCGCCGGAGAAGACACGACCGCCACCATTGGCTCTGCCCTGCGCTCGTTTGGTCACAGCCCACCTGGAGTCCCCCAGCTCACAGCCTCCCACAGCCCGCCCGGCTCCCTCCGTGTCCCCCCAGGCTCTGCCTCCTGTGCCCCCTCCCAGCCCCTCCCTGGCACTTGGGGACCAAGAGCCCAGGCCGGGCTGGCAGTGCCAGCACCATGGGCTCAGTGGGACGTCCTGGCAGTGAGCGGAGCAAAGCTGAGAGAACCGGCGCCAGCACAGAGAGCGGGACARGGACAGAGGAAGGGGGGAGAAAGGGGGGAGAGGAAGAYGAGACAGAAAAAGACAAGGACAGAAGGGAACAGGGACTTAAGACACAGAAGAAGAAGGAGCGAGAAGAGGGAAGGAGGGAGGGAAGGAAGGGCCTGAGCACCCCCAGTGAGTGCCTGGCCATGGCGAGGAGCCAGTGCCACACGGCACAACCACGGCTCAGCAGCGCAGAGGCGTCTGAGGACAGCGAGGAGCAGGGAAGCAGGACCTGGTGGCAGCTCTGGTGGCTGCCTGTGGCACTTGGCCCAGCAGGTTTGGGGGCTGGATGCCCCCATGGTGGTCGGGGGGGGCGGGGGGGTCACTCCCATGGCACGACGGGTCCGGGGCCGGCACAGGGCAGGAGGGCAGCGACCCCGTGGTGTTTCCCTGCAGTCACAGACTGACACCACCAGAACCAGTGACAACCCACCCAAGGGTATGTGGTGTGCTGGGAGCATCACTGGCCAAGCAAACCCATCCCAGACCTCTAAGCATCAGTGCCACGTCACCCTCTCCTTTGTCCCCCCAGTACCATCCCAGCCCCCTGGCTCCTGTCCCACATCCACATGTCCCACTCCYGAAACACAAAGAGGGGATGTCCCTCCATGTCACCCCCAACCCTGCTGSCACCCCCAAACCCGAAGGGACACGGGGCAGGTTCTGCCAGGCTGTGCTGGTGGCTGTGACCTGGGACGACAGAGCAGAGGAACAAGGTCCCCCTCCTGTGGGCAGGGGCACACGGGCACTGTGGGGACATCACCGGGACTCCAGGGTCGGGTGAGAAGGGACAAGATGACAGCAGGGTCAGGAGAGGGATGTGGAGTGACACTTGTCASTCCATCAGMGTGACACAGGTGACAGTTGAGTTGGYGAAGGTGGGTGACCTCACCAGGCTGTGCTGGGGGTCCCSAATGTGAAGCCARTGAACCCCTCAGGGGTTTCACGGGGTGTTCTGTGCATGTCCCAGCTCGATGGCTGAGCGTGTCTGCAGAGGCCAGACTGTGGCCAGGGGATGATTTGGTCAGAAGTGGCAGCAGCGGGCAGGGGTCACCTCTCCAAGACTGGGGGTGGTGATGGCACAGAACAAAGCTGCCAGGAAGGGGGTTATGGGGGTGTTCAGGAGTGTGGGGAGCCCACCTGCGCCACTTGAGGGAGGATGAGGAGGTTGGTTAGAGAAGGGATAATGTGGAGATTGAGGGGGCTGAGGAGCCCACACGGGCTCATAAGGCCCCAAATAGGATTTGGGGAGGCGATTGCAGAGCACGAGGCCGGCTGGAGGAGACTTTTCGGGGGAGTTACGGGGTCAGGGGCCCCCACAGGGGCTGGCACAGCCCCACCTGAGCCTGGGGGAGGCGATCAAAGACACGTGGTTGCCAGAAGGGGGGTTAAGGGGTGTGGACCGCCCACACAGGCCCGCACCGCCCCGGCTGGGGCGGGCGGAGGCGATGGAGCCGAACGTGGCTGGCAGAAGGGGGGTTACGGGACCTCACTCGGGCTCGCACGGCCCCGCTCGGGGCAGGGGAGAGGCGGCAGGAATCCCCCCGCTCCACCAGCCCGGGCCGCGCTGGGGTCCGGGCGGGGGCGACGCCGCAGTCGGACGGAACTCGGGTGCCACGGATCACCCGGCGGCGCGGGCCGAGCTGGGCGGCGGGGGCCGCGCGGCCCCGGCGGCGGGTCCGGTACCTTTCACCACGTCGCACTCCACCACGGGGCCGTACTGCTGGAAGAGCGAGCGCAGCTCCCCGCTCGTGCACGCGGCCGACACATTCCCCACGAAGATCTTGCAGGTGTTGGTGGGGCGCGGCCGGGATGGCTCTACCACGATGCGGCGGCCGTGCAGTTGGTGCCCGTTGAGCTGCGAGATGGCGCGCGCGGCCGCCGCCTCGTCCCGCAGGTGCACGAAAGCGAACTGTTTCATGAGGGCGACGCCCAGCACCGGCCCGGCGGCGCCTGTGAACAGCTCGCTCAACTCTTCCGCCGTCGCCTCCTCGGGGACGTTGCCCACGAAGAGTTTGATGCCAGGACGCATCGCGGCGGGGATCGCTGGGGGGAGCGCAGCGGAGACTGAACCGGCAGCGGCGGCGGCGGCTTCAAAATGGCGGCGGTTCCTGAGGGCGGCGGGGGCGGTGCCGTGCGCAGCGCGCCTGCGTGCCGTGCGCACCGCCCTCCCTCAGCGCGCCTGCGTGCCGTGCGCACAGCGCGCGCGAGCTCCGCCCTATCTTTTCCCGCCGCGTTAGCCCCGCCCATCTCCCATTTAAGTCACGCCCAATCTCGCTCTGGCCACGCCCCGCCTTAAAGGAGCCGCAGCAGCTGCAGAGCGAGGGGCTCCGAACTCTTTATTCGGTCCCGGGGGGCTCCTAGAGGTGGGAGCTGGGGGTCTCCATGGCAGGGGTCGCCAGGGGAGCCCCACGGCTGCGGTCGCGCTCCTCCCAGAGGGTGACACCGTCGCAGGAACAGACACGTTTGGGGTTCTGGAAGAGCCCAGCCGCACGCGCCACCACGCCACAGGCCAGCCTGGGGAAACGGGAGGGTCAGGGGGGGTGACCCCATAAAAAACCCCCCCCCCAAATACCCCTCCAAGTGCTCACCCCGGGCCCGAGTTGCCGGTGACGCGGGACAGCGGGTGCGACCCCCGGCCCAGATCGTCCTCGCCCTCGGCCACCACCACGGAGCGGCCGATGATGTCCCACACCTGGGGAGGGGGGTCTGGGGGGTCAGAACCCCATAGAGACCCCCCCAAATATAGGGACAGACCCCCCAGCACCCCAATTCCCACCTTCAGCTTCGAGTCCTCGATTCGGAACCGCGCCTGGCCCTCGGCATCTGCCCAGATGTTCCCCAGGTCCCCGGCGTGCTGGGGGGGCAGGGGGGGTCAGGAGCCCCCCAAAACACACAGAGCAGCCCCCAACCCCACCCTGGAACCCACAGAGACACTCCAAATCCCCTCACTGCACTGCAGAAAAGTCCAAAAATCCCACAGAGGCTCCCCCGACCTCTAATTGTCCCCCCAAAGCCCTCCAAGACCAACCCAAATCCTTCAGAGACCCCAAATTACCCCTCCACCCCACCCAAAACCCCAAGACCCCCCCAAAATCCGCCAGAAATTCACGCCAAATTCCACACTGTCACCCCAAACCCCGTCCAGACCCCTAAATCCCCGAAATCCTATCCAGAACCCCCCAAATCCCCTCATGTCCCCTCAAACCCCTCCGAGACCACGCCCAATCCCTCCATAGACACCCCAAATTCCCCCAAATCTACAAAACCCCCAGGACGCCTGTCAAATCCTTCTCAGAGACCCCCAAATTCCTCATTGCCCCCAAAAACCCTCAAGACCACCCAATCTCCAAAGACCCCCAAACCCCTTCCAAGGACCACCCCCAAATCTCCCAAAGAGAACCCAAAAACCCCCCCAATCCTCCCGAAGACCCCCAAACCCCCCAAGACCCCCAAATCTCCCAAAGGACCCCAAAACCCCCCCAAGACCACCCCAAATTAACCGTCCCAAAGCCCCCAAATCCCCCCTGACCCCAGCTCACCCTGTTGCTGCGCCTGGTGCTCCCCGTGGCTCTCCCCGTCAGGGGTTGAAGTGCCCCAAGCAGTTGGTTTAGGGGGTGAATGGGATTTTGGGTGAAATTGGGGGTCCCACCCCTGTACCCCCCGCACCCCAACCTCACCACCTCTCTTACTGTGTACAGAGGGTCCGAGGAAGGCCGAAATGTCTGGAATGTGGAGGCCCCGTTGGGGCGGGGGGGAGCCTCGAAGGACTCATTCACGATGGCGCGTCGGGAGAGCTTGCAGGAAGCGGAGCAGCCCGCCGGGCCCCCCCTGGGACCCCCAGCCGCCGCCACTGCGCCCCCCGGGGGGAACTGAGAGGGCACACCGCAGGGGCAGGCACCCCCAAAAACCCCCCCGTACAAAAATCACCTCAGGGAGCTCCAATGTCACGCCAAAAGTGACCTTAAATTCCACGGCAGGACAGCAAAACGCTCTCAGAGCAGCCAAACCACCGAGGACACCCCCAAACCCCCCGGACACCCTAAAACTCCTCTGTGACCCCCCCAAAAGCTCTGTGACCCCCCAAAACCACTGTGACCCCTGCCAACCCACTGTGACCCCCCCCAAAATCCCTCTGTGACCTTCCAAAACCCCCACAGTGGACCCCCAGACCCCTCAGACCCCCCCAAACCCCCTGAGGGACACCCAAAACCCCACTGAGACACCCCAAACCCCCTTTCAGGACCCCCCCAAACCCACTGGGGGACAGCCCAAACCCCCTCAGGACCCCCCAAACCCCACCTGGGGACAACCCGCAAGAACCCCCCTCAGGACACGCCTCCAAAACCCCTACAGGACACCCAAACCCCCATAGGGACACCCCAAAACCCCATGGGAACACCCCAAAACCCCACATGTGTCCCCCCAGAACCCCGTTCAGGACACCCCAACCCCTAAGGACACCTCAAACCCCTCAGGACCCCCCAAACCCCTGAGGACACCTCCAAACCCCCTCAGGACACCCCAAACCCCACTGGGACACCCCAAAACCCCTCAGGACACCCTCAAACCTCCTCAGCGGACACCCAAATCCCTAGGGACACCCCAAAACCCCACTGGACCACCCAAAACGCCCCTCAGGACCCCCAAAACGCCCACTGGACACCCCAAACCCCACTGAACCCAAACCTCCTGAGGACACCCAAACCCACTGGACCCCAAACCCCTGAAGGACACCCCCAAACCCCTCAGGACACCCCAAAACCTCCCTCAGACCCCCCAAACCCCCTCAGGGACAGCCCCAAACGCCCGCTCAGGGACACCCCAAAACCACTGGGACACCCCAAAACCCCTCAGGACCCCCCCAAACCCCTCAGGACCCCCCAAACCCCCTCAGGACACCCCAAACCTCCTCAGGACACCTCAAACCCCCTCAGGGGACATCCAAAACCCCCCCTGGACCCCCCAAACCCCACTTGGGACACCCAAACCCCCTCAGGACCCCAACCCCCCTCATGGCACCCCAAACCCCGCCCCAAAAAACACCCAACCTCAAGGACACCTTGAGGACCCCCCCCAAAACCCCCCAAACCCCTCACTGACCTACGGAGAAGCCCCCATTGCCCATGTGAGCACGGCGCCTGCAGCCCGAATTCTCCAGCAGCTCCCGCACGCGCTCGGCCGCCGCCGTGGTCTCCACCAGCACCGACTGCTCCTGGAGCCGCAGCTCCACCAGCTTCACCTCTGGGGGGGCACAAAGGGGCTCTGGGGGGTCCCCCAAAACCTTTTGGGGGGTCTGGGGGTCTGGGGGAGGGGTCGGGGGTCTCACCTGGAGCCGCCTCCAGCGCTGCCCGCACGGCATCGGCGCAGCCCTGGCAGCTCATCTGCACATCAAACTCCAGCTGGGGGGGAAAACGGGGGGTTGTGCACCCCAAAATTGGGGAGGAAAGGGGGAAAAAGGGGGGGAAATGACAGGGGAGGTGTCAGCACCTCAAAAAGGGGGGGTGAAAAGGGAGGCGGAGCCCGAAAAGTGCAGGGAAAAGGAGCCCTGAACCCGCAGGGCTGCCAAGGAAGGGCTCTGAGATGATGTAGAAGGGATTGTGCACCCCCAAAAGTTGTTCCTGAGGTTCTGAACCCCCAAACCCGCCCTGCCAGGGGGTCCTGCACCCCTAAAAGTGCTTCTCATGGGGTCCCTAACCCCCAAACACCCTCTGGGAGGGGTCCTGGACCTCCAAAACTGTCACGGGTGAGGCTCTGAACCCCCAAATMCCCCCGGCCAGGGGGTCCTGCACCCCCAAAAGTGCTTCTCGCGCGGCCCTGAACCCCCAAACCCCCCTCGCCAGGGGCTCCTGCACCCCAAAAGCGCCGTGGGAGCGATTCGGCACCCCCAGATCTCCCCAAACCGGAACGTTTCACCCCCAAACCGCCCGTCCTCCGTTCCCCCAGCCCTCGAGCCCCTCCGTCCGTCCTTCCCCCACCCCCCGAGCCCCTCCGCCCCCCCGGTCCCGACCCCCCCGGCCCATCCCGGGGGTCCCGACCCGGCAGCTGCTCCCGCCGGCCTCCGGTGACGCCATGGCCGCGGACTCCGATCCCGGAACCGCTCTCGCGTCTCTGCGGCYCCACGGACTCGTTCTGGCGCCGGGCCGGATGCGGCCGCACTGTGGGGAAGGGTTTGGAGGTTGCGCRACTTCCGGCGTTCTGTCGCCATGGCAACGGCGCGGGGTTCGAAACGGGCCCGACGGGGGATTTTGGAGGGTTTTGATGGGTTTTGGGGGGATTTTGGGGTTCGGAAGGGTTTTGGTGGCTTAGGGGGGTTCTGGGAAGGCGGCAGTGGGAATGGCGGCGTCCTGTGGGGTGCAGGGGGGTTTTGTGGGGGGGAAATTTGGGTTGTTCTTTTGGGGGATGGGGGCTGCAGGGGTCAGGGGGTTCATCCCGCCCACGGGGGACACAGCAAGGACCCCCAAAATCCTCTTGGGGGGTCCCCAAAATGACCACCACTTCCCCCCCCAAAAACGCTGTGGGGCAATAGTTGTAAAAAAAACCTGTTTATTTGTCCCAAAACGAGCACAAACACGGTTAAAGGATGAAATGTGGGGATCATGGGGGTGGAAATAGGACACCCCCAAAATGATGGACCTGCCTACCAGGGGTTAGAGCCCCTCCAGAGTCCCCCAAAACCAGATATCAGCCCCTCCCAAGGATGCTGAGCCCCCCAAATCAGCGGTCAGGACCCCCCCAGAGGGCTCAGAACCCCCCCATATGAAGGGTCAGAACCCCCCAGTCAGGGGTCAGGACCCCACAGAAGTCTCAGCACCCCCCAAAGCACTCAGAGTCCCCCAAATCAGGGCTCAGCACCCCCCAAAGTGCTCAGAGCCCCCAAAATCAGGGGTCAGGACTCCCCAAATTAGAAGTGAGGACCCCACAGAGCACTCAGAGCCCCCAAAATCAGGGCTCAGCCCCCCCCAAAGTGCTCAGAGCCCCCCAAAATCAGGGGTCAGGACTCCCCAAATTAGAAGTGAGGACCCCACAGAGCACTCAGAGCCCCCAAAATCAGGGCTCAGCCCCCCCCCAAAGTGCTCAGAGCCCCCCAAATCAGGGCTCAGCCCCCCCAAATCAGGGCTCAGCCCCCCCAAATCAGGCCTCAGCCCCCCCAAATCAGGGCTCAGCCCCCCCAAATCAGGGCTCAGCCCCCCCAAATCAGGCTCAGCACCCCCCCAGGACCCCAACCCGCCCCCAGCCCCTCAGCCCATCCCCTCCCTGACCTGCTGCACCACCCTGGCCCTCACCGCCCGCCCCTCTCGAGCCCCCGGCCCGGGGGGCGGCGGCGGCTGCGGGGGGGGCTCGGGGTGCGCGGGGGCGGGCGGGAGCCCCTCGGGCGGCTCCAGGGGGACGCGGCGGCGCAGGGCGATGTTGTGCAGGATGCAGCAGGCCAGGAAGATCTGGCAGACCTTGGGGGGGCTGTACTGGAGCCCCCCGCCCGCCAGGCAGCGGAAGCGGCGGCGCAGCAGCCCCAGCGTGCGGCGCAGCGGGGCCAGGGTGCGCGAGTGCAGCGCGTTGTAGCGCAGCTCGGCCGCGCCCCGCGGGCCCGCGATGGGCGTCAGCAGCCACGGCTTCAGCGGGTACGAGCCGTCACCTGCGCGGGGAGGGGCGAGAGACACGCCTCAGTGACAGCTGGAGTGGCGGGGACGCACCCGAGTGACAGCTGGGGCGGTGGGGACAAACCTGAGTGACAGCTGGGGCGGTGGGGACACACCTGAGTGACACCCAGAGCAGTGGGGACACACCTGAGTGACACCCACAAAACCAGGGACACACCTGAGTGACACCCACAGGACAAGGAACATACCTAAGTGACACACAGAGCATCAGGGACATCCCTAAAACAACCCCAGAGCATCAGGAACACACCTGAGTGACACCTGGAGCAGCAGGGACATCCCTAAATCAACTCTAGGGCACCAGGGACACACCTGAGCCACCCCCACAGCATCAGGGAAACACCTGAGTTACACCAGGAGCAGTGGGGACACACCTGAGTGACATCCACAGAACCAGGGACATCCCTAAACCAACCCCAGAGCATCAGGGACACACCTGATCCCCAGGACCCCTCCCCCAGCAGCCAGATCCCCATTTCCCACACCAAACCCCCCTCACCCAACAGCCAGACCCCCTCCTTTCATGAGCCAAGATCTCTGGGATCCTCCCACCCCAGAACACCCCAAAAACCCCTCAAACCCCCCTTCCCCAACAACCAGCCCCCCATTTTCCACCCAAACCCTCTTCCCCAATCCCCCATCCCCCATTTCCCACCCCAAACCCCCTCACCCAGCAGCCAGACCCCCTCGGGCCTGCTGCCCTCCATCAGGCGCGCCAGGGCCGAGTTCTCCAGCACGGTGGCGTTGGCGCACGAGCCGGGGAACTTGGCCACCACGTTGGTGATGTGGCCCTGGCGGTCGCACACCACCTGCATGTTGATGGAGTGGAAGTTGGCGGCGTTGCGGAACAAGGGCTCGTTATCCGCCGGCGCCCTCAGCGCCACGTGCATGGCGCCCACCAAGCCCAGCACCCCGGGCAGCGCCGGGGGGTCCCCGGGGGGCGCGGGCGGCGGCGGGAAGGCGATGTAGCGGCTCGCCCGCCGCTGCAAGGCCGCCAGGAACTGCGCCAGGCAGTTGGACATGGCCGACTGGCTGATGCCCGTGCTGAGGCGCGACGCCGTCTGGAAGGAGCCCGAGGCCAGGAAGGCCAAGGCCGAGGTGACTTTGACGGCCACGGGCAGAGCGTGGCTGCGGCCCGTGAGGCTCTGSAGGTCGGCACCGAGCTCCCGGCACAGCGCCGCGATGGCCGCGCGGTCCAGGCGGCAGCGCCGCAGCGCCTGCTCGTCGCTCAGCTCCAGGAAGGAGCAGCGCACCCGGTAAATGCGCTGGGCRGGGTACGGGCGYCGGCGGCGGCGGCCGCGGCGGGGGATCGGGGATGGGGGAGCACCGGGAGGAGCGGGGAGGGAGATCCGGGTGGCTGCGGGGTGCCGGTCATGAGCGCGGCACTGATCTCGGGACCGTTCGTGGGGTTCATCCCGGTCCCGTTCGTGGGGTTCATCTCGYTCCCGGGGCTGGCCCCGGTCTCTGTCACAGCCCTGCTCCCAGTCCTGTTCCTCGTCGCTGTCCCGGTTCTGTTCCCGGTGCCGGAGCCGCCGCAGCAGCAGCACCGCGTGSGACATGGTGGGGGCGGGGCTACTGTGGAAGGGGCGTGGCTAATGCTGGAGGGGCGGGGCCAYACCCGGCCGGTGCCGGTGGCCGCGATATCCCGGTGAGAGCGGGTGGTCGCTGTTTCTGACCGGGTCCATGCCGCTTGGGGCGATCAGCCCCGGTGCCGGTGCCGATCGATCCCGATGGGAGCGCTTGGTCCCGGTCTGTCTCAGCGGTCCCGGTGCCGGTGGGGGCAGTTGGTCGCTGTCCCTGTACCGGACGATGCCGATGCCGGCGGGGGCGGTCTGTCCGTGTCCTGGTGCCGGTCCCTGCTCCTGTCGGTCCCGGTTTCCTGGTTCGGTCCCGGTTCCCCCGACTCGGTCCTTGTTCCTGTCGGTCCCGGTTTCCCCGCTCGGTCCCTGTTCCCCCGGCTCGGACCCTCCCGGTTCCTCTGCGCCGCCAGGCCACGCCCCTCCCCGCTCTCTGATTGGTCAGCACTGCCTTCACGTGCCCTAAAAGCCCCGCCTTCCRCCTCACTTCCGGCGCGCCGCCGCTCCCCATTGGCCACCGCGAGGGCGGGAACGCATTGTGCCAGACGCTGTCCGGGACGCCGCTGGGCGGGGCTTCGCAACGCCTCGACCAATCCCGTCGCACCGTTCTACCGCTCTCGGCCAATCAGCGCGCGCGGTGGGCGTGGCCTTGCGTGAGGCGGCCACCGCCATTTTGTTGCCGTCATCGAGTACCGGGTGAGGGGGGGCGCGATYAGACTCGGGGGGCCCCGGGTGGGACCGGGAGGGGCTGAGGATGAGCAGGGAGAGACCGGGGCCCTGCTGTCTGTGGGGGAGCATTGCATGGGGTCCCGCGGCCTCGGGAAGGCGCCTAGGAAGGGGCTCAGTCCTGGGATGGGAGCGGGATGAGGTCTGGGGGAGACCCGGGTTCCCCTCCATGGGCTGGGGGCTCACGGAGCACAACCGGGGCTGAGACTCCGCTCGGATCCCTGAAGGTCTCCCGGCTCATTGTGAGGAGCCCGGGCCTGGGGGGGTCTCTCCTGAGGGGGTCTCTGCTTCAGGGTGCCCTGAGGAGCCCCACCGTCCCTGGGGGTGAGGGGGAGTCCCATCGGGAATCAGCCGGAGGATCATGAAAGGTTGGGGGAACCTTCCCCATCCCTGGAGTGCCTCCGTCCCCTCAGAGGGACCGGGGGTTGTGCAGGGAGGGTCTCACCGAGTCCCCCCTTCCCTGGCACCCCTCAGGRGGGTCGCGATGGTGAAGCTGTTCATCGGGAACCTGCCGCGGGAGGCGACGGAGCAGGAGATCCGCTCCCTGTTCGAGCAGTACGGGAAGGTGCTGGAGTGCGACATCATCAAGAACTACGGCTTCGTGCACATCGAGGACAAGACGGCGGCCGAGGACGCCATCCGCAACCTGCACCACCACAAGCTGCACGGCGTCTGCATCAATGTGGAGGCCAGCAAGAACAAGAGCAAGGCCTCCACCAAGCTGCACGTGGGCAACATCAGCCCCGCCTGCACCAACCTAGAGCTGCGCGCCAAGTTCGAGGAGTACGGCCCCGTCATCGAATGTGACATCGTCAAGGACTATGCCTTCGTGCACATGGAGCGGGCCGAGGATGCCGTGGAGGCCATCCGGGGGCTGGACAACACCGAGTTCCAAGGTGAGCCGCGGGGTTGGGGGCATGGGGACCTTCTGATCTGGGAGGATTTTGGCTGATTTTGGTGTTACTGGCTCCACTCTGTGTTTGGTGCTGTGTTCCGGAGCTCTGCTTGTCCTGGAGCGCCGGAATTTGGCTCTGGGGATGGTGCCAGGTGCTGTCCCTGTGCCCTCGTCCGGTGTCAGGGCTGGGGACACTGTGGTGGCTCCGTGTTGGGGCAGAGTGGCTCCACAGCGCTGGAGTTTGTAGGAATTCTGGGGGATTTACCTCAACCTGGTTGGTCAGGGTGAGTTCCGCCTCTGGGGCCAACTCATGGGATTGGTGGTGTCCCTGTGCTGCTGGAATTTGGGGGAAAACGGGGCTGGGAGCCAGCGCCGTGTCCCACTGGTTCCCATTGTCCCCCTGGCTCCCATTGTCCCCAAGTCCTGCCTGGAACTGCAGGGACCCCCCCTTGTCTGCAGGGCCTGGTGCCCACCCCTGTGGTTCCTGTCACCCCCCACCCTCAGCGGTGCCAGGGGTGGTTCTCAGGGGTCCCCATGGCTGCTGCAACCTCCTGGGGGTCCCACGGTGCTGCTGACATTTCTCGGGGTCCCATGGTGCTGGTGCCATTTCTGGGGGTCCCATGGACCACCAGCCCCAGCCCAGCTTTGCCACATGGTCTCAGATGTTCTGATCCTCGATATCATTTAATTTTGGAGCAATAATTAAATAACTGAATAACAAAACAACGGCTGGAGTTTGTGCCTCTCACAGGGACCCCAAACAAAGCAGCTCCTGGGCTTTCATCTCCTCAGTCTGTGCGCAGGAGGGTCTGGGGGTTGTCACCTCCTCCGTGTCCCCAAATGTCCCTCACAAGGCTGGGCCACAGGTGGCTCTTAGGGGTCCCCAAGGGGTGGTGGCAGTTCTGGGGAACCCCACAGTGCTGGGAGATTTTGGGGGCCTCCAACAGTGCCAGGGTGACACTAAGGGGACCRACACAGATTGCCAATGCCAGGGATCTCCCTTGGGGACCCGCAGTGCAGTGCCAGCCCTGTGTGACCCTGCAGTGCCAGAGTAGGGGGCAGCTCTGGGGGTTTCTGTGCCTGGTGCTGGTGTGGAGTGTGGCTCTGGGGGATCCCATGGCCTTGTGCCAGTGCTGGGATCAGTTCTGGGGAGCCCCATGGCCTTGTGCCAGTGCTGGGATCAGTTCTGGGGATCCCATGGCCTTGTGCCAGTGCTGGGATCAGTTCTGGGGATCCCATGGCCTTGTGCCAGTGCTGGGATCAATTCTGGGGGACCTCATGGCCTTGTGCCAGTGCTGGGATCAGATCTAGGGGATCCCATGGTCTGATGGGGTGACTCCAGGGGATCCTGTGGCCCAATGCCTGTGGCAGTGGGGGATCCCATGGGCTGATGACAGCACCGGGGTGGCACTGGGGCATCCCATGGCCCAATGTCAGCATTGGGGTGGCTCTGGGGATCCCYTGGCRTGATATCAGGGTGGCTCCAGGGATCCCATGGCCCGATGCCCAAGGCTCTGGGGGATCCCACAGCCCAGTGCCCGAGGCTCCGGGCCAGGCTGGGCGCGGTGCCCGGGGATGACGCCGGGTCTCCCTCTCCCCAAGGCAAGCGGATGCGCGTGCAGCTGTCCACCAGCCGGCTGCGGACGGCGCCCGGGATGGGAGACAAGAGCGGCTGCTACCGCTGCGGGAAGGAGGGGCACTGGTCTAAGGAGTGCCCGGTCGATCGCCCGGGGCAAGTGGCGGACTTTGCCGAGGCCTATAACGAGCAGTACGGAGCCGTGCGCACTCCCTACACCGCGGGCTATGGGGAGACCGTGTATTACGATGAGGCCTACGGCGGGATGGCCGACTACTACAAGCGCTACCGCGTCCGCTCCTACGCCACGGCCTCGGCGTACGACGCCTACGCGGAGCAGACCATGGCCCAGTACTCCCAGTACGCCCAGTACTCCCAGGTCCAGTCCTCGGCCATGGCCGCCACCACGGCCATGGCCGGCCGCATCCCCACCACCTTAGACGCGTACGACCGAGCGCTGCTGCCCACCCCGGGCGCGGCGGCCGCCGTTGCCGCCGCCGCCGCCACCGCCGCGGCCGCCGCCGCGTCCTCCACGTATTACACCCGGGACAGGAGCCCCCTGCGCCGCACGGCCGCCGCGGCCAGCACCGTCGGAGAGGCGTACACGTACGAGCGTGGGCAGCTGTCGCCCGTCTCCTCGGTGGCCCGGGCGTCCCTCTACGACATGCAGCGCTTCGGGCGGGACCCGTACGCGGACCGGGCGCGATACTCCGCCTTTTGAGCCGGAGGTGAGCGCGTTGGTGGCTCTCGGCACCGCGGGGGGGCCCCGCTGCTGGTGGTCTCGGTTGTGCCAGTTGAGGTTGAGGCGGGTGACGGGTCATGGTGACACGGACAGGCCCCATGGGCGTTAAAGCCCGGCTGTGGTGAGAAGGTGCCGTGGTGAGCAGAGCGGTGCTGGTGTCACTCTCGTGGCTGTAACTCATGTTCCTGCTGTGCCGGGTGCTGTCCCGGCACAGTCCCTGCGGGGTGGGGGGTTCCCGCAGAGCCCCCGGCCCGGGGGCAGCTCCTGCTCGCTCGGGCTGTGCCCAGGTCCTGGCAGGCCCAGGGTCTGAGGGGGCCGGAGCCCCACCGCTGCTCCACGTCAGGACTCTCTTACTGCCAGGAAGCCGCAGCTCCCCAGGGCACCGGGGCTCGGCACAGTTCCGGATCGGCCCCGGGGGCACCTGCGCCAACTCCTCTTTTCTCTTACAGGTAAGATTTGTGCGGCTGGACGTCGGGGTCCCGTCGCACGCCAACTCGGCGCCGCGCGTCTCGGGCCGTGCCGGGTGCCACCGCCGCCGCGTGCCGCTCCCGGGCCCGTTCCTTATGGACGCGCGGCTCGTCCTCAGCCCGGGCAGGATTAGCTCAGCCCCTCCCCCAGCTTCCCCCGCCCCCCTGGGCAGGATTTTGCTTTTCCAGGTAGTTTTGGGTCCCCACCCCAGGCTCAGGTGTGAGCGCGCAGCCGCAGCCGTCCCCCAGCGCCAGCTTTGCTTTGCTTCGCCGCCCCCTCGCTCCCCCGGAGCTCTTCCCGAGTCGTCGTTTTTTGCCTTTTTTTTTTTTTTCCCTTTATTTTTTAAGAGGGTGGATAATCCAGTGGTAGGTTTTTAGCCCAACGCTGTAGCTGACCGGAGGCCGCCGCGCCGCGCCGGCGGGGGTGGAACCCCCCGAGTGATTTAGAGTCCCCTGACCCCACTTTCCGGTAAAATAAAACTCAAAATTTTTAACAAACGGCGCTGGCTCCACCCACGGTTCTTTCTCTGCACTTACGTCCCCTCAGAACACGGCACGTAACCTTCTGGACTCCCCAGTGCTGCCTGTGCCCTGCCTGGCTTTGCCCACGCAGACCGGAGCCCCCGGGGAGGGGCTGCTGCAAACGGGAACACCCCCAAAAATGGTCCTGGGGCCCTCCAAAGGAGCACCCAGGGGTGACAGAGGGGCTTTAACCCCCAACTCTTCCTCCTCCCATGGGCAGCAGGAGCTGCCACTTAACCTGCCCAGGGCTAATTAGTCTGTAGACCATCTTGTTTGTCCCCCAGACTGGTACATTATGTCCCCAAAGTGGCTCGTTTGTCCCCAGATTGCTCCTGCCTCTCGGGTTCAATTAATTAGGGCCATTAAGCCCAGGACATGCCTTTGGTGATGCTGCCAGTTCTGCCTCGCCAGCYCTGATRGGTGCCATGGTCACCCGCGGGTGCTGCCATCGCCACACCTGGGGACTTGCGGCCWGGCCCAGGGGTGTGTGACCACCCTGGGAAGGAGGGGAGAAGCATCAGATCCTCCTGCCTGGGTATTAACCGCAGTAGTTAATCGCCTTGGCCACCTCCCCTGTGGCACAGCTGGACTGGGCTGTGACTGGTTCCTGGGGAGAGATGGGACAGGAAGCGCCTCTCACGGTGGTGACAATGGTACCTGGCATAGCACATGCCACCCCTCAAACCCAGCTTTCCTCACCCAAAACAAGCCCCGGCACAGGTCAGAGCTGTGATGCTGTGCAGTGGTGTCGTGGAAGGGCCGAGTCTGGCTCTTCCTGCTGCCAGCTCTGAACATTGCTCATTCTCCAAATCCACTCCTCCGTGGTGGGAAAGCAGCTCCAGCATTGGCAGCACCATCAACCAGGGCTGGGTTGGTGATGGTGGCACTGGGAGGTGTCCCCAGGGGTGGGAGTGGACCCCCAGGACTGGGAAAGAACCAGGCGGGAGGTGTTGGGAACCGGAGCAGACCCCAGCATTTTATTTACAGTCATAAAAAACCCCCGGCACCGTGCCGGGCCTGATGCTGGAAACGGGGAATTCACCCAAAAATGGGACAACTCGTGGTATAAAAGAGTCTGAGCCACATGGCTGCAACCACTGGCGGGTTATGAASCGGCACCGAGCGCCAGCGGGGGATGAACCGTGCAGCCACTGCCAACTGTAACCGCGGAACCTTCTAAAAAACTCAAACAGCAAAACCAGAAAGAATCGGCTGAGAAAGAACCGTCCGTGCCCCAGTGGGGCCGTGGCCAGCTCAGAGGCGGCGCTGGTAGCCCGAGTGGATGCGGGCAGGGGGCAGGTAGTCGCTGTAGCCGCCCGAGTAGCGGGCGTACTCGGAGTGCGCGTCCGGCAGCCGGCGGTAGTCCAGCGGGGACTTGGTGGGCGAGCGGCGGTACGCCAGCGGCGAGTCCGCTAAGCGCCGGTAATCGGCCAGCTCAGACAGACGGCGCTCGGAGCCGTACCTGGGCGAGAGAAGAGAGGGGGATCAGCCAGGAGGGGATGGGGCTCGGATCTGCCGCTACGGCACCGTGTCCCACCTGGGGACGCACCGCGATGGGCAAAGCCGGCGCAGGACGGGATTGGACACCGGATGCCACGGAGGCTCCGCTGAGTGCCACCGCCTCCCCTCACCCGCACCAAGCCCCGTCCCCTCCCTGGGATCTGCGCGGCGCAAGCGGAGCCATGGCGCCCACCGTGCCGAGCGATAGCAAACCGCGCCGGTGCCACACGGCACCGGTCAAGCCGCGAGCGGCGTGCCGGAGCCCGGCGAGCCGGCGAGCAGCGGGAGGCAGGGGCGGGGGTCGGTGCCCCACCCGGCACCGTACCTTTTAGCCAGAGAGGACGATTTTTTGTACGGGTCGTCGTAGGCGGCACTGCGAGGCGGGGAGAGGCGGGTGCGCTCGTAGGGCGGTGCGGCGGCGGCCTGTGCCAGGCCCAGGAAGGAGCCCGCCGGCTGCCCCAGCTGGCTCGGCCCGTCGTAGGCGCTGCCTGGCTGGGCTCGGTACGTGGCCGCCAGCGCGGCGGAGGACGGCTGCTGCCCCGGGTAGGAGGCTGCCATGGCGCCGGAGGCCTGCGCCCGGTACGCAGCCGTCAGCGGGGTAGAGGCCTGCGCCTTGTAGGAAGCGGCAGCAACGGCGGCCTGGCTGCCGTAGGACGCGGCCAGCGAGGAGCCCGTCTGCGCGCCGTAGCCAGCAGGGAGCGCGGCGGCCGCGGGCTGGCTGCCGTAGGACGCGGGCAGGCCCGTGGCGGGCTGGGCGCCGTACGAGGCCGAGTGGCCCACGGTGGGCTGGGCACCGTACGAGGTGGACAGCGCGGGTTGGGCACCGTAGGAGGCAGAGTGGCCGGCCACAGGCTGGTAGGCAGCGGCGGCGTGACCTGCCACGGCCTGGGTGCTGTAAGAGCTGGCATGCACCGCCACGGCCTGGGCGCTGTAGCCGGCAGAGAGCACGGTGCCGGGCTGGGCACCGTAGGAGCCAGCGTGGCCATCCATGGGCTGGGCGCCATAGGAGCCTGCGGCCAGCTGGGTGCCGTAGGATGCCACGTGCACAGCCACGGCCTGGGTGCTGTAGGAGCCGGCGGAGCCGGCAGCGGGCTGGGCGCCGTAGGCGGCGATGGTGGGCTGGGCGCTGTAGCCAGCTGAGTAACCCGAGGCGGGCTGGGCGCTGTAGGAGGAGGCCAGGGCAGCGGACTGGACGCCGTAGGAGCTGAGGGAGTTGGCGGCCACGGGCTGGGCGCCGTACGAGGCGGCAGCGGCGGGCTGGGCACCGTAGGAGCCAAGGGAGTTGGCAGCAGCGGGCTGAGCGCCCGCGGCGCCCAGGGAGCCGACCGAGGGCTGGGAGCGGTAGGCGCTGCCCAGCGAGGCCGAGGGCTGCGCGCGGTAGGCCGTGGCCTGGCCCGTGGTGGGCTGTTGGCGGTACGCCACGCCCAGGGAGGCCGAGGGCTGGGCTCGGTACGTGGCCCCCAGCGAGGCCGAGGGCTGGGCACGGTAGGCGGCCGGCTGCGCCGTCATGGGGAGAGACACCGCTGCATAGCCGGCGCGGGTGGGCGAGCGCCGCAGAGGGCTGCGGTCCCTGCCAAAGTAGGAGGGGGAGGTGGGCCGGGGCTGCGCATCGAAGGCGTCGTACTTGACGCCGAAGCGCTGCTGGTAATCGTACAGGGAGGGGGTGGTGGCGTAGCCGGCGCCCGTGGCCGAGGGGAAGGTGGCATCGGCCACCCGGCGCTGTTGGTCGAAGCCCTCGATCTTGGGCTGGAACTTCTCACGGTACTCGAGGCCGATGCGCTTGGTCTTGTCGACGCCGAGGGCGGGCGGCGGCGCTTGGCCCGTACCCTTCTTCTGCACGTTGGTGGAGAGCTCCACGTTCACCCGGCGCCCCTTCACCTCCTTCCCATTTAGGTTTTCGATGGCAACTTTAGCATCGGCTTCGTTCTCCATGTGCACAAAGGCATAGTCTGACAAAGCAGCAGAGAGAGCAGTGAGGGGAGAAAACACAACTCGTTACAGGAGCCGGCGCTAACGAGCCGTGTGGCGGCAGCGGGACGGGCTCAGGACGGGCACTGCTGGCCCCGGGATGGCGCTGCCGGCCCCGCTCGCCGGAGAAGACACGACCGCCACCATTGGCTCTGCCCTGCGCTCGTTTGGTCACAGCCCACCTGGAGTCCCCCAGCTCACAGCCTCCCACAGCCCGCCCGGCTCCCTCCGTGTCCCCCCAGGCTCTGCCTCCTGTGCCCCCTCCCAGCCCCTCCCTGGCACTTGGGGACCAAGAGCCCAGGCCGGGCTGGCAGTGCCAGCACCATGGGCTCAGTGGGACGTCCTGGCAGTGAGCGGAGCAAAGCTGAGAGAACCGGCGCCAGCACAGAGAGCGGGACARGGACAGAGGAAGGGGGGAGAAAGGGGGGAGAGGAAGAYGAGACAGAAAAAGACAAGGACAGAAGGGAACAGGGACTTAAGACACAGAAGAAGAAGGAGCGAGAAGAGGGAAGGAGGGAGGGAAGGAAGGGCCTGAGCACCCCCAGTGAGTGCCTGGCCATGGCGAGGAGCCAGTGCCACACGGCACAACCACGGCTCAGCAGCGCAGAGGCGTCTGAGGACAGCGAGGAGCAGGGAAGCAGGACCTGGTGGCAGCTCTGGTGGCTGCCTGTGGCACTTGGCCCAGCAGGTTTGGGGGCTGGATGCCCCCATGGTGGTCGGGGGGGGCGGGGGGGTCACTCCCATGGCACGACGGGTCCGGGGCCGGCACAGGGCAGGAGGGCAGCGACCCCGTGGTGTTTCCCTGCAGTCACAGACTGACACCACCAGAACCAGTGACAACCCACCCAAGGGTATGTGGTGTGCTGGGAGCATCACTGGCCAAGCAAACCCATCCCAGACCTCTAAGCATCAGTGCCACGTCACCCTCTCCTTTGTCCCCCCAGTACCATCCCAGCCCCCTGGCTCCTGTCCCACATCCACATGTCCCACTCCYGAAACACAAAGAGGGGATGTCCCTCCATGTCACCCCCAACCCTGCTGSCACCCCCAAACCCGAAGGGACACGGGGCAGGTTCTGCCAGGCTGTGCTGGTGGCTGTGACCTGGGACGACAGAGCAGAGGAACAAGGTCCCCCTCCTGTGGGCAGGGGCACACGGGCACTGTGGGGACATCACCGGGACTCCAGGGTCGGGTGAGAAGGGACAAGATGACAGCAGGGTCAGGAGAGGGATGTGGAGTGACACTTGTCASTCCATCAGMGTGACACAGGTGACAGTTGAGTTGGYGAAGGTGGGTGACCTCACCAGGCTGTGCTGGGGGTCCCSAATGTGAAGCCARTGAACCCCTCAGGGGTTTCACGGGGTGTTCTGTGCATGTCCCAGCTCGATGGCTGAGCGTGTCTGCAGAGGCCAGACTGTGGCCAGGGGATGATTTGGTCAGAAGTGGCAGCAGCGGGCAGGGGTCACCTCTCCAAGACTGGGGGTGGTGATGGCACAGAACAAAGCTGCCAGGAAGGGGGTTATGGGGGTGTTCAGGAGTGTGGGGAGCCCACCTGCGCCACTTGAGGGAGGATGAGGAGGTTGGTTAGAGAAGGGATAATGTGGAGATTGAGGGGGCTGAGGAGCCCACACGGGCTCATAAGGCCCCAAATAGGATTTGGGGAGGCGATTGCAGAGCACGAGGCCGGCTGGAGGAGACTTTTCGGGGGAGTTACGGGGTCAGGGGCCCCCACAGGGGCTGGCACAGCCCCACCTGAGCCTGGGGGAGGCGATCAAAGACACGTGGTTGCCAGAAGGGGGGTTAAGGGGTGTGGACCGCCCACACAGGCCCGCACCGCCCCGGCTGGGGCGGGCGGAGGCGATGGAGCCGAACGTGGCTGGCAGAAGGGGGGTTACGGGACCTCACTCGGGCTCGCACGGCCCCGCTCGGGGCAGGGGAGAGGCGGCAGGAATCCCCCCGCTCCACCAGCCCGGGCCGCGCTGGGGTCCGGGCGGGGGCGACGCCGCAGTCGGACGGAACTCGGGTGCCACGGATCACCCGGCGGCGCGGGCCGAGCTGGGCGGCGGGGGCCGCGCGGCCCCGGCGGCGGGTCCGGTACCTTTCACCACGTCGCACTCCACCACGGGGCCGTACTGCTGGAAGAGCGAGCGCAGCTCCCCGCTCGTGCACGCGGCCGACACATTCCCCACGAAGATCTTGCAGGTGTTGGTGGGGCGCGGCCGGGATGGCTCTACCACGATGCGGCGGCCGTGCAGTTGGTGCCCGTTGAGCTGCGAGATGGCGCGCGCGGCCGCCGCCTCGTCCCGCAGGTGCACGAAAGCGAACTGTTTCATGAGGGCGACGCCCAGCACCGGCCCGGCGGCGCCTGTGAACAGCTCGCTCAACTCTTCCGCCGTCGCCTCCTCGGGGACGTTGCCCACGAAGAGTTTGATGCCAGGACGCATCGCGGCGGGGATCGCTGGGGGGAGCGCAGCGGAGACTGAACCGGCAGCGGCGGCGGCGGCTTCAAAATGGCGGCGGTTCCTGAGGGCGGCGGGGGCGGTGCCGTGCGCAGCGCGCCTGCGTGCCGTGCGCACCGCCCTCCCTCAGCGCGCCTGCGTGCCGTGCGCACAGCGCGCGCGAGCTCCGCCCTATCTTTTCCCGCCGCGTTAGCCCCGCCCATCTCCCATTTAAGTCACGCCCAATCTCGCTCTGGCCACGCCCCGCCTTAAAGGAGCCGCAGCAGCTGCAGAGCGAGGGGCTCCGAACTCTTTATTCGGTCCCGGGGGGCTCCTAGAGGTGGGAGCTGGGGGTCTCCATGGCAGGGGTCGCCAGGGGAGCCCCACGGCTGCGGTCGCGCTCCTCCCAGAGGGTGACACCGTCGCAGGAACAGACACGTTTGGGGTTCTGGAAGAGCCCAGCCGCACGCGCCACCACGCCACAGGCCAGCCTGGGGAAACGGGAGGGTCAGGGGGGGTGACCCCATAAAAAACCCCCCCCCCAAATACCCCTCCAAGTGCTCACCCCGGGCCCGAGTTGCCGGTGACGCGGGACAGCGGGTGCGACCCCCGGCCCAGATCGTCCTCGCCCTCGGCCACCACCACGGAGCGGCCGATGATGTCCCACACCTGGGGAGGGGGGTCTGGGGGGTCAGAACCCCATAGAGACCCCCCCAAATATAGGGACAGACCCCCCAGCACCCCAATTCCCACCTTCAGCTTCGAGTCCTCGATTCGGAACCGCGCCTGGCCCTCGGCATCTGCCCAGATGTTCCCCAGGTCCCCGGCGTGCTGGGGGGGCAGGGGGGGTCAGGAGCCCCCCAAAACACACAGAGCAGCCCCCAACCCCACCCTGGAACCCACAGAGACACTCCAAATCCCCTCACTGCACTGCAGAAAAGTCCAAAAATCCCACAGAGGCTCCCCCGACCTCTAATTGTCCCCCCAAAGCCCTCCAAGACCA
>NDFG01000200.1:145126-157505 GCA_002167245.1 Sporophila hypoxantha | reverse complement strand
AGGGGCTGTGGGAGCTATAGAGGTTCTGAAGATTATTGGGGTCCTGGGGCTGTGGGGGTCCTGGGGGGCTCTAGGGGTCCTGGGGGCTATAGGGGCCATGTAGGCTATGGGGGTTATAGGGGCTCTGGGAGCTATAGGGGCTGTGGGAGCTATAGAGSTTCTGAAGATTATTGGGGTCCTGGGGGTTATAGAGGTTATGGGGGCTCCAGGGGTTCTAGGGGCTATAGGGACCATGAGTTTATAGGGGTCATGAGGGCTATAGGGGTGCTGGGGGCTATAGGGACCATGGGAACTATAGGGGTCCTGGGAGCTATAGGGGCTGTGGGGGCTATAGAGATTATGAGGGTTGCTGGGGGCTATAGAGGCTGTGTGGGCCATAGGGGTCCTGCAGGCTATGGGGGTCCTAGGGGTTATAGAGGTCCTGGGGGCTATGGGATCCTGCAGGTTATAGGGGTTATGGGGGCTCCAGGGGTTCTAGGGCCCATAGGGACCATGAGGGTCATAAGGGTCATGAGGGCTATAGGGGTCATTTGGGCTATAGGGACCATGAGGGTTATAGGGGCCACAGGGGCTATAGGGGTTATAGGGGTCCTGGGAGCTGTAGAGGGAGTAGGAGCTAAGGGGGCTATAGGGGTCATTGGGGCTATAGAGACCATGAGGGTTCTAGGGGTCCTGGGAGCTATAGAGGCTATGGGGGCTATAGGGGTTCTAGGGCCTATAGTGGCCATGGGGGCTATAGAGGTCCTGGGGGCTATAAAGGTCATTTGAGCTATAGGGGCCATGAGTGCTATAGGGGTCCTAGGGGCTTATAGAGGCTATGGGGGCTCCAGGGGTCCTGGGGGCTATAGGGGTTCTAGGGGCTATGGAGACTGTTGGGGTTATAAAGGCCATGAGGGCTATATGGACCATGGGGGCTATAGGGGTCCTGGGGGTTGTTGGAGCCATGGGGGCTATAGGGGTCCTGGGGGCTCCAGGGATCCTTTGGGCTCCAGGGGCCATGGGGTTTATAAAGGTCCTGGGGATCCTTAGGGGCTGCAGGGCTATAGGAGATATGGGGGTTCTGTGGGTTTGTCGGGCTCCAGGGGGTTCCATAGGGGTGGGGGTCTATAGGGGTCAGTGGGGGTTTGTAGATTCCAAAGGGGTCCATAGGGGTCTATAGGGTCCATGAGGATCCTTAGGGGTCTATAGGGTCCATGGAGCTCCATAGGACCCATGGTGATCTCTGGGGGTCCATAGGAGTCTATAGGGTCCATGAGGGTCCCTGGGGATCCTGGGGAGTCCATAGGGGTGTATAGGGTCCATGGGGCTCTATAGGATCCATAAGGGTCCCTGGGGGTTTCTGGGGGTTCATAGGGTCCATGGGGGTCCCTGGGGGTCCACAGGGATCTATAGGGTCTCTGGGGGTCCATAGGGTCCCTGGGGGTCCCTGAGGATCCATAGGGTCCATAAAGGTCCCTGCCAGTCCACAGGGTCCATGTGGGTCCACAGGGGTCTACAGGATCCATGGGGGGTTCCTGGGGGTCCATAGGGGTCTATAGGGTCCATAGGAGTCTATAGGATCTGTGGGGGTCCTTAGGGGTCTATAGGGTTCATGGGGCTCTATAGGATCTATGAGGGTCCCTGGGGGCCCCGGGGGTCTCAAGGAGGGCGTGGAGGGACGGAGAGGCGTGGCCTACAGGGGCGTGGTATCAACAAACCCCGCCCCTCCGCGTGACCCCGCCCTCCCCGGGGCCGCCGGGCGCGCATGCGCCATGCGTCCCTTTAAACGTGCACAACAAGTCCCGGCCCCACCGCTGACCCAGCCGCGGAGGCGAGCGGTGCCGTGGATCCCTCCGCTACCGTTGGGGCGGAGCCTGAGGACTATTTCTCCGTCCCTCATCCCGCCACACCGCCTCCCGCCACCCGGGCCGCGGCGGGGAGGTTCCGGTGCTGTTTCTCCCTCTCGCTGTTCCCACCCTCGCCGGCGGTCGCGGCGCTGTGGCGGCGCTCGGCGCCCGTTCCTGTCCCGCGGCGGAAGGACACGCGGACTCAGCGCACCGCCCGGAGCGGCGTGCGCGGCCGCGCCTGCGCAGTGCGCGCGTGCGCGCGGGCGGGGGGCGGGCGGCAGGAGGAGGAGGATCCAAGATGGCGGCAGCGGCCCGGCCGGGGGGACCGGGCAGGCCTGGGCTGTGAGGCGGGCGGAGCGCGGGGCGGCGGGGCTGGACGGGCCGGAGAGGCGGCACAGGGGCCGCGGAGGGACCGGCGGGTCGGCGGAGCTCGCGGGCGCTGTCTTGACCCCCCTTTCCCCGCGGCTCGGGGCGGGGGGGGGGGCGGCCCGCGGCCTGTGAGGGGGCGGCGCGGGGGCGGCGGGGCCTCCATGGCCCCCTGAGGGGGTCCCGGCGGGCAGCCCCGGAACCCCCCGCTCCCCTCGGTGCGAGGCATGGAGGAGGGGGAGCAGCAGCGCGCAGGGGGCGGCTGGCCCGAGTGGGGGCCCGGCCCGGGGGGATCCCCGCCGTGGGTCCCCCCGCCGCCGCCCGACGGGGACGAGGAGCCCAAGCGGAGCCGCGGCGCGGAGTGGGGGGGCCCGGAGCCGTCCGGGGACGCGGGGCCCCCCCGGCCGGCGGCCGCGCCCCCCAAAGCGGCGGGGGACGAGAAGGCCGCGAGCGCCGCGCGGCCCCCCCGGACCGGGGCCGAAGCGCGGGCTAAGGGCGGGGGGGGACCCGGCAAAGGAGCCGGGGGGCGCCCCCCGGGCGAGGAGCGGAGCCCCCGCAAAGCCGCCGAGGAGCGCGGGGCCCGCGGCGGGGAGCGGCCCGGAGCCGAGGACAAGGCCCGGCGGCCCCTCGGGGGTCCCCGCGGCGGCGGGGCCGGCCCGGAGCAGCGCGGCGAGTGGGGAGCGCCGTGGCCGGCGGCAGAACCGGAGCCCCCCGAGGACTTTTTGCCCCCCCCGGAGTGTCCCGTGTTCGAGCCCAGCTGGGCCGAGTTCAGCGACCCCCTGGGTTACATCGCCAAGATCCGCCCGATCGCCGAGAAAAGCGGAATCTGCAAAATCCGACCCCCGGCCGTGAGTACTGGGGGGGTTCCGGGGGGGTTTTGGGGATCCCCTCGCTGTGGGGGCCCGGGGGGGGCTGGGGGTCCTCCCTGCCGTCCCTCGGGTGTGCGGTTGGGGCCGGTGTCCCCCCCCCCAGGACAGAGTTGTCCCCTTGGTGGGGTCATTTGTGAATTTAGGGGGTGGGAATTGCCCCCCTCCCCCATTTTGGGGGCATTTTGAGTGTTTATTTCGCGGGGCGGGGGGGAATATTTTCTATTTTTGCACATTCCCACTTCTGGGGGGCGTTTAATTCTTTTTCATCCCCCGGAAGTAATTCCTAATTTAAGGGGTAGGGTAATTACCCCTCCCCCCCCTCCCCAGAGTAATTTCTAATTTAGCGGGAATAATGACCCCCACCAGCGGAGGTAATTAATCCTCAGTGCTCCTGCGCATCACGGGGGGGGGGGAATACCCGGCGGGGGCAGTTTATGGGTTTGGGGGAGGGTGACCCAAATGTAGGGGGGGGGGTAAATATCCCCCGGGGGGGCGTAAATGCCCCCTCCCCCATTTTGGGGATACCCTGAGCGGCGGGGGGGCGCATTGTGTTTGCCCCGATGGGGGGGGGGTGTGTCCCGGGATTTTGGGGCGGATTTTGGGGGTCCCGCAACAGGCCCAAACCTCGATGTGGGGAGAGGCGGCTCAAGCCCCCCCATAACCCCCCCCTCAATATCATTTCCCCCCCCCACCCAAGACTCCTACGTAGTTCTCGCGATCGGGGGTGTTCCCGCGTGGTCCGGGGCGGGTCCCGAATGCCCCACAGCAGCTCCGGTGCGGGGGGTGTATCCGGTGCCCCCCCCCCGCTGCGCCTGCACAACAACAACAGTGCCGCGGCCAATTATGGCGCCAGCGCCGAGCCTTTGTCTGCGCGCGGAGGGGGTCCGGTCCGCTACGGGGGGGGGGGCCCGGGCTCCAGCAGCGACCCCGGCATGGGGGAGAACGGGGGGGGCACCGGGGGGGGGCAGGAGGCGGCTGAAACCCCCCCCAAAACCCACCGACCGCGCTTTGCCGCCCCCCCCCCCCCCCATTTCCCGTGCTGGTTTCCTGTTTTGTAGGGGGGGGTTCTCGCTCTGTCCCGCGGCCGGGGGTCCCATTGTGGCCCTTGCGGTTGTTGAGGGGTTCCTGGCGGGGTGTTGGGGGGGGAGACAGGCTGAGCCGGTCCCCCCTGCTCGGCGGAGGGAGAGGCTTCCGGAGGGCCGGGCCGGCTGAGTCCGTGCGTGCTGAAGCCGTGCTGCGGCACCGGCCCCGCGGGGCACCCCCTGTTCCCCCCCCGCCGCCAATGGGGGATGCCCTGGGTTGCGGGCGGGGCGCTGTGGAGAGCCTCGATTTGGATGGGGTCCCCCCGCGTTTCACCCCAGGCTTCACCAGGGCTGAGCTTCCTGTGGCGGTGCTTGAACCCCCCCGACCCCCAAATTTAGGCTGTGTGTCCTAAAAATGACCCCCGGATTTGGGCTGTGTGTCCTAAAAGTGACCCCCGGATTTGGGCGGTGCTCGCTGTGTCTCAAATTTTGGGCTGTATTTTACTGTGTGCCCCCCACCGAATTTTGAGCTCTGTGCCCCAAATTTGGGCTGTATTTTTCTGTGTACCCCCCAAATTTGGGCTGTGTCTCAAATTTGCCCCCCATATTTGGGCTGTGTGCCCCAATTAGGGCCTGTATTTTCTGTGTGCCCCCCCAAAATTTTGAGCTGCTGTGCCCCCCAAATTTGGGCGCTGTGTATTCTCTGTTTCCCCCCCAAATTTCTACTTGCCCGTGCAGGACTGGGGGGCCATGGCTGACTTGGACCCCCCCCGCCCCCCAATTGGAGCTGCGGTGTCTCCAGTGCCCCCCCAAAATTTGGGCTGCGTGTGTTTCTCTGTTGCCCCCAAATTTCTCCTTTGCTTGTGCGTGGACTGGGGCGGGCCATGGCTGCTGAACCCCCCTGCCCCCAATCTGGGCTGTGTCCCCCCAATTTGAACTTGTCACCCCCCAATTTCTTCCTTGGCCGTGCAGCAACTAGAAGGGCTGTGGCTGCTGACGCCCCCTGCCCCCCAAAATGTAGGCTTGTGTTCTCTGTTCCCCCCTAAAATTTGGGCTTGTGCCCCAAAAAATGACCCCCAAAATTTGGGCTTGTGCCCCAAATTTGCCCCCCAGATTTAAACTGTGCCCCCCAAAGTCGCCTTGCCTCGCTGCAGACTGGGGGGCCATGGCTGCTGACCCTCTGCCCCCCAATTTGCCCCACCAAATTTGGGCTTGTTGTAGTTCTCTGTGCTCCCCCAAATTTCTGCCTTGATCTGTGCAGGACTGGGGGGCCATGGCCCCCACGCTCCCCCCCCAATTTGGGCTGTGTGTTCTCCTTTGCCTTTTCAGGACTTGGGAGGGGGGGACATTGCTTGCTGACCCCCCAAATTTGGGGTTTATCTCCCCATATTTGGTTTATTTCCCCCCAAATTTGGGATTTATTTTCCCGAATTGAGGTTTATTCCCCCTGAATTTGGGGTTTTATTTCCCCCAAATTTGGGATTTATTCCCCCATTATTTAGGGTTACTCCTCAAACTTGGCGGTTTCATTCCCTCCCTGAAATTTGCGGGTTATTCCCCAAATTTGCGGGTTTATTCCCCCCAAATTTGGGTTTATTCCCTTCCAATTTGGGTTTTATTCCACCCGAATTTGGGTGTTATTCTGCCCAAATTTGGATTTATTCCGCCAATATTTTGGGGTTATTCTCCCCAAAATTTGGGGTTTATTTCCAAATTTGGGTTACTCCCCAGATTGGGTTTATTCCCCCCGAATTTTGGCTTTATTCCCCCCGAATTTGGGATTTAGTTCCCCCCAAACTTCGGGGTTTATTTCCCCCCCATATTTGGGATGATTCCCCCACAAAAAATTTGGTTATTCCCCCTGAAATTTGCGGGGTTTAGTTCCCCAGAATTGGGGATTTATTCCCCCAAATTTGGGTTATTCCCCCTGAAAATTGGGGTTTTATTTTTCCCCTGAATTTGGGTTTTATTTTCTTGGCCCCATTTGGGGTTTATTCCCCCTGAACTTGGGGTTTAATTTCCCCCAAAATTTTGGTGGTTTATATCCCCGAATTGGGTTTATTCCCCCCGAAATTGGAGGTTTATTCCCCCCTTATTTGGGATTTATCTCCCCACACTTGGGTTTATTCCCCCTGAACTTGAGTGTTTATTCCCCCAAATTGGGGTTTATTCCCCCTTTTCCCTGTGGAGCTTCCCAGGGCTGCCCTGTCTGTACACCCTGGGGGGGACCATGGCTGCTGCCCCCCACCAGACTGTGTCTGTGTGTCCGTCTGTCCATCCCTGACCCCCCTTGCCCCCCAGGACTGGCAGCCCCCCTTTGCTGTCGAGGATCGACAACTTCAGGTTCACCCCCCCCGCATCCAGAGGGCTCACGAGCTGGAGGTGAGTTGGGTGGGGGGCACACGGGGGGCTCTGGGGGGCTGATTTTGGGTGTGCACGGCTCTCACCACATCTTTGCGCCCCCCATTTCCTCCCCCCCCCCCGCAGGCTTCAGACACGGGTGATGAAGCTGAACTACCTTGGACCAGAAATCGCCAAATTTTGGGAGATCCAGGGCTCCATCCCTCAAAATTCCCAACGTGGAGCGGCGAATCCTCGACCTCTACAGCCTCAGCAAGGTGAGGGGGGGGCAAAATGGGGACCCCCAGCCCTGCTAGGGGTCACACCTGGGGGTGAGGATGGGGAAGGTGCCCCCCCAGTACTCCTGGGGGGACGATTTTCCTATTTTGGGGGTTAATTACCCTAAATTTAGGGGTGATCTGGGGGGGCAAAATGGGAGGGGGTAAGGATGGTGAAGGTGCCCCCCCAGTGGTGATTGTCTCCTGGGGGGAGGATTTTCCTATTTTGGGGGTTAATTCCCCCAAATTTAGGGGTGTCTTATGATCTGGGGGGGCAAAATGGGGACCCCCAGTCTTCCCTGGGGCATCACACTTAGGGGTGAGGATGGTGAAGGTGCCCCCCCAGTGGTGATTGTCTCCTTGGGGGGAGGATTTTCCTGTTTAGGGGATTAATTCCCCCAAATTTAGGGGTGTCTTGTGATCTGGGGGGGCAAAATGGGGACCCCCAGCCCCTCCTGGGGGTCAGACCTGGAGGTGAGGATGAGGAAGGTGCCCCCCCAATACTCCTGGGGGGAGGATTTCCCTATTTTGGAGGTTAATTACCCCAAATTTAGGGGTGTCTTGTGATCTGGGGGGGCGAAATGGGGACCCCCAGCCCCTCCTGGGGGTCACACCTGGGGGTGAGGATGGTGAAGGTGCCCCCCCAGTGGTGATTGTCTCCTTGGGGGGAGAATTTTCCCATTTTGGGGGTTAATTACCCCAAATTTAGGGGTGTCTTATGATCTGGGGGGGCAAAATGGGGACCCCCAGCCCCTCCTGGGGGTCACACCTGGGGCTGAGGATGGGGAAGGTGCCCCCCCAGTACTCCTGGGGGGAGGATTTTCCTATTTTGGGGGTTAATTACCCCAAATTTAGGGGTGTTTTATGATCTGGGGGGGCAAAATGGGGACCCCCAGCCCCTCCTGGGGGTCACACGTGGGGGTGAGGATGGTGAAGGTGCCCCCCAATACTCCTGGGGAGAGGATTTTCCTATTTTGGAGGTTAATTCCCCCAAATTTAGGGGTGATCTGGGGGGGCAAAATGGGAGGGGGTGAGGATGGGGAAGGTGCCCCCCCTCCCAGTGGTGATTGTCTCCTTGGGGGGAGGATTTTCCTATTTTGGGGGTTAATTATCCTAAATTTAGGGGTGTCTTGTGATCTGGTGGGGTAAAATGGGGACCCCCAGCCCCTCCTAGGGGTCACACCTGGGGGTGAGGATGGGGAAGGTGCCCCCCCAATACTCCTGGGGGGAGTATTTTCCTATTTTGGGGGTTAATTACCCCAAATTTAGGGGTGTCTTGTGATCTGGGGGGGCAAAATGGGGACCCCCAGCCTTCCCTGGGGCATCACACTTAGGGGTGAGGATGGGGAAGGTGCCCCCCCAGTGGTGATTGTCTCCTGGGGGGGAGGATTTTCCTATTTTGGGGGTTAATTATCCTAAATTTAGGGGTGTCTTGTGATCTGTGGGGGCGAAATGGGGACCCCCAGCCCCTCCTGGGGGTCACACCTGGGGCTGAGGATGGTGAAGGTGCCCCCCCAATACTCCTGGGGAGAGGATTTTCCTATTTTGGGGGTTAATTACCCCAAATTTAGGGGTGTTTTATGATCTGGGGGACAAAATGGGGACCCCCAGCCCCTCCTGGGGGTGAGGATGGGGAAGGTGCCCCCCCCCCAGTGGTGATTGTCTCCTGGGGGGGGGGGATTTTCCTATTTTGGGGGTTAATTCCCCCAAATTTAGGGGTGTCTTGTGATCTGGGGGGCAAAATGGGGACTCCCAGCCCTGTCTGGGGGTCACACCTGGGGGTGAGGATGGTGAAGGTGCCCCCCCAATACTCCTGGGGGGATTATTTTACTATTTTGGGGGTTAATTCCCCCAAGTTTAGGGGTGTCTTGTGATCTGGGGGGCAAAATGGGACCCCCAAGCCCTCCCTGGGGGTGAGGTTGGTGAAGGTGCCCCCCCTCCCCCCGGTTGGGGGTCTATTTTCCTGTTTTGGGGGTAAATTCCCCCAAATTTTGATGTGTGTTCTGGCTGCTGGGGGTGATTGTTCCTCTGGGGTATTTTTTATTGGGGGGGGTAATTACCCCATTGGAGGGCATTTTCTCATTTAGGAGGGTAATCTGCCCTCTTGGGGTATTTTCCCATTTAAGGAATTTAATTTATTTTCCCATTTAGGAGTGTATTTTTGAGGGAATATTTTTGCTCCTTTTGGAAGATATTTCTCGTATTTGGCGGTTTAATTGTTGCGGGAGAATATCTCTATTTAGGGAGGGTAATTGTTTTTTCTGCGGGGAGCATTTCTAATCAGAGAGTTAATTATTTCTTGTGGACGAGAAATGATTTGGTTTTAGAGGAGTTCACTGTCCCCATTCAGGGGTGTGTTGATGTCCCCATTTAGGGGGTGATGTCCCTTTAGGGGTGATGTCCCCATCCAGGGGTGATTGTCCCCATTTTAGGGGGTGATGTTCCCCAATCCAGGGGTTGATTGTCCCCATTTAGAGGGGTGATTGTCCCATCCAGGGGGTGATGTCCCCATTTAGGGGGTGATGTCCCATTTAGGGGGTGATGTCCCCATTTAAGGGGTGACATCCCCATTTAGGGGGTGACGTCCCCATCTAGGGGGGACCGTGCCCAGTTCTGGGGTACTCAGTGGTGGTGATGGAGGAGGAGGGGGTACAAGTGCCACCCATGGGCACAACTGGCCCTGGCTGTCCCTGGCTGTCCCGGAGCACTCAGTGTCCCCTCACAGGTGGTCATGGAGAAGGGTGGCTATGAGGCCACCTGCAAGGACTGGGGGTGGCTCTGGGATGTTCCTGGCTGGCCCTGGGTGTCCCTGGGCTGTCCCTGAGCACTGTGTGCCCTCTCAGGTGGTGATAGAGGAGGGTGGCTACGAGGCCATCTGCCAGGACCGCCGGTGGGCGCGGGTGGCTCTGGGATGTCCCTGGGTGGCTCTGGGATGTTCCTGGCTGGCCCTGGGTGTCCCTGGCTGTCCCTGGGTGGCTCTGGGATGTTCCTGGCTGTCCCTGGGGTGTCCCTGGGGTGTCCCTGAGCACTGTGTCCCCTCACAGGTGGTGATGGAGGAGGGTGGCTGTGAGGCCATCTGCCAGAACCACCGGTGGGCACGGGTGGCTCTGGGATGTCCCTGGGTGGCTCTGGGATGTTCCTGGCTGGCCCTGGGTGTCCCTGGCTGGCCCTGGGTGGCTCTGGGACGTCCCTGGCTGTCCCTGGGTGTCCCTGGGCTGTCCCTGAGCACTCAGTGTCCCCTCACAGGTGGTCATGGAGGAGGGTGGCTACGAGGCCACCTGCAAGGACCGCCGGTGGGCATGGGTGGCTCTGGGATGTTCCTGGCTGTCCCTGGGTAGCTCTGGCTGTCCCGGGCTGTCCCTGGGCTGTCCCTGAGCACTGTGTGCCCTCTCAGGTGGTGATGGAGGAGGGTGGCTACGAGGCCATCTGCCAGAACCACTGGTGGGCACGGGTGGCTCTGGGATGTTCCTGGCTGTCCCTGGGTGTCCCTGGGCTGTCCCTGAGCACTGTGTGCCCTCTCAGGTGGTGATGGAGGCGGGTGACTGTGAGGCCATCTGCCAGGACCACCGGTGGGCACGGGTGGCTCTGGGATGTCCCTGGCTGTCCCTGGGTGGCTCTGGGATGTTCCTGGCTGTCCCTGAGCACTGTGTGCCCTCTCAGGTGGTGATGGAGGAGGGTGGCTACGAGGCCATCTGCAAGGACCACGGGTGGGCACGGGTGGCTCTGGGATGTCCCTGGCTGTCCCTGGGTGGCTCTGGGATGTTCCTGGCTGGCCCTGGGTGTCCCTGGGCTGTCCCTGAGCACTGTGTCCCCTCTCAGGTGGTNCCCTGGGTGTCCCTGGGCTGTCCCTGAGCACTGTGTCCCCTCTCAGGTGGTGATGGAGGAGGGTGGCTACGAGGCCATCTGCAAGGACCGCCGGTGGGCGCGGGTGGCCCAGCGCCTCTCGTACCCGTCGGGCAAGAACATCGGCTCTCTGCTGCGGGCGCACTACGAGCGCATCATCTACCCCTACGAGATGTACCAGTCKGGGGCCAACCTGGTGGTGAGTGCAGGGCCTTGGGGAAGGGTTTGGGGGGCACCCCAGGCCACGCTGAGGGTCCCCCCCATCCTCCAGCAGTGCCACGCACGGCCCTTTGAGAGCGAGGAGAAGGACAGGGAGTACAAACCCCACAGCATCCCCCTGCGCCAGTCCGTGCAGCCCTCCAAGTTCAACAGCTACGGCCGGCGTGCCAAGCGCCTGCAGCAGGAGGTGGGCACCCCTAAACCCTCCTGAACCCCCCCTGGCACCCCCAAATCCCCCCTGGGATCCCCCTGACGTCCCTGTCCCACAGCCCGAGCCCACGGAGGAGGACATCGAGAAGAACCCTGAGCTGAAGAAGCTGCAGATTTACGGGGCCGGGCCCAAAATGTTGGGGTTGGGGCTGGTGGCCAAGGATAAGACCATGAGGAAGAAAGGTATTGGGGATTCCCCTCATGATGAGGTGCAGGGGTTGTTGGGACCTCTTGAATCTTTTTGGGAGCCTCTGTGTTTTTTTGGGATATTTTTTATTTATTCTGGCATACCCCCATAGTTCTTGTGGGAGCCTCTTTGCCCACAGTTTGTRTGGGGTGTCTCCCAAATTCTTTTGGGTTCTTCAGGGACCCTCTTTCCTTCCTCTCCCCTCTCTCTTTTGGGTCACGCTCCCCAGAGCTTTGGGGTACCTCTCCTCATTTTTTTGGGATGCCTTCCCACACCCCCAGGTTTTATGGGGTTTCTCCTTCTTAGTTCTTTAGGAGCATTCTCTCCCCAGTTACTTCTGGACAGACTTCTCTGTTGTGGGACAGACACCCCCTTCCCAGTTCTTTAGGGACCCCTTTTCCTTCCAGTTCTCTAGGGACCCCTTTTCCCTCCAGTTCTTTAGGGACCCCTTTTCCCTCCAGTTCTTCAGGGACCCCTTTTCCCTCCAGTTCTTTAGGGACCCCTTTTCCTTCCAGTTCTTTAGGGACTCCTTTTCCTTCCAGTTCTTTAGGGAATCCTTTTCCCCCCAGTTCTTCAGGGACCCCTTTTCCCCCCAGTTCTTTAGGGAATCCTTTTCCCCCCAGTTCTTTTGCCCCCTCCCATTCTTTTGACACCTCCTCCCATTTTCAGGACCCTTTCTCCAGTTGTTCAGAATCCCCACCAATTGTTCTGTTATCTTCCAATGGTTCAATAACCCCCCCAATAGTTCAGCACCCCTCAGTAGTTTAATAACCCCCCAGTTTTTCTGTAACCTCCAATGGTTCAGAACCCTCCCAAAGATTCTGGAACCCCCAAAAGGTTCAATAACACCCCAATTTCTCATTAACCCCCAATGGTTCAATAACCAGAACTCCAACACTCCCCAGTTGCTCAGTAACCCCCCTAAAGGTTCAATAACCCCCCAATGGTTCAGAACCCCCAGTGATTCTGCAGCCCCCCAATCTCCCAGTACCCCCAATAGTTCAGCACCCCCCAATCTCCCAGTACCCCCCAATAGTTCAGCACCCCCAATCTCTCACTTAACCTCAATAGTTCAGCACCCCCAAATCTCCCAGTAGCCCCAATAGTTCAGCACCCCCAAATCTCCCAGTAGCCCCAATAGTTCAGCACCCCCAATCTCTCAGTAACCCCTCCATGATTCAGCACCCCCAAATCTCCCAGCAACCCCTCCATGATTCAG
>NDFG01000200.1:105313-120384 GCA_002167245.1 Sporophila hypoxantha | reverse complement strand
GGGACACGGGGTCACAGGGGTCACACGGGGTCACCTGGGGTCACACTGTGTCCTGGGAGTGTCACACTGTGTCACACTGTGTCACACTGCGTGATGCACCAGATCAGGGACGTGCAGGTGGGACACGGGGTCACACGGGGTCACAGGGGTGTCACACGGGGTCACACTGCGTGATGCACCAGATTGGGGACGTGCAGGTGGGACAGAGTCACCTGGTGTCACACAGGGGGTCACACAGTGTCCTAGAGTGTCACATGGTGTCCCACAGGTGTCACAGAATGTCCCAGGGGTGTCACACAATGTCCTGGGGCTATTACAGAGTGTCCCAGGGGTTTCCCAGGCATGTCACACCATGTCCCAGTGCTGTCTCTCTGTGTCGTGGCAGTGTCACACAGTGTCCCAGGGATGTCCCAGATGTGTCCCTCTGTGTCCCATGCTGTCCCCTATGTGTCCCAATGCTGTCCCTCTGTGTCCCACGCTGTCCCCTATGTGTCCCTAACCCCATGTCCTTCTGTGTCCCCATGATGTCCCATGCTGTCCCCCGTCTGTCCCTGTCCCCGTGTCCCCCCCAGGCTCTCCTGGACCCAGTCGAAGCCTTCCAGGCCAAGGGGGGTGGATCCCCCATCAGGGTGGATCTCTGGGGTGTCCTACATTGTCCCCTGTGTGTCCCACGCTGTCCCCTGTCCATCCCTAACCCCGTGTCCCTGTGTCCCCATGATGTCCCATGCTGTCCCCTGTCTGTCCCTGACCCCGTGTCCCGTTGCTGTCCCTGTGTGTCCCCATGATGTCCCACACTGTGCCCCGTTCATCCCTGACCCCGTGTCCCAGGGCTGTCACACAGTGTCCCGGGGATGTCCCCTGTGTGTCCCTGTCCTGTGTCCCCCCCAGGCCGAGGGGGGTGGATTGCTGGGGTGTCCCACAGTGTCCCCTGTCTGTCCCTGACCCTGTGTTCCTGTGTCCCCATGATGTCCCACACTGTCCCCATGATGTCCCACACTGTCCCTGTCCCTGTGTCCCCATGATGTCCCACACTGTCCCTGTCCCCCCAGGCCCTGCTGGACCGAGTGGAAGCCTTGCAGGCCGAGGGGGGTGGATCTCTGGGGTGTCCCACACTGTCCCCTGTCCGTCCCTAACCCTGTGTCCCTCTGTGTCCCCACACTGTCCCCTGTCTGTCCCTAACCCCGTGTCCCTCTGTGTCCCCACACTGACCCCTGTCTGTCCCTAACCCCGTGTCCCTCTGTGTCCCCACGCTGTCCCCCCAGGCCCTGCTGGACCGAGTGGAAGCCTTCCAGGCCGAGGGGGGTGGATCTCTGGGGTGTCCCACACTGTCCCCATGAGGTCCCACACTGTCCCCATGATGTCCCACACTGTCCCCTGTCTGTCCCCATGATGTCCCACACTGTCCCCATGATGTCCCACACTGTCCCTTGTCTGTCCCCATGATGTCCCCACTGTCCCCATGAGTGTCCCACACGTTGTCCCCATAGTGTCCGTCCCTGTCCCTTGTCCCCCCAGGCCTGCTGGACCGAGTGGAAGCTTCCAGGCGAGGCCCGGGGCCGCTCTGGCCGTTCCCCCGCCGGGGCTAGGGCTCTGCAGAGCTTGCTGGACGCGGGGCGCGGGCGGCTGGGCCGGGGAGGGTTGCCCGAGGCCGGCGGGCTGGAGCGCGCAGGCTGGCGCAGGCCGCCTGGCTGCGAGGAGGTGCACGCCACGCTGCCGCTCGCCGCGCGCCCGCGTCCGCCCTGCCCGTCGATGCGCGGCCTCATCCAGGCCGGCCCGCACCGTGGCCCCCAGCACCGCCGTGGACGTTGCCATGGCCGAGCTGCAGAGCTTGCTGACCATCGCCCCAGCGCTGGGAGGAGAAGGCCAGATGTGCCTCGAGGCCAGGCTCGGGGGGTGGAGCCATCCCCGGGGAGAGGACCCCGACCCAGGGGAGACAAAGGGGCTGAGCTGTCCCCAAAGGAATTAAAGGGGCTGGAGCTGTCCCCAAATATCCAGATAAAGGCTGGAGCTGCCAAGCGGAGAGACCCTGCCCCAGGCGAGGAGATAAAGGGCTGGAGCGTCATCTCAGAGGGAGATAAAGGCTGAGCTGTCCCAATAGGGGAGAGACCCTGACCCAGGCGGAGATAAAGGGGCTGGAACTTGTCCCCAAGAGGGAGATAAAGGGGCGGAGCCATCCCCAGGGGAGATGGAGGGCTGGAGCTGTCCCCAAAGGGAGATCAAAGGGCTGGAGCATCCCCAGGCGCGAGAACCCTGTATCTCCAGGGGGAGCAAATAAATCGAGCTGAGCCATTCCCAGGGAGAGACCCCTCCTCAGGGCGGAGCTAAAAGGGTGGCAGCCATCCCAAAGTGGAGAGTAAAGCGGGCTGGAAGCCGAATCCCCAGGGGGAGAGACCCTGACCCAGAGGAATAAAAGGGGCTGCCGAGCTCTCCCCCAAGGGAGATGGAGGACCTGGCAGCCATCCCAGGAGGAGACCCCTCCTCAGGGAGATAAAGGGCTGAACTTCCCCCAGTGGGGGAGACCCCTGACCCAGGAGGAGATAAAAGGGCTGGAGCTGTCCCCAGGGGGGAGACCCTGACCCAGGGGGAGATAAAGGGCTGGCAGCCATCCCCAAGGGGAAGATAAAGGGGGCTGGAACCTGTCCCCAGGGAGAGATAAATGGGTCTGGAGCTGTCCCCAAGGGAGAGGACGCCATCCCCAAGGGGAGATAAAGGGGCTGCGAGCCATCCCCAAGGAGATAAAGGCGCTGGAGCTTTCCTAAGGGGCAGATACAAGGCGCTGGAACTGTCCCAAGGGAGGAGACCCCCCAACCCAGGGAAGATAAAGGGCTGGGGCTGCAGCGTCTATATGGGCGAGGGGGCTGGCGCCTGTGCTCTGTCCCCCTGGGTGAATTAAAGGTCTGGGCTGCCCCTCGTGCTATGGGGGCATAGAAAGTCTGCGGGCTCCAGCATATAGGCTTTAAAGAGTCGCGGGGGGCTCTGCGGTGTCAGGGCGGATATCTGAGTGCCAGGGGGGATCTCTGCAGTTCAGAGGCCGATCCTCTGGGGGTCTTCGGTGTTAGGTGGTCTCTGGGCGTCTCTGCGTGCCAGGGATCTCTGGGGTCTCAGGGATCTTCTGGATGTCAGGGGATCTCAGGGGTCTCAGGTTCCTGGCTCTGCCCCCCCGCAGGCAGAAGCACCCCCCGGCCACGCTGGCTGCCATCATCAAGGAGGCCGAGAACATTCCGGCGCTGCTGCCCAACATCCAGGCCCTGAAGGAGGCGCTGGGCAAGGCCCGGGCCTGGATCGCCGACGTCGAGGAGATCCAGGTGGGCTCTGCACCCCCGGGACCCCCTGAGACCCCCTGGGACCCCTGGGAACCCCTGGGAACCCCTGGGAACCCCTGAGACCCCCTGGGACCCCCTGAGACCCTTGAGACCCCCTGGGACCCCCCGGGACACCCTGGGACCCCCTGGGAACCCCTGAAACCCCCTGGGACACCCTGGGAACCCCTGAGACCCCCGGGACACCCTGAGACCCCCTGGGACACCCTGAGACCCCTGGGACACCCTGGGAACCCCTGAGACCCCCTGGGACACCCTGAGACCCCTGGGACCCCCTGAGACCCCCCCAGGACCCCTCACTGCACAGCCCTGAGTGTCCTTGTCCTGGTGTCCCCATCCTGTCCTCATGGACACCTCCCTGTCCCTGTCCCCATGGACACTGGACACTGCTGTGTCCCTATCAAGGACTTTGGACACTCTTGTGTCCCCATCCTGTCCCCATGGACACTGGACACCTCCATGTCCCTGTCCCCATGGACACTGGACATTGCACGTCCCTGTCCTGTCCCTGTGGACACTGGACACCTCCATGTCCCTGTCCCCATGGACACCCCTGTGTCCCTGTCATGGACTCTGGACACCCCTGTGTCCCCATCCTGTCCCCATGGACACCTCCCTGTCCCCATGGACACTGGACACTGCTGTGTCCCCATCAAGGACTCTGGACACTCCTGTGTCCCCATCCTGTCCCCATGGACATTGGACACCCCCATGTCCCTGTCCCCATGGACACTGGACATTGCACGTCCCTGTCCTGTCCCTGTAGACAGGGGACACCTCTCTGTCCCCATCCTGTCCCCTTGGACACCTCTGTGTCCCCATCCTGTGCTGTCCCCATGGACACTGGACACCCCTGTGTCCTTAACCTGTCCCCATGGACATTGGACACCTCCATGTCCCTGTCCCCATGGACCTCCCATCTACCACCATGTCCCCATCCCATCCTGTCCCTGTTCCTGCCACCTATGACCTCATCCTGTCCCATCCCTGTCTCTGCCACCATGTCCCCACCCTGTCCCTCCCACAACCTCCCACTCCCACACCCTCCCATCCCGTTCTCACTCCACTCCTGTCCCCATGTCACCCCTGACCCTGTGTCCCCCCAGAACAGTGACCACTACCCCTGCCTGGAGGGGTTGATGGCTGTGTCCCTCTGTGTCCCCACATGTCCCCATGTCACCCCTGCCCACGTGTCCCCACATGTCCCCATGTCACCCCTGACCCCGTGTCCCCACATGTCCCCATGTCACCCCTGACCCCATGTCCCCCCAGAATGGTGACCACTACCCGTGTCTGGATGACCTGGAGGGCTTGGTGGCCGTGTCCCCATGTCACCCATGTCACTGTCCCCTCAGAACGGTGACCATTACCCATGCCTGGATGACCTGGAGGGCTTGGTGGCCGTGTCCCCATGTCACCCATGTCACCCATGTCACCCATGTCACTGTCCCCTCAGAACGGTGACCATTACCTGTGCCTGGATGACCTGGAGGGCTTGGTGGCCGTGTCCCATGTGTTCCCATTCGCAGCCCATAGTCACGATGTCAAACTGGTCCCATCAGAACGGTGACATGAACCGTGCCTGGATGACCTGGAGGGGCGCTGTCCGTCGCGCCACATTGTCCCCACGCTGTCCCAAATAGATCCCCCCTGCCACCCTAACACCCTCAAGAAACGGTGACCATTTACCAAACATAGGCCTGGATGCCTGGAGGGCTTGGTGGCCCGTCGTCCCCAAGTCACCATGTCACATCACATAGTCACCCACTAGTCACTGTCCCTCACCAAGAACGGTGACCATTACCACATGCCTGGAATGACCTGGGGGGGTATAGGTGGACCGTGTCCCATGTCACCGAACATGTCATGTCCCCAGAACGGTGACATTTACCCACCGTGCCTGGAATGACCTGGAGGGCTTGGGATGCCGTGTCACCATGCAACTAGTCCTGACCATGTCCCATCAGAAAAACGGTGAACCATTCCATGCTGTGGATGACCACTGGAGGGCTAGGTGGCCGTGGGCCGGGACGACACATGCCCGTTGGCGCCTGGAGGAGCTGTCGGAGCAGTCTCTCGAGTTGCAGGTGGGAACCAGAACCAAGGCACACATCCGGCGGGACAAGGGCCCTCCCGACCTTCCTCAAGAAGAAACCTCCTAGCTAACCACTGGCTCGAGTGGGTCTGGGGGGGCTCTGGGGGGGCCTGGGGGGTCCCGGCAGGAGGTGACACCCTCGTGGTGGATCCCCCAGGTGCTTGTTCCATAGTGCCTTCGCCACCGGCTCAAGGACAGCAGTCCAAGAGGCTCAAGTGGCGGTACAGCGAGCCCGGGCTAGTAAAACCGGCGACCGCCGAGAGCTTGGGGCTGTCGGCAGGCAGGGACCTGCGGTGACCCCGTGGGGCTGGTGGCAGAAGGGCAAGGGAAGTGGGGGGCACCCCGGGACCAAACCACACCAGGCACGTGGCACTAGGTCCCGGTCCCTGGCCTGTGCCCACCACCCCAGGGATTGGGTGTGTTTGGGGTGGGGGGCACCGACGGCATGACCAGCCAGCGTCAGTTGCTGTTATCGGTCATGTCTTGGTTCTCCCTAAACTGGTTTCTCCCAGTCCCTTGGTCACTTGTTCTGCTCACACTACACCATTTCGCCCTTCCAGATCCAGGTGTTCAGGAGCGGGTTGGGAGGTGGGGGTCAGGGTCAACCCTCAGCAAATTTTCCCCAATACACCATGTCACCTTCTCACACAAAAGAATGCAACACCCGGTTGTACCAAGAAACACAATGTAAACAGTGTCGATAACCAAACTGCTGTCCCCCCAAGATTCTTTGGCATACCCAGGGAGTTTGGAGGTGGGGAGAGCCAGACACCAACCTGATAGCACGTATTGACCCACCGAACAGTCCCTCTCCCTGTCACCCAATGAATAAGGACCCAACCCAAGTCCATCCATCCAATGAATTACACACACAGAAAGATCAGATACAAACTCTCAACCATACGTTATAAGTGTAAACCAGACTGCAACCTATCTCGTCCCAGATCATGGCAATTCAGGGCTTGGGGTGTGGGACACCCAGAATTTCCCCAAATCCTATGTCCCTCTCCCCCTGCTCTTCCCCAACCCATATTCTTGGGCAATTCAGGGCTTAGGAGTGGAAGTCACACCCTGTCCACCCCCCCAATACTGTGTCCACCAGATTGTGGCATTCAAGGAGGGCGAGAAGAAGGAGAAGGAGGGCGCTCAGAGGCAATTGGGGTGGGGGTCACACCCTGTCACCCCAGTCCTGTCACCCCCAATCTCTGTCCCTCCTGTCCCACTTGAACCCCCGCTGATCTCCCCCAGAATCCGTGGCGTCAAGGAGAGGGCGAGCAAGAAGGAGAAGGAGGGCAACTCAGGGCTTTGGAGTGGGGTCACAACTCTGTTCAGCCCCAGTCACCTGTCACCCCAGTCTCGTCCCCTCCTGTCCCCTCTCACCCACTATTCTGATCCCCAGATCGTGGCGTTCCAAGAGGAGCCGAGCAAGGAGAAGGAGGGCACTGCTGCCCTCCGCCACGCCAACCACCAGAAAGCCGCGCCGCCACTGGCCGGCCCGGGCCTCCCTCGTGCGTGTGCGGGCAGCCCTCGGCGCCGGGCATGCTGCAGTGCCAGCTCTGCGGGACTGGTTCCACGGCTCCTGCGTGGCCATGGCCCACTGGGCGCCGAGCAAGCGTCGGCCGAGCCTGCGTGGGAGAGTGGACGCCAGTTTCCTGTGCCCGATGTGCCAGCGCTCGCGGCGGCCGCGAGCACACCGATGCCTTCGCGGCGCTGGTTGGTGGGCCTGCAGAAGCTGCGGTGCGGTGCCCGAGGGCCGAGAGCCCTGCAGTGCTCACGAGAGGGCCATGCACCTGGCAGACCAGTTGGGCCCGCCAGCTTCCTGGCGTCCCCTCGACGTGGCCGGCCCCTGGAGCGCCTGGCGGCCCTGCGGCACCGCGCTGCACAACGGCGACGGGACGGAGCCCCTTGCGGCGAGGCCAAGCCGCAACGAGCAGACACCAAGGTGGGTTTTGGGGGAATTGGAATGGGTGATTTGGGGGGTGATGGGGGGGAATCTTGGGGTGATCAGGGCCCTGTGTGACGGGACCACGGCCGAACGAGGAGACGACCAGCCGTGGCGCGATGGCAGCGACAAGAGAGGTTGGACATTGAGGTGGAATTTGGGAGAGGGAATTTGGGGTTGGTGATTGGGGGAATTTGGGGGTGTCAGGGCCTGTCAGGGCTGCCCACGGCGACGGGAGAGCTGCGGCCAGCCGCAACGAAGACCAAGGGGGGAATTTGGAGGGAATGATTGGGTTTGGGAGATGGGAGTTATGGAGTTAGGAGATTTGGGGTGTCAGAGCCCTGCAGGCACCGGGCTGCACCACGGTCGACGGGAGGGCACCTGCGCGAGGGCCACCGCAACGAGGAGACCAAGGTGGGTTTTGGGGGCAATGAGGGGATTTGGTGGGGGGTATTGGGGGAATTTGCGGGGTGTCAGGGCCTGCAGCACCTGGTGCACACAGCAGGCGCCCCTGGCGCGAAGGCAGCGCAAGGCAGACCAAGGTGGGCGATTATGGGAAAGCTGAATGTGGGGTTTTGGGAGAATTGATGGGGAAATAATGGCATTTTAGGGAATTTGGGGGTGATTTGGGCGGGAATTGGGTCAAGGGCCCTGGCGGCAATCCGGCTGCAAACCTGGCAATGGGGAGGAGCCCTGGGCGAGGCCAGGCCACAATGGAGCAACCAAGGTGGGCCTTTGGAAATTAAGGGGTTTGGGGAGATTTAGGGAGAATGTCACCCTGTGGAGGTTCCGTGTAGTGGCAGACCAGGTGTTAAGGGAGGATTGGAGGGATTTTAGAGTAGATTACATTAAGGATTGTCGAGGCGATTGCGAAGAGGACATAAGGGGGTAGGGTCGAGGGAATTTGGTATGGGGACTTGGTTTTGGGGGAATTTGGGGTGTCTTAGGGGGAATTTGGACGTGAACGGCCCTCACGACCAGCAACGAGCAGACCATGAGGTGGAAGGGTTTGGGAGATCATGGGGAGGTACTGGTCGGTTGGGCAGCAGGTTTGGGTGTCTACGCGTGTTTGAGGGCATAGCAGGCGTGAGTTTGCGGGATGGTTGCAAGGTGTTTTTGGAAATAGGGGTAGAATCCTGGGGTTGGAGTTCTTGTCCAGGCCCCCAACAGAACAGTGGGTGGGCTGGAGGCAGAGTTTGGGTACAGTTTTGCGGGCTGGCCCCAACCTATCCACTTCAATACCCCCCCAGGTGGTCGGTGGAGAACGGGGACGCCCCAGCCCGGAGAAGAACGGACCCTGCCCATCGGTGAGTGGGATCAGGGCTGGGGAACGACCTCTGCGGATCACAGGGGGATCCTCATGGGCAGGGACAGAGGGACATAGCGAGTTCTGGGGATCCATGGGCAGGGACAGAGAGAGTCACATGCGCAGGGAAGGATCCATGGGCAGCGGACAGGAGGGATCACGGGGATCCATGGGCAAGGGAGGATCTACCACGAGGGAGGGACAGGAATCCAGGGACGGGACAGAGGTATTCTGGGGATCCCACTGGATTCCCTGGTAGAGGCTCAAGCGATGCTTGGGGATCCTTGGGTCTGTGGAAGTCCTGTGGTGTCCACGATGTCCCCAATGCCCAGTCTAGAGCTGCGAGGCGCTGAGCGCTGTGCACTGTTCATGTCCCGTGGCAGGTCCCCAGGTCCCATAGAGCTGGAGGTGCTGAGGCATGTCCTGTGTCCCCATGTCAATGTCCCATGTTCCACAGATGGTCCAGTCCCCGCAGAGGGCTGAGAGGTGCCAGACGTCAGGCCCGTGCTGGGTGGCTGGACAATGCTGTCACTGTGTCACTGGGTGTCCATATGTCCCATGGTGTCCCACATGTCCCCACACGTCCGTGTCCCCAGGCCCCGGCAGCAGCTTGGAGGGCTGCGCGCGGCTGCAGCGGACCTGCAGGAGCTGGCTCGAGCAACTGCTGACTGGGTAGCATTGTTGGTGTCCCTGCATGGTGTGCCCATCGCATGTCCACATGTCCCGCAGAGTCGGAGGGCGCTGAGCGCGGCGCTGCCCGCGGCTGCAGGGGCCCGTGCTGGAGCTTGGCAAGGGACATGATCCATGTCCCCCATTGTCCCACATGTCCCGATTCCCATGTTCCCTCGTGGTGGTCCCCGCAGAGCTGGAGGCGCTGCCGCTGCGCGGCTGCAGGGCCCCGCTGCGCAGCTGGCAATGGACATCACTGTGTCCCTATTGTCCCCACCTGCCCATGTCCCCGCACGAGCTGGAGGCGCTGAGCGCGGCGCTGTCCAGCTGCGGTGCGCCCGTGCTGGAGCTGCGGCAAGGCACACCACCTGTGTCCCTGTCAACTGTGGTGTCCCCAAATGGTGCCCAAATGTCCCTGATGTCCCCGCAGAGACTGGAGGTGGGCGCTGAGCACGGCGCTGCCGGTCGGTTGGATCGCGCTGCAGGGCCCCGTAGCTAGGAGCTGGAGTGGAGGACACCGTGTCCTGTGTCCCCATGTTGTGCCCGACACGATGTCCCATGCCAAGTGGTCCCTAACGAGACGGATGGAGGCGCATGAGAGCGCGCGGCCATCGTGGCCACGCCGCGCTGGAGCGCGCAGGGCCCGTGCTGGAGCTGGCCGAAGGGAATGTCAGCACCTGGTGTCAGCCCAGCACTGTCCCATGGTAACGGCCACGACTGTCCCCAATGTCCCCCGCAGAGCTGGAGGGCTGAGCGCGGCACTCGCGGCTGCAGGGCCCCGTGCTGAGCTGGCCGAGGCACACACGACTGTTGTCACTGTGTCACTGTGGTGTCCGCATGGTGTCCCCAGGTGTCCCCATAGTCCCGCAGAGCTGAAGGCGCTGAGCGCGGCGCTGCGCGGGCGCAGGCCCCGTGCTGGAGCTGGCCGAATGGAACGCCGGCGCCGCTGGAGGTCCCATGCTGTCCCTAAGCAGGGGAGCTGGAGTGACCTGGAACGAGGCGCAGAGCATCTGGCGGCTGCTGCAGGCGGCGCGCCCGGCTCGACCACAGCTGAGCCCCTTATGGGTTACCGATCTGCATGGCTAGCGGATGTGTAAACGATAGAACCCCAACACTGACACGGGCCACCCCCACACTGACACGGGCAAACACCAAAACTTCGAACACGCCACCCCACAAACACGTGACACGGGACCTTTACTCGCACAAAAACTGTGACAGCTCGGGCTAACCAATCAACTGACAACGACGGGCACCCAAAACTAGACTTAACGGGCAACCGCCAACACTCGAGCAAACAGACTGGGAGCCCAGGCTACGGGCACCACCAAAAACCATGACAAGGGATGACCGCGTGACGACGCCGGTGAACGAACGGGGCACGAAGCGGATGACCACCTAGAGCACTGCCATGGCAAAAACCACACCCACTCTAGACATCACGCGCCGAGGAGCGTAAGCGGAGGCACGCAAAGAAACTGACAACGGGCACTAAACACATAGGAGACATGGGCACCGCGCAGATCGACTGCCATGGGCAACACGGGCCCACGCAACAACTCGACAACGAGGCTAACCAATGCCAGGACACGGGCCACGCCAGACACTGACGGCGACGAAATGTAGACGACAGGAGCCAACAACTGACGAAGGGCACCCCAAACAGCCTTAACATGGGAACGCAAAAGACTGATCGACGGGCACACACCTGTATGACTGACAACGGAGTAAACCCTCAACAAGCGATGAGAGACAACGGCGGCACGCACCAAAACTGAGCGACGTCTGAAAGCACGCGGCACCCACCAACTGTGATGTATGAGAATAATAAGTCACGGATGAAGGGAAATGGGAGAGACGGCGCACCTCAAAACTGACCACGGGCCACCCAACAACTGACACGGGCACGCCCAAAACTCGACCACGGGGCACCCAACAACTGACACGGGCACCCCAAAACTGACGAGGGCACCCCAACACTGCATGGGCACACCCCAACCCACGACAGGACCCCAAAAAACTGACCACGGGCACCCCAACACTGACATGGCACCCAACACTGCATGGGCACCCCAACACTGACACGGGCACACCAATGCCACACGGCACCCAACACTGACACGGGCACCCAAACACTGACACGGGCACCGCAACAACCAAACATGGGCAGCCCCAAAACTGACACGGGCACCTCCTACACTGGACACGGGCACCCCAAAAAACTGAGCACGGGCGCCCCAACCACTTGACACGGGCACCCAAAAACTGACACGGGCACCCCCAGAACTGCCCCTGGGACCCACAACACTGACACGGGACCCCCAACACTGCCATGGGCACCCCACACTGACACGGGCACCCCAAACTGACACGGGACCCCAACACTGACAACAGGCACACCCAAACCGTGACACGGGCGACCAAAACCTGACACGGGTACCCCACACTGACACGGGCACCCTCACCGCTGACACAGCACCCCCAACACTGACACTGGGTACCGTTCCCACACACTGCCATGGCACCCCCACACGAAAACTATATGGCTGCCGACAGACCTCAGCTCGCGATGAGGAGGGGTGGAGTAGTCGTGAGGTTCCTGACATGGGCACTCGACGTCGAACACTCACACGAGGACCCCCAAACTGACACAGGCACCCAGAAGCCTGACACGGGCGCCGCAAAACTGACACGGGCACCCCAACGCTTGACACGGGCGACCCCCACAACGCAGTAGGGCGGGCAGCGGTCTGAACACGGGCAACCCAACACTGCACCACGGCGATAACGCAAGGGAGCTCGGACGAGGCACCAACCCGACGACCCTAGACCACGCGGCATACCGCAACGACCAGTGACCGACAGGGCACCCGGCCAACTGCTGGACACGGCGCGACCCCCGACAACTGACACGGGACCCCAAAAGACTGCCCCGGAGACTCCGCCAACAGCCGAATCATCGCACAATCGTTAGACGCACCCAACAATTGATCTACGGGACCCCCAACTGACAACGGGCACCCCAACACTGACACGGGACCCAGAAACTGCCCGGGACCCCAAAAGTGCCCGGACCCCAAAACTGCCGCAGGGTACAGAGCACACCCCCACACACTTCCCCAGCACCCAACACTGCCCCGGGACCACCAAAACTGCCCCAAACCCCTCCTGGGCACCCCAGAATGGCCCCCAAATCATCTCTTTAAGCTCTTATGACCCCTCAAATCCCTTAGAGACCCAAAACTGGGGGGGGGTCCCCCAATAACTCCCCCCATCCCCTACTTAACCCGCTCCCCACCAGCTGCTTTAGGTGAGGGTCCGCCAAACCCCTCAGAGCCCCCAAAATCCCCCGCTTGCACTGCTGTCCCCCCACCCAATGGGCACCCCCAAAACCCATTAACCCCTCTGTAGCCCATAAACCCCCCATTAACCCCTTCTGTGCCCCATTAAACCTCCCTCTTGTACCGCCATAATCCCCCATTAACCCTTCTATAACCCATAAATCCCCCATTAACGCCTTTCTATAACCCATAAATCCCCCCTTCTGCACCTATTTAACCCTTCTCTACCCCACCGCCCCCCCATTAAACCCCTGTCAGCCCAGCCCTGCAACTCCTGATTTTGGGGGTGTCTGGACGGTCCTGTGTTTTGTCCCCCTCCCAATTTTGGGGGTGTCTGATGGGTCTGTAGTGTCCGCCCCTCCCGATATTGGGGTGTCTGAGGGTCTGTGTGTCCCCCCTCCCAATTGGGGGGTGTCTGAATGGGTCTGTGGTGTCCCCGCCTCACCCATTTGGGGTGTCTGAACGGGTCCGTGTGTCCCCCCTCCTGATATTGGGTGTCTGACGGGTCTGTGGTGTACCCCTCTCCCGATATTGGGTGTCTGACGGGCCCTGTTGTGTGGTCCCCCCTCCCTATATTGGGGGTGTCTGACGGTCTGTGTGTCCCCTCCCATTTGGGGTGTCTTGACGGGTGTGTGTGGTCCCCTCCCGTTTTGGGGTGTCTGACGGGTCTGTGGTGTCCCCCTCCCGATTTGGGGGTGTCTGAATGGTCTGTGTGCCCCCCGTCCCGATATTGGGGGTCTGACGGGTCCTGTGGTGTACCCCTCCCGATAATTGGGGTGTCTGGAATGGGTCTGTGTGTCCCCCCTCCCGATTTGGGGGTGTCTGACGGGTCTGTGTGTCCCCTCCCGATATTGGGGTGTCTGATCGGGTCTGTTGTGTCCCCCTCACCCAGTTTTGGGTGTCTGACGGGTCTGTGTGTCCCCTCCCGAATATTGGGGGTGTCTGACGGGTCTGTGTGTCCCCCTCCTATATTGGGGTGTCTGACGGTCTGTGTGTCCCCCTCCAATTTTGGGGTATGACGGGTCTGTTGTGTCCCCCTCGCAATTTGGGGGTGTCTGACGGGGTCTGTGCTGTCCCTCCGGGTTTGGGGTGTCTGACGGGTCTGTGGTGTCGCCCCTCCGATATTGGGGTGTCTGACGGGTCTGTGTGTCCCCCCTCCCGGTTTGGGGGTGTCTGACAGGTCTGTGTGCCCCCCCTCGCCTAATACTGGGGTGTTGATGGGTCTTGTGGTGTCCCCCCGATATTGGGGGTGTTCTGACGGGTCTGTGTCCCCCCTCCCGGTTTTGGGGTGTCCCTGACGGGTCCTGTGTGTCCCCCTCCAATATTGGGTGTCTGACGGGTCTTGTGTCCCCCTCCCGATATTGGGTGTCCTGACGGGTGCTGGTGTGTCCCGCCCTCGGACGGTTTTGGGGTGTCCCTGACGGCTCTGTGCCCCCAGCTGGAGGGCAGGCGGAAGCGCCGGGGGGCTCGGGCCCGCGGCCGGACCCCGAGAGGCGCCGGAGCGCCGGGCCGAGCGGGGGGGCACCTCCTCCCCTCCGGCCAAGGAAGGAGCTGGAAGCCAAAGGAGTCGGAGGGGCCAGAGGGCGGGGGGACCCCCGGGACAGCCCCACGCCCGGCCCCAGACCCCCGGGGGTGGAGTGTGGGGGGGGCAATGGGGTTGCAGAAGGGGTTAATGGGGGACTTATGTGGTATGAAGGGGTTAAGGGGGTTGTGGGCAAATAGAAGGGGTTAATGGGGTGCAGAAGGGGTTAATGGGGGTTTATGGGGTAGAGAAGGGGTTAATGGATGCCAGAAGGGGTTAATGGGATTGTGGGTACAAGAAGGGGTTTAATGGGGGTGCAGAAGGGGTTGAGATGCGGAGTTTATGGGGATGATAGAGGGGGGTTATGGGTGCAGAGGTGGTTTAATGGGGGTTATGGGGTGAGAAGGGGTTTTTAATGGGGGGTTAGGGGGTAACAGAAGGGGTTAATGGGTGCAGGAGGGGTTAATGGGGAGTTGTGGGGTAACAGAAGGGGTTAAATGGGGTAAATGGGTATAGAAGGGGTTTAATGGGGTGCAAGAAGGGGGTAATGGGGGGTTAGGGGAATAATAGGGGATTTAGGGGTAGAGAAGGGGTTAATGGGGGTGTTATGGGTATAAGAAGGGGTTATAGGGGGTTGCTGGGGTACAGAAGGGGTTAATGGGGTGTTAATGGGATATGGAATGGGTTAACTTAGGGGGTTGGTGGGTACAGAAGGGGTTAATGGGGGGGTTGTGGGTATAGAGGGGGTTAATGGGGGTATAGAAGGGGTTAATGGGGGGGTTAAGGGGAATAATAGGGGAATTATGGGGTACGGAAGGGGAAACGGGGTGCAGAGGGGTTAATAGGACACTGAGTGGGATATGGGCACAGAGGGGG
>NDFG01000200.1:60023-78397 GCA_002167245.1 Sporophila hypoxantha | reverse complement strand
GAGAGAGATCTGGGAGGGACTGGGATTTCCCAAAACCTGGAAACTCCCCCAAACACCGTCATCTGTGGGCACCCCAAAAACTGAACTGGGAACCCCAAAAACTGAACTGGGAACCCCAAAAACCCTGAGGGAACCCGCCGAACACCGTCATCTGTGGGGACACCCCAAAAATCATCCTGGGCACCCCAAAATCATCCTGGGCACCCCAAAAATCGTCCTGGGAACCCCAAAAACTGAACTGGGAACCCCCCGAACACCGTCATCTGTGGGCACCCCAAAAACCGTCCTGGGAACCCCAAAAACCATCCTGGGACACCCCAAAAACCATCCTGGGCACCCCAAAAACCCCAGGAACCCCAAAAATCATCCTGGGAACCCCAGAATCATCCTGGGCACCCCAAAAACCATCCTGGGAACCCCCCGAACACCGTCATCTGCGGGCACCCCAAAAATCGTCCTGGGAACCCCAAAATCGTCCTGGGAACCCCAAAAACCCTGAGGGAACTCCCCGAACACCGTCATCTGTGGGCACCCCAAAAATCACCCTGGGCACCCCAAAAATCATCCTGGGAACCCCAAAAACCGTCCTGGGCACCCCCCGAACACCGTCATCTGCGGGCACCCCAAAAACTGAACTGGGAACCCCAAAATCGTCCTGGGAACCCCAAAAACTGAACTGGGAACCCCAAAAACCATGGGGACACCCCGAACACTGTCATCTGCGGGCACCCCAAAAACTGAACTGGGCACCCCAAAAACCATCCATGGGCACCCCAGAATCATCCTGGGCACCCCCCGAACACCGTCATCTGCGGGCACCCCAAAATCCATGGGCACCCCAAAAACTGAACTGGGAACCCCAAAAACTGAACTGGGAACCCCAAAAACTGAACTGGGAACCCCAAAAATCATCCTGGGAACCCCAAAAACTGAACTGGGAACCCCAAAAACTGAACTGGGAACCCCAAAAACCGTCCTGGGAACCCCAAAAACCCTGGGCACCCCAAAAACCCTGAGGGAAACCCCAAAAACCCTGAGGGAAACCCCCGAACACCGTCATCTGTGGGCACCCCAAAAACCGTCCTGGGAACCCCAAAAACTGAACTGGGAACCCCAAAAACCATCCTGGGAACCCCAAAAATCATCCTGGGCACCCCAAAAACCCTGGGAACCCCCACCCCAAACCCTGGGAACCCCAAAATACCCGGGAACCCCTTCCCAAAACCTGGAAACTCCCCCAAACACCGTCATCTGTGGGCACCCCAAAAACTGAACTGGGAACCCCAAAAACNGACCACCAGCACGTCCAGCAGGTTGAACCAGTTGCGGAGGAAGGAGCCCTTGTGCAGGAACCCCCCGAACACCGTCATCTGTGGGCACCCCAAAAACCATCCTGGGCACCCCAAAATCATCCTGGGAACCCCAAAAATCATCCTGGGCACCCCAAAATCATCCTGGGAACCCCAAAAATCATCCTGGGAACCCCAAAATCATCCTGGGAACCCCAAAAATCATCCTGGGCACCCCAAAAACCCTGGGAACCCCCACCCCAAACCCTGGGAACCCCAAAATACCCGGGAACCCCTTCCCAAAACCTGGAAACTCCCCCAAACACCGTCATCTGTGGGCACCCCAAAAACTGAACTGGGAACCCCAAAAACCGTCCTGGGAACCCCAAAATCCATCCTGGGCACCCCAAAAACCACCCTGGGAACCCCAAAAACCATCCTGGGCACCCCCCGAACACCGTCATCTGTGGGCACCCCAAAAATCGTCCTGGGAACCCCAAAAACTGAACTGGGACACCCCAAAAACCCTGAGGGAACCCCCTGAACACCGTCATCTGTGGCCACCCCAAAAACTGAACTGGGAACCCCAAAAACTGAACTGGGAACCCCAAAAACCATCCTGGGAACCCCAAAAACCCCAGGAACCCCCAAAACCCCAGGAACCCCCACCCCAAACCCTGGGAACCCCAAAAACCATCCCCGGGAACACCCACCCCAAACCCTGGAAACCCGCTGAACACTGTCATCTGTGGGCACCCCAAAAACCGTCCTGGGAACCCCAAAACCATCCTGGGAACCCCAAAAATTATCCTGGGAACCCCAAACACCGTCCTGGGCACCCCAAAAACCCCAGGAACCCCCACCCCAAACCCTGAGAACCCCAAAAATTCCCGGGAACCCCTTCCCAAAACCTGGAAACCCCCTGAACACCGTCATCTGTGGGCACCCCAATAACCATCCTGGGAACCCCAAAAATCATCCTGGGAACCCCAAAAACCCTGAGGGAACCCCAAAACCATCCTGGAACCCCAAAAACCATCCTGGGAACCCCAAAAACCATCCTGGGAACCCCCACCCCAAACCCTGGGAACCCCAAAAATCCCCGGGAACACCCACCCCAAACCCTGGAAACCCGCCGAACACCGTCATCTGTGGGCACCCCAATAACCATCCTGGGAACCCCAAAACCCCAGGAACCCACCCCAAAACCTGGGAACCCCAAACCCTGGGAACCCCAAAAACCCTGGGAACCCCTTCCCAAAACCTGGGAACCCCCCGAACACCGTCATCTGTGGGCACCCCAAAAACCATCCTGGGAACCCCAGAATCATCCTGGGAACCCCAAAAACCCCAGAAACACCCATCCCAAACCCTGGGGGAGCCCCCAATCCATGGGAACTCCTTCCCAAAATCCTGGGAACCCCAAAAACCCCGGGAACCCCCAGAAACCATGGGAACCCACCCCAAAATCCCGGGAACCCCAAAATCCTGGGAACCCCAAAATCCTGGGAACCCACCCCAAAACCTGGAAACCCCCTGAACACCGTCATCTTGGGGCACCCCAAAAACCATCCTGGGAACCCCAAAAACCATGGGGACACCCCAAAATAATGGAGAACCCCCACCCCAAACCCTGGGAACCCCAAAACCCCAGGCCCCCCCTACCTTGAGCAGGATCTCCACGGTGAAGATGGAGGTGAAGGCGTAGTCAAAGTAACCCAGGATCTGCGGGGGGGGTGGCGAGGGTGGGGAGGGGGCAAAGGGGGGACCCCAAACCCCCTCAAACCCCCCTGACACCCCCAAAGTCCTGACTCCCCCCTCAAACACCCCCAAATCCCCCATAACCCCTCTGGGGGTGGAGTGGGGTGGGGAAGGGGCAACAGGGGGGACCCCAAACCCCCCTCGGGGGGACCCCCAAACCCCTCTCAAACCCAGTGCTCCCAGTAACACACCAGTAACACACCAGTGCTCCCAGTGAGGTTCCTTGTACCCTTCCAGTGCTCCCAGTTGCCCCCAGCAGCTCTCCCAGTCCCTCCCAGTTTGCCCAGTACATGGTTGCGGGGGCTGTGGGCCCGCACGGGGTCCTGCCCAGTGCCTCCCAGTCCCTCCCAGTGCTCCCAGTTTGCCCAGTGTTCCCAGTAACACCACCAGTAACACACCAGTGCTCCCAGTAACGGCTCCCAGTGCTCCCAGTAACACACCAGTAACACCCCAGCGCTCCAGTCAAGTAACACCAGCCTCCCAGTAGACCCCCCAGCTCCCAGTGCCTCCCAGTGCCTTCCCAGTTTGCCCCAGTTTTGCCCAGTACGTGGTTGCGGGGGCTGTGGCCCTCACGGGGTCCTGCCCAAGTGCCTCCCAGTCCTCCCAGTTTGCCCAGTTTGCCCAGTACGTGGTTGCGGGGTGAGTGGGCCGCGCACGGGGTCCTGCCCAGTCCCTCCCAGTCCCTCCCAGTGTTCCCAGTTTTGCCCAGTACGTGGTTGGGGGTGAGTGGGGCCCGCACGGGGTCCTGCCCAGTCCCTGCCCAGTCCCTCCAGTGCCTCCCAGTCCCTCCCAGTGCCTCCCATGTTTGCCCAGTTTCCCAGTACGTGGTTGCGGGGGCTGTGGGCCCGGCACGGGTCCTGCCCAGTCCTCCCAGTCCCTCCAGTCCCTCCCAGTTTGCCCAGTGTTCCCAGTTTGCCCAGTACGTGTGTTGCGGGGGCTGTGGGCCCTCACGGGTCCTGCCCAGTCCCTCCCAGTCCCTCCCAGTGTTCCAGTTTGCCCAGTACGTGGTTGCGGGGTGAGTGGGCCCGGCACGGGGTCCTGCCAGTCCCTCCCAGTGCTCCCAGTTTGCCCAGTTTGCCCAGTGTTTCCCAAGTAACACCACCAGTAACACACCAGTGCTCCCAGTAACGGCTCCAGTGCTCCCAGTAACACACCAGCGCTCCTCATAACAACACCAGTAACACACCAGTCCTCCCATTAACACCCCCAGTACGAACTCCCAGTCCCTCCCAGTGCTCCCAGTTTGCCCAGTTTGCCCAGTACGTGGTTGCGGGGTGAGTGGGCCCGCACGGGTCCGTGCCCAGTCCCTCCCAGTCCCTGCCAGTGCCTCCCAGTCCGCTCCCAGTGCCTCCCAAGCCCTCCCAGTCCCCTCCCAGTTTTGCCCAGTTACACCAGTAACGTGGTTGCGGGGTGAGTGGGCCCAGGCGTCCTGCCCAGTCTTCCCAGTGTCCCAGTGCTCCCAGTGCTCCCAGTTTGCCCAGTTTGCGCCAGTTTGCCCAGTACGTGGTTGCGGGGGCTGTGGGCCCGCACGGGGTCCCTCCCAGTCCCTCCAGTCCCTCCCAGTGTTCCCAGTGCCTCCCAGTGCTCCCAGTTTGCCCAGTTTGCCCAGTACGTGGTTGCGGGGTGAGTGGGCCCGCACGGGTCCTGCCCAGTACCCTCCCAGTCCCTCCCAGTCCTCCCATCCTCCCGTAGTTTGTTCCCAGTCCCTCCCAGTGCCTCCCAGTGCTCCCAGTCCCTCCCAGTCCGTCCCAGTGTCCAGTTTGCCCAGTACGTGGTTGCGGGGGGAGTGGGCCCTCACGGGTCCTGCCCAGTGCCTCCCAGATCCCTCCCAGTTTGCCCAGTTTGCCCATACGTGGTTGCGGGTGAGTGGGCCCGCACGGGGTCCCTCCCAGTCCCTCCCAGTGCTCCCAGTTTGCCCAGTACGTGGGTTGCGGGGTGAGTGGGCCCGCCACGGGTCCTGCCCAGTGGCCTCCCCAGTCCCTCCAGTCCTCCCAGTTTGCCCAAGTACGTGGTTGCGGGGTGAGTGGGCCCGCACGGGGTCCTGGCCCAGTCCCTCCCAGTCCCTCCCAGTTTGCCCAGTTTGCCCAGTACGTGGTTGCGGGGCTGTGGGCCCGCACGGGGTCCTGCCAGTCCTCCCAGTGCTCCCATTTTGCCCAGTTTGCCCAGTACGTGGTTGCTTGGGGGCTGTGGGCCCGCACGGGGTCCTCGGCCGCCAGGGAGATGCTGCTGAGATGATGTGAAGAACGGAGGATGAGGTTGGTGAAGATGTGGTGGTGTGATCAGCGCGTGGCACCGCACCCGCAGGCTGGGGGGGCAGGCGGAGACCAGTTCAAACCAGTACAGACCAGTTCAAACCAGTACAGACCAGTACAGACCAGTACAGACCAGTTCAAACCAGTACAAACAGTCACCCCAGTGCAGTGCTCCCAGTCCATCCCAGTGCTCCCAGTCATCCCAGTTCATCTCCAGTGCATTGCTCCCAGTGCAATGCCCAGTCATCCCACGTTCAATCCCAGTTCATCCCAGTGCATCCCAGTGCCTCCCAGTTCATCCCAGTTCATCCCAGTTCATCCAGTTTCATCCCAGTTCATCCCAGTGCTCGAGTCCCCCCAGTTCTCCCAGTCCCCCTCAGTTTGTATCTCAAATCCCAGTTAATCCCAGTTAATCCCAGTACATCCCAGTTACTCCCAGTCCATCCCAGTCCCCCCCAGTCCCTCCCAGTCCCTCCAGTCCCTCTCCAGTCCCCCCAGTCCCCCCAGTTTCCCCAGTGCTCCAGTCCCCCCAGTCCCTCCCAGTCCCCCAGTCCCCCCAGTATCCCCAGTCGCTCACGGGTTGCTGCTGCTCAGCACGAAGAACGCGCTGCCCTCGGGGATCGGGGTCACCTTGGCCTTGGGCGGCTCCTCCAGCGACTCAACCGCGCCCGGCCCAGGCTGGCGGCTGTCCCGCCCGGCGCTCCGCACCTGCGGGGACAACCCGTGTCACGCGGGGACACCCGTGTCACCTGCGGGGACACCCGAGTCACCTCCCAGGGACACCCGAGTCACCTGCGGGGACACCCGTGTCACCTCACCCCACCTTAGGGACACCCGTGTCCACCTGCGGGGACACCCGCATGTCACTCCCCAGGGACCCCGTGTCCACCTGCGGGGACACCCGTGTCACCTCCGCCCCCTCCAGAGACCCCCGTGCCACCTGCAGGGTCCCCCGTGTCACCTCCCCCTTCTGGGGACCCCCGTGGTCACATCCCCCCCTCTGGGGTCCCTCGTGTTCACCTCCCCGCCTTAGGGACCCTCGTGTCACCTCCCAGGGACCCCCGTGTCACCTGCGGGACGCACCGTGTCACCTCCCCCCCCTTAGGGCCCTCGTGTCACACTCCCCCCCCCACAGAGACCCCCGCTGTCACCTCCCCCCTCTGGGACCCTCGTGTCACCTCCCCAGGACCCCACGTGTCACCTGCAGGGTCCCCTGTGTCACCTCCCCCGTGTCCAGCCATTGTCACCTCACCAGGGACCCCGTTCACACTCCCCTCCCTTAGGGACTCCGTGTCACCTCCCCCCATCCAGGGACCCCCGTGTCACTCCCCAGGGACCCCCGTGTCACTCCCCCCTCTGGGACGCCCCACCCACATCATGGCACTGCCACCCCCCAAACGTCGCCCAATGTCGCCCCAATGTCCCCAATGTCCCGCAGCGGCCCGGGCAGGTGGCGCTCACCTTCCTCCCCTTCCTCCTCCTCCTCCTCCTCCTCTTCCTCCTGCGGATCCCCCTCGACCTGCGGAGGGAGGGGGAGGGGTGAGGGCTGGGCACCCCCCCGGGACCCCCCAAATCAATGTCACCCTCTGGGACCCCTCAGTCACTGTCACCCCCGCCCAGTCACTGTCACCTCCCCAAATCAATGTCACCCCCCCGGGACCACCCCAAGTCACTGTCACCACCCCGGGACCCCTCAGTCACCGTCACCCCCCCCAGGAACCCCCCAAATTCACTGTTCCCCCAGTCAATGTCACCCCCCGAGGGCCCCCCGCCCCAAATCAATCGTCACCCCCCAGGAGCCCCGCCAAATCACTGTCACCCCCCAATGTCACTGTCACACCCCGCGGGAACCCCCCCAAATCAATGTCACCCCCCCGGGAGCCCCTCTCAATCAACTTGTCACCCCCCGGGACCCCCCAAATTCAATGGTTCACCCCCTGGGACCCCCCAAGTCACTGTCACCCCCAGAACCCCGAAGCCGTTCCCCCGCCAACATGTCACCCATCATGTACCGAGCCAGTCACTCACCCCCGGACCCCCACAGTCACTGCCTCCACCCCCCCAGTCACCCACCCCGGACCCCCTCAGGACCTCAATGTCACTCACCCCCGGCACGCACCCCAGTCACTGTCACCCCCCAGGGACCCCCCCAACCATAATGTCAATGTCACCCCCCGGGACCACCCCTCCACAATGTCCAGCACTGTCACCCCCCCAACACTGTCACCCCCTCCAGGACCAATCATGTCAATCACGGGACCTCACACCCCCCCAAAATCAATGTCCCTCGGACCCCCCAGACCCAATCGTACCCCCAGGCCCTCAGTCACTGTCACCCCCACAGGACCCCCCCAAAGAATCACTGTCACCCCCTCCGGGACCCCCCCCAAATCAAATGTCAACCCCCGGGACACCCCCCAAGAAGGGAACCCCCCCCAAATCAATTCACCCCCCCAGGACCGCCTCAGTACTGTCACTCCCCCCAGTCCACTGTCAACCCCCAGGAACCCCCCCCAAATCCAATGTCACCCCCCCAAATCAATGTCACCCCCCCAGTCACTGTCACCCCCTCCGGACCCCCCCCCCAAATTAAATGTCACCCCCTGGGACCCCCCAGTCACTGTCAACCCTCCAGGAACCCCCAAATCACTGTCACCCCCCGGACCCCCCAAGTCACTGTCACCCCCCCAGTCACGGTCACCCCACAGAAACCCCCCCCCAAATCACTGTCACCCCCCCAGGACCCCCCAGGACCCCCCCAAATCACTGTCACCCCCCCAGTCACTGTCACCCCCAGGACCAGCCCCCCAACATCAAATGTCCACCCCCCCAGTCACTAGTCACCCCCCCGGGACCCCCCAAATCAATGTCACCCCCCAAATCAATGCCACCCCCCAGTCACTGTCACCCCCCCGGACCCCCAGTCACTGTCACCCCGGACCCCCCTCACCTTCACCGCCACCTCCCGGCTCTCCGTCCCCGTCCCTCCTCCCGCCTTGTCCCTGCGTTTGGGGACAAACGGGGGGGGGGCTCAGCCGGGGGTCCCGGGGGTCTCACCCCCCCCAGGGGGTCCCAAGGATGGGGGACCCCTCCCACCCCCCCCAGAGGGGTCCCGGGGTCGCGGGGGTCCCGGGTTCACTTTTTGTCCCCCCCGAGTTGATGTTGTCACCGTCGGCCAGGTTGTCACGGCGATGGCCAGGAACACGATTGAGGAGGATGTCTGAGGGGAGGGGGAGGCACCATGCTCCCAGTATGCCTCCCAGTATCCCCCAGTATGCTCCCAGTGCTCCCAGTATGCTCCCAGTATGCTCCCAGTGCTCCAGTTTGCTCCCAGTATCCCCCAGTCTGCTTCTAGTATCCCCCAGTATGCTTCCAGTATCCCCCAGTATGCTCCCAGTATGCTTCCCAGTATTCCCCAGTATGCTCCCAGTATGCTCCCAGTATTCCTTCCAGTATTATCACCAGTATGCTCCCATGCTCCCAGTAGGCTCCCAGTATCCCCCAGTACATCCCAGTATGCTCCCAGTATCCCCCAGTATGCTCTCCCAGTGCTCCCAGTATGCTCCCAGTATGCTCCCAGTATCCCCCAGTATGCTGCCCAGTATGCTCCCAGTGCTCCCAGTATGCTGCAGTATCCAGTCTCCAGTATGCTCCAGTATCCTCCCAGTATGCTCCAGTATGCGCCCAGTATTATGCTCCAGTAGCTTCCAGTGCTCCAGTATGCTCCCAGTATCCCCCAGTATGCTCCCCAGTGCTCCAGTATCCCCAGTATCCCCCAGTATGCTCTCAGTATCCCCAGTATGCTCCCCAGTGCTCCAGTATGCTCCCAGTATTCTCCAGTATTCCCCAGTATGCTCCCAGTATCCCCCAGTATGCTCCCAGTGCTCCCAGTATGCTCCCAGTATCCCCCAGTACGCTCCAGTGCTCCCAGTATGCTCCCAGTATGCTCCCAGTATCCCCCAGTATGCTCCCAGTGCTCCCAGTATCCCCAGTATATCCCAGTATGCCTCCCAGTATCCCCCAGTATGCTCCCAGTATGCTTCCAGTGCTCCCAGGGATGCTGCAGTATCCCCCAGTATGCTCCCAGTGCTCCCAGTATGCTCCAGTATGCTTCCAGTATGCTCCCAGTATCCTCCAGTATCCCCCAGTATGCTCGCAGTATGCTTTCCAGTGCTCCCAGTATGCTCCCAGTATCCCCAGTATGCTCCCAGTATCCCCCAGTATGCTCCCACTGCTCCCAGTATGCTCCCAGTATCCCCCCAAGTATATCCCAGTATCCTCCTGGTGTCCTCCTAGTGCCCCAGTGCCCGCAGTGCTCCCAGTATCCTCCAGTGCCCGCAGTGCCAGTGCTCCCAGTGCTCTCAGTACTCCATTTCCCAGTTCACCAGCTCCCTGCTCCCAGTACCCCGTGCCCCAGTGCCTCCCCAGTCCTCCCAGTCCCCCCAGTCCACATCCCAGTACTCTCCCAGATTCCCCAGTACTTCCCAGTATGCTCCCAGTCCCTCCCCAGTGCTCCCAGCCCCTTCCAGTGCTCCCAGTGCCTCCCAGTACCCCAGTGCTCCCAGTCCCCCCAGTCCCCCCAGTCCCTCCAGTCCCCCCAGTGCTCCCAGTGCCCCCAGTCCCTCCCATTGCTCTTGCTCTCTCCCGTCTCTTCCCAGTAATCCCCAGTCCCTCCCAGTCCCCCCAGTCCCCCCAGTCCCCCCCAGTCGCCCCTAAGTCCCTCCCAGTCCCTCTGAGTGCCCCAGTCCGCTACCAGTATCCCCAATGCTCCAGTCCATCCCAGTCCTCCCAGTGCCCCCAGTCCCTCCAGTGCTCCCAGTCCCCCCCAGTCCACCCCAGTCCCCCCAGTGCCCCCAGCGCTCCCAGTTTCCCAGTTTGCCCGCACAGTTGCCGCAGATGAAGAGGATGACGAAGTAGACGCAGACCAGCATGCCGGGGAACTCCCAGTCCCTCCCAGTCTGTCCCAGTCCATCCCAGTCCCCCCCAGTCTCCCCAGTCCATCCCAGTCCCCCCCAGTGCTCCCAGTTTCCCCCCCCAGTGCCCCCCAGCGCTCCCAGTTTGCCCAGTTTAGCACGCACAGTTGCCGCAGATGAAGAGGATGACGAAGTAGACGCAGACCAGCATGCCGGGGAACACGGGCCCGCCGTAGGCCATGATGCCGTCGTACATCACCGCGTTCCAGTCCTCGCCCGTCAGGATCTGCGCCCGACACCGGCACCCCGAAATCGGGGGTACCCCAAAACATCAGGGACACCCCGAAACCGGGCAGCCCAAAGTCTCAGTGCCACCCCAACACCGGCACCCCAACACCGGCACCCCGAAACCTGGCACCCCAAAACGTCAGGGACACCCCGAAACCAGGCACCCCGAAACCGGGCACCCCAAAACGTCAGGGACACCCCAACACCGGCACCCCGAAACCGGGCACCCCAAAACGTCAGTGCCACCCCAGAAAACACCGGGCACCCCGAAACCGGGCACCCCAAAACATCAGGGGCACCCCAACACCTCAGTGCCATCCCAAAAACCGGGCACCCCGAAACCGGGCACCCCAAAACATCAGGGACACCCCAACACCGGCACCCCGAAACCGGGCACCCCAAAACATCAGGGGCACCCCGAAAACCGGGACACCCCAAAACCTCAGTGCCAACCCCAACACCGGGCACCCCGACACCGGGCACCCCAAAACGTCAGGGACACCCCAAACACCGGGGCACCCCGACACCGGGCACCCCGAAACCGGGCACCCCAAAACGTCAGTGCCATCCCAACACCGGCACCCCGAAACCGGGCACCCCAAAACGTCAGGGACACCCCGACACCGGCACCCCGAAACCGGGCACCCCAAAACNACACCGGCACCCCGAAACCGGGCACCCCAAAACGTCAGGGACACCCCGACACCGGCACCCCGAAACCGGGCACCCCAAAACATCAGGGACACCCCAGAAAACACCGGGCACCCCGAAACTGGGCACCCAAAACATCAGGGACACCCCGAAACCGGGCACCCCAAAACGTCAGGGACACCCCAAACACCGGGGAACCCCAAAACCGGGCACCCCAAAACATCAGTGCCATCCCAAAACATCAGTACCACCCCAAAACCTCAGTGCCACCCAAAAACCGGGGCACCCCAAAACCTCAGTGCCACCCCAAACACCAGGGGCACCCCAAAACCTCAGTGCCACCCCAAAAACCGGGGACACCTCAAAACCGGGGGCACCCCAAAAACCAGTGCCACCCCAAAGTCTCAGTGCCACCCCCACCAGTGCCACCCCAAAAACCAGGGACACCCCAAAACCTCAGCACCATCCAAAACACCGGGGGCACCCCAAAACCTCAGTGCCACCCCAAAAACCGGGGCACCCAAAAAACCGGGGCACCCCAAAACCTCAGTGCCACCCCAAACACCAGGGGCACCCCAAAACCTCAGTGCCCTGAGGTTTTGGGGTACCCCAAAGGCTCCCCCGGGTTTTGGGGTACCTGGAACACGGTGAGCAGGGCCTGGGGGGGTCTCCCTGAGGTTTTGGGGTCTCCCTGAGGTTTTGGGGTCTCCCTGAGGTTTTGGGGTACCCCAAAGGCTCCCCCAGGTTTTGGGGTTCTCCTGAGGTTTTGGGGTACCTGGAACACTATGAGCAAGGCCTGGGGGGTCTCCCTGAGGTTTTGGGGTACCCCAAAGGCTCCCCCACTTTTTGGGGTACCTGGAACACGGTGAGTAGGGCCTGGGGGGGGTTCCCTGAGGTTTTGGGGTTCCCCAAAATGTTCCCCTGAGGTTTTGGGTTCTCCCTGAGGTTTTGGGGTACCCCAAAGGTATCCCCAGGTTTTGGTGTGCCCCAAAAGTTTTCTCCCAGGTTTTGGGTACCCCTGATGTTTTGGGTACCCCAAAAGCTTCCCCCAGGTTTTGGGGTTCTCCTGAGGTTTTGGGGTACCTGGAAGATGGTGAGCAGGGCCTGGGGGGTCTCCCTGAGGTTTTGGGGTTCCCAAAACGTTCCCCTGAGGTTCTGGGGTCTCCCTGAGGTTTTGGGGCACCCCAAAATGTTCCCCCCAGGGTTTGGGGTCTCCCTGAGGTTTTGGGGTTCCCCAAAGCTCCCCCCAGGTTTTTGGGGTACCTGGAAGACGGTGAGCAGGGCCTGGGGGGGTCTCCCTGAGGTTTTGGGGTACCCCAAAGGCTCACCCAATTTTTGGGGTACCTAGAACACGGTGAGCAGCGTCTGGGGGGGTCCCCCTGAGGTTTTGGGGTACCCCAAAATGTTCCCCTGAGGTTTTGGGGTCTCCCTGAGGTTTTGGGGTACCCCAAAAGGTATCCCCGGGTTTTGGTGTGCCCCAAAAACTTCCCCCAGGTTTTGGGGTTCCTCTAAAATTTTGGGGTACCTGGAAGACGGTGAGCAGCGCCTGGGGGGTCTCCCTGAGGTTTTGGGGTCTCCCTGAGGTTTTGGGGTACCCCAAAGCTCCCCCCGGGTTTTGGGGTACCTGGAACACGGTGAGCAGGGCCTGGGGGGGGTTTTGGGGTACCCCAAAATGTTACCCCCAGGTTTTGGGGTACCTGGAACACTATGAGCAGCGCCTGTGGGGGTCTCCCTGAGGTTTTGGGGTCTCCCTGAGGTTTTGGGGTTCCCCTGAGGTTTTGGGGTACCTGGAAGACGGTGAGCAGGGCCTGGGGGGGGTTTTGGGGTACCCCAAAATGTTACCCCCAGGTTTTTGGGGTACCTGGAAGACGGTGAGCAGCGCCTGCGGGAAGGTGTCGAAGGTGCTGCGCTTGGTCTGGGTCTCGTCGAAGCTGAAGCGGCCCCCGAAGAGCTGCATGCCCAGCAGGGCGAAGATGATGATGAAGAGGAAGAGCAGCAGCAGCAGGGAGGCGATGGATTTCATGGAGTTCAGCAGGGAACCGACCAGATTGCTCAGGGATGCCCAGTGCCTGCGGGATACTGGGGTTACTGGGGGCACTGGGAGGGACTGGGAGGGACTGGGATGGACTGGGAGCACTGGGAAGGGATGAATGGATTTCATGGAGTTCAGCAGAGAACCAACGAGATTGCTCAGGGATGCCCAGTGCCTGCGGGATACTGGGGTTACTGGGAGCACTGGGATGGACTGGGAGGGACTGGGAAGGGATGGATGGACTGGGAGCACTGGGGGGACTGGGAGCACTGGGATGGACTGGGATCGACTGGGAGCACTGGGAAGGGATGGATGGACAATGCAGCGCCAACACACTGCGTGTCCCCGCGCTGTCCCGATGTTGGGGTGTCCCACTGTCYGTGTGTCCCAGTGTCAGTGTGCCCCAGTCTCAGGGTGTCCCGGTACTGGGGTGTCCCAGTGTTGGGGCATTGAGATGTCCCAGTGTTGGTGTGTCCTGGTGTTGGTGTGTCCCAGTGCTGAGGCACCGAGGTGTCCCGGTGTTGGGGTGTCCTGGTGCTGTGGCATTGGGGTGTCCCGGTGTTGGGGCACTGGGGTGTCCCGGTGTTGGGGTGTCCTGTTGCTGTGGCAACAAGGTGTCCCAGTATTGGGCTGTCCTGGTGTCAGGCTGTCCCAGTACCGTGGCATTGGGGTGTCCCAGTGTTGGCATGTCTCGGTGTTGCCGTGTCCTGTTGCTGTGGCACTGTAGTGTCCCGGTGTCAGTATGTCCCAGTGTTGGGGTGCCCTGGTGTTGGTGTGTCCTAGTGTCAGTGTGTCCCGCTGTGTGTCCCTGCGCTGTCCCCGGTGTACAGTGTGTCCCACTGTCTGTCTGTGTGTCCCTGCTGTCAGTCAGTGTTGTCCCACTGGTTCCGACTGATCAGTGTGTCCCACTGGTGCTGTCGCTGAGTCCCCACACTGTATCCAGCATGTTGGTGTGGTCCCACTGTCAGTATGTCCCGCTGGGCGAGTGTCCCCGCGGCTGCCCTCCCAACTGTCGGGTGTGTCCCGCCTGTCGTGTGTCCCTCTGTCGTGTCCCTCTCCGTGTCCCTCGCACGCGTCCCTGCAGCCGTCCCCGGTGTCAGATGTGTCCGCCTGTCGGTGTGTCCGCTGATCGGTGTGTCCCTGCTTCGCGTGTGTCCCGCTGTCAGTGGTGTCCCACTGTCGGATGTGTGTCCCTCTGCGTGTCCCCGCCCTGTCCCCGCAACATCCCCCGCGCCGGCCCTCACCGGGTGACCTTGAAGACGCGCAGCAGGCGCACGCAGCGCAGCACGGAGATGCCGAGCGGCTCCATGGCTCCCCGCTCCACCAGCGCGGTCTCCAGCACGCCCCCGCACACCACGAAGCAATCGAAGCGGTTGAAGAAGCTCGCGAAGTAGCACGAGGGGCCCAGAGCGTAGAGCTTCAGCACCATCTCGGCCGCGAAGAGCGACAGCAGCGCCTTGTTGGCGTAGGCTGGGGGGGGACACCGGGGACACAGCCGGGTCACCGCCCGGGACGGTGGGATGGGACCCCCGAGGTTTGGGGTGATAGGGGGGACACCGGGGGACACAGCCGGGTCACTGCCCGGGAGGGTGGGATGGGACCCCCGAGCTCTGGGGACACAGCCGGGTCACCCCCGGGACGGTGAGATGGGACCCCCGAGCTCTGGGGTGATAGGGGGGACACCGGGGGACACAGCCGGGAAGGTGGGATGGGACCCCCGAGGTTTGGGGGTGATGGGGGCGACACCGGGGACACCCCCGGGTCACCCCCGGGAGAAATACCGGGAGCGGGATTGGGACCCCCGAGCTCTGGGATGGGACCCCCGAGCTCTGGGGTGATGGGGGGGACACCGGGGGACACAGCCGGGTCACCCCTCGGCAAGGTGGGATGGGACCCCCGAGGTTTGGGGTGATAGGGGGGACACCGGGGGACACAGCCGGGAGGGTGGGATGGGACCCCCGAGCTCTGGGGACACAGCCGGGTAACCCCAGGGAGAAATACCGGGAGTGGGATTGGGACCCCCGAGCTCTGGGGACACACCCGGGTCACCCCCCGGGAGGGTTGGATGGGACTCCCGAGGTTTGGGGGTGATGGGGGGGACACCGGGGGACACAGCCGGGTCACCCCCCGGGAGAAATACCGGGAGTGGGATGGGACCCCCGAGCTCTGGGATGGGGGGGGACATACCGGGGTCACCCCCCGGGAGAGTGGAGAGGACCCCCGAGGTTTGGGGGTGATGGGGGCGACACCGGGGGACACAGCCGGGTCACTGCCCGGGAGGGTGGGATGGGACCCCCGAGCTCTGCGGACACACCCGGGTCACCCCCCCGGGAGGGTGGGAGGGAAGCACCGGGAGTGGGATTAGACCCCCGAGCTCTGGGGGTGATGGGGGGGACACCGGGGACACAGCCGGGTCAGCCCCCGGGAGGGTGGGATGGGACCCCCCAGCTCTGAGATGGGGAGGGACACAGCCAGGTCACCCCCGGGACAGTGGGATGGGACCCCCAAGCTCTGGGGTGATGGGGGGGACACCGAGGGACACAGCCGGGTCATCCCCCGGGAGCAATACCGGGAATGGGACTGGGACCCCCGAACTCTGGGGACACAGCCAGGTCACCCCCGGGACAGTGGGATGGGACCCCCGAGCTCTGGGGTGATAGGGGCGACACCGGGGGACACACCCGGGAGAGTGGAGGGGACCCCCGAGGTTTGGGGATGATGGGGGGACACACCCGGGTAACCCTCCGGGAGGGTGGGATGGGACCCCCGAGCTCCGGGGGTGATGGGGACACCGGGGGCTGTCAGGGGGTGTTGTTTGGGAGGTACGGGGGGGTGTTGGGGAGTACTGAGGGGTTGGAGATGCACTGGGAGGTGTCGGGGTGCCCTGGAGGATTTTGGGGTGCCCTGGAGGATGTTCAGGGGTCCCGGGGGGTGTCGGGGGGCCCTGGGAGGTGTCATGGAGGCACTGGAGGATTTTGGGGTGCCCTGGATGATTTCGGGGTGCCCTGGATGATTTCGGGGTGCCCTGGATGATTTCGGGGCGCCCTGGAGGATTTGGGGTGCCCTGGAGGATTTTGGGGTGCCCTGGAGGATTTCGGGGTGCCCTGGAGGACACCCGGGGCTCCCGGGGGATGTCGGGGTGCCCTGGATGATTTGGGGTGCCCTGGAGGATAGCCGGAGCTCCCGGGGGGTGTCAGGGGGGCACTGGGATGTGTCGTGGGGCACTGGAGGATTTTGGGGTGCCCTGGAGGATGTCCAGGGGTACCAGGGAGTGTTGGGGGGCACAGGGAGGTGTCAGGGAGGCACTGGAAGATTTTGGGGTGCCCTGGATGATTTCGGGGTGCCCTGGAGGATACCCGGGGCTCCCGGGGGGTGTCAGGGGGCACTGGGATGTGTTGGGGTGCCCTGGAGGATTTCGGGGTGCACTGGATGATTTTGGGGTGCACTGGATGATTTCGGGGTGCCCCGGATGATTTCGGGGTGCCCTGGAGGATTTGGGGGTGCCCTGGAGCACAGCCGGGGCTCCCGGGGGATGTCGGGGGGGCACTGGGATATGTCAGGGTGCCCTGGAGGATTTTGGGGTGCCCGTGGCTCCCGGGGGGCTCCCGGCGGTGCCCACCCTGCGTCTCGGTGAGCCAGGGCGGCTGCCCGTGGTGCTCGGAGGCGATGGTCAGCGTGTTGAGGAACACGAGCAGCAGCACGGCCCAGTAGAACCACACGGATTTCACCGCGGCGCGGCAGCGGCGCCGCCACAGCCGGTTCAGGCGGCGCAGGCGGCGGCTGCGGGGACACCGGGGGGACAAGAGGGGACATTAAGGGACACCCAAGGGACACAGGGGGACACGAGACATGGCGGGCACATGGGGCGATGGGGACACGGGGGACAAGGGGACAGGCCAGGGGGACACGGGACAGCCAGGGGATAGCCAGGGGACAACGGGGGATACAGGGGGGACACGGGGGACACGGGGGACACAGGGGGGACCTGGGGGACATGGGGGCCACCGAGGGGACAGCGGGGACACCGGGGGGACATGGGGGACACCCAGGGGACACAGGGGACACCGAGGGGACATAGGGGACAGAGGGGACACAGGGGACACCCAGGGGACACAGGGGACACCGAGGGGACACCAGGGACAGCCAGGGGACACAGGGGACACCGAGGGGACACAGGGGACACCAAGGACAGCCAGGGGACACAGGGGACACAGGGGACACGGGGGAAAGCCAGGGGACACCGAGGGGACATGGGGGACACCGGGGGGACGGGGGGACACCGAGGGGACACAGGGGACACCGAGGACATGGGGGATAGCCAGGGGACAGCGGGGACACCGAGGGGACACGGGGGACATGGGGGACACCGGGGGGACACCGGGGACACAGGGGACAGCGGGGACAGCCAGGGGACAGGGGGGACACCCAGGGGACACGGAGGACACGGGGGACACAAGGGACATGGGGGACACCAAGGGGACACCGAGGGGACACGGGGGACACGGGGGACAGCCAGGGGAAAGCCAGGGGACACCGGGGACACCGAGGGGACAAAGGGGACACGGGGGGGACACCGGGGACACGGGGGACACAGGGGACACCGAGGGGACACCGAGGGGTCCCCCCTCCCCATTTTTTCCACATTCCCCCCATTTTTCCTCCCCACTCACCAAAACTTTGTCTTTGTGATTTTGCCCCTGAGGAGAAAAAAAAAACCAAACAAAAAAAACCAGAAATTACCCCCAAAAAAATAAGAAATTACCCCAAAATTTGGGGTTTTTGGGGGGATTCCCTCAGCCATGGGGGGGATTTATTGGGGTGCTGGGGTCGGTTTTGGGGTCCTGGATGGAATTTGGGGGGTCCCTGGGTATTGAGGGGTCTCAGGGGGCTTTTTTGGGGTGCTGGGGTCAATTTTGGGGTCCTGGATGGAATTTGGGGGGTCCTCAGGGGGCTTTGAGGTGCTCTGGGGGTCGGTTTTGGGGTCTCAGGGGGCTTTTTTGGGGTGCTGGGGTCAGATTTGATTTTTGGGGGGCACAGGGGACCCCTGGTTGAGGTTCCTGGGGGTCTCTTTGGGGTGCTGGGGTCGGTTTTGGGGGTCTTGGGGGGTCCTCAGGGGGCTTTGAGGGTCGGTTTTGGGGTCCTGGATGGAATGTGGGGGGTCCTTGGGGTATGGAGGGGTCTCAGGGGG
>NDFG01000200.1:8895-20063 GCA_002167245.1 Sporophila hypoxantha | reverse complement strand
TCTGGACCCCCCCCACAACTTGCCTGGACTCCCCCAAAACCTTCGGGACCCCCAAAATCTTTCTGGCACCTCCCCCTAAACCTTCTCCAGGACCAGCCCAAAGATCCCTCAGGGACCCCCAAACCGGCCTCAAAGACGCGCCCAAACCGCTCAGGGGACCCCCCCCAAAACCCCCTCATTTCACCCAGGGCCCCCCAAACTCACCCTCTCCGTTCTCTCTCTGACTCTGACATTTTTTGGGGGCTCTCGGGAGGTTTTGGGGGTACCCTGGGGGGTTTGGGGGGGGCTCCGGGGAGGTTTTCGGGGTACCCTGGGGGGTTTGGGGGCTCGGGGAAGGTTTTGGGTACCCTGGGGGGGTTTGGGGGGGTCCGGGAGGTTTTGGGGTACCCTGGGGGGGTTGGGGGGCTGCCGGGAGGTTTTGGGGTACCTGGGGGGGTTGGGGGGGGTCCGAGGATTTTCAAAAGGATTATGGTGGGGTCTTGTTGGGATTTGGGATCATGGAGGGGGGGATTGGGGAATTTGGGGGTGTTTGGGGGGGGCGTTGGGGGACTTGGAGCGTGTTTGGGGGGTCTAGGGGTGTTTTAGGGGGTTTGGGGGGTATTTAGGGGGGGGGTCAGATGGTATTTAAGGGGGTTTGGGAGTATTTAGGGGGGGTTCAGGGGTATTTAGGGAGCTCAGGGGGGTCAGGGAGTATTTAGGGTTGGTTCAGGGTGTGTATTTAGGGGATTTCAGGGGATATTTAGGGTGTCCGGGGTATTTAGGGGAGGTTTCAGGGAGGTATTTGGGGGGTGTTCAGGTCTATGGGGGTCAGGGGTGTTTAGGGGGTTTCAGGGGATATTTAGGGTGTTTGGGGGTATTTTAGGGTGGTCGGGGGTATTTAGGGTGTTCGGGGTCTCAGGGGGGGTCAGGGGTCGGTGGGTACGGGGTCAGGGGTATTTAGGAGGGTCAGGGGGTTCAGGGGGCATTTTAGGGCGGTCAGGGGGTATTTAGCGGTGTTTTCAGGGGTTTTAGGGTGTCCGGGGGGTATTGTAGGGGGTTCAGGGGGTTGTCAGCCCATGTAGAATGTGAATGAGGCAGGATTCTTTCTTTTTTCTTTTCCCCTTTTTTTCTTAAGGAACTTTTTTTCCTTTCTTTTAACATAGGCAATTAACCAAAACTTATTTACAATTGATTTGAAAGGTTAAGACATTCAGGGCCTTTTATGCCTGAAAGCTTGGAAACTGCCATGATCTTGTAAAGTCAGTCACACTACATATGTTTCTTTCCCATTCTTTTCAGTTCTTCATCCTTCATTAAATATTTTTATCTGCCACATTTTTCCATTGATGTGTTCCATATGCTTCTCCGCCCGGGCAATGGGTTTGGATTTTTTGGGGTGTTTGGGGGTGCGGGGGTACCTGCAGGGCCGCGGCCAGCTCGGAGGCCAGGCGGAAGCGGGCGGAGATGCCGGGGGGCAGCGCGGGGCTTCAGGGGGGCACCGAGTCCCCCCCAACCAAACCCAGCTCCTACAGCCCCTCAAAACCAGCCCCACAGCCCCCAAAAACACCCCAACCCATGAAAAAGCCCCCAGAACCCCCAAAACCAAACCCCAAGCCCCCCAAAATCACCCGAAATTCATTAAAAAACAACCCCCAGACCCCCAAAACCAACCCCCCAGCCCCCAAAATCCACCCGGAAATTCATTAAAAATAACCCCCAGACCCCCAAAGCCAAACCCCAAAGCCCCCAAAATCACCAAAATTCATTAAAAACAACCCCCAGCCCCCAAAACCAACCCCCCAAAAAAAAAAAACCCCTCAAATCCACCCCGAAAATTCATTCAAACCCCCCAGCGAGAGGTTGCGGCACCACAAAACCGCAGCTCCCGGCAGAGAGGGCCCCTATTTTTTTTGGGGTTTTTTGCGAGATTTGGGGTTTTGGGGGTTGCGGGGGTACCTGCGGCCGCGGGCCAGCTCGGAGCCAGCGAAGCGGGCGGAGATGCCGGGGCCAGCCGGGCTCAGGGGGGCACCCAGGAAGCGGGTTTCACGGCGCGGAGGCAAGCGAACGGCGGGCGGGCCACGACCCAGCTCGGGAGTGAGGTCCCGCACGCTCTGGACCTCGGGGGGCACCGGCCTGGGGGAGAGATATGGTTTGTGGGGACCCCAAAATCCTGAGAGCCCCCCCAAAATCCTGAAACCTCGGCGGGCACCGCCTGGGGAGCCCCGAAATCATCACAGACCCAAACCCCAAACCCCAAAAACTGTATCCCAAAAGTCCCCAAAAAACAGCCCTCAAAACTGCCCCAAATCATCCCAAAACAGACCCCAAAAAGTCCCAAAACAGCCCCCAAAAATCCCCAAAAGAGCCCTCCAAAAAAAACACCAAAACACCCTCAAAAAATCCCAAAACAGCCCCAAAACCCACCAAACAACCCCCCAAAATCCCCAAACTTGCCCCCCAAAAACGCCGCCAAATATCCCCAAAAAAACAGACCCAAAAATCCCCAAAATAGCTCCAAACCCACTTTAAAACAACCCCCCCCCCAAAAAAAAAAAAAAATCCCAAAAGCAGCCCCCACAAACCCCAAATATCCCAAAACAGACCCCAAAAATTCCCCAAAAGAGCCCCCACCAAAACAGCCCAACACAAACCCCCCAAACAGCCCAAAATCCTGAGGGGACCCCCAAAATCTTGGCAGCCCCAGCAGCAACTCCGGCTGAGGTCCCGCACGCTCTGAACCTCGGCCAGGCACCGCCCTGAGGAGCCCCGAAAATCATCACAGACCCCCAAACCCCAAAACTGGTATCCCAAAAAGAAAAAAAAAAAAAAAAAAAAAAAATAAAAAAAAAAAAAAAAAAAAAAAAAAAAACTCCAAAAATCCCAAAACAACCCCAAATATCCCCAAAAGAGCCCCAAAACTGCCCCAAAACTGCCCCAAATCAGACCCCAAAAATCCCATAAACCACCGAAACAACCCAAAAAAATCCCCAAAACGACCCCAAAACAGCCCTCACAAAATCCCAAAAACAACCCCCCAAAACCCCAAAACTGCCCCCAAAAACGCCCCCAAATATTCCCCAAAACAGTGCCAAACCCAAAAAAAAATAAAAAACCCCTCAACAAAATCCCCAAAACAGCCCGCAAAATCCCCAAAACAAACCCCCAAAAATCCCCACAAACAGCCCCCAAAAAATGCCCCAAAATCCTCAAAAACAGCCCAAAAACCCACCAAAATAACCCCGCAAAAAATCCCCAAAACTGCCCCCAAAAAAGCCCCAAAATATCCCAAAAACTGCCCCCAAAACAACCCAAAAAATCCCAAAAGAGCCCACCCAAAAAGCCAAAACAGCCCCCAAAAACCCCAAATCCCCCTTCAGGGACCCTCCAAAAATCCCTCAGCCCCCCCCCCCAATTCGCTCAGGACCCCACATCCTCTCTAGGGACCCCACCCAAATTCCTCGCGGTGTTCCCAGTGACCCCCCCCCCCAAATCCCCCCCAGAGACCCCAAAAAATCCACCCAGGCCCTCCCTCAGGGGACCCCCAAAAATCTCCTCAGCCCCCCAATTCGCTCAGGAGGCCCCCCACAAAGCCTACCCAGAGACCCCCACCCAAATTCCTCGGGTGTCCAGTGACCCCCCCCCAAATTTCCCCCTCAGGCGGACCCCAAAAATCCCCTCAGCCCCCCCCCAATTCGCTCAGGACCCCCACAGCCTACCCAGAAGACCCACCCAATTCCTCGGGGTGTTGCCCCAGTGACCCCCCCCCAAATTTCCCCACAAAGGACTCCCAAAAAAATCCCTAGGGACCCCCAAAAGTCCTCTCAGCCCCCCAAGTCGCTCAGGACCCCACAGGCGCTACCAGAGACCCCACCAAATTCCTCAGGGGCCCCCCGCAAACCACCATGGGGGTGTCCCTCTGTCCTTCCACACCCCCCCCCCCTCACAGACTCCCCAAATTCCTCAGTGCCCCCCCAGAGACCCCTCCCCCCCACCCAAATCCCGCCATTCCCAGCCCCACTCACGTCCCGCCCCTGGGCGCAGGGTAGTGGATCAGATCTTGTCCACCTTCTCCCATCGGCTGGGGGGGGTCGGGGGGGTCCCCAAATTCTGAGGGGAGGGAAAAATTGGGGAGGAATTTGGGGGGGCTCCCTCACACGAGCGCGGCCGCCGCTCACGTGAGGGGAAAAGGGCGGGAGATGCGCGCGGGGTGCGATGGGAGTTGTAGGCAGTGGTGGCGGAACAGCGGGGCGTGACGGGAGTTGTAGAAGCGGGATGTAGGCCTCAGTCACGGAGCATGATGGGAGTTGTAGGTCTCAGTGGCGGAGCATGACGGGAATTGAAGGCGGCAGTGCAAGAGCATGACAGGAGATGTAGGCAGCGGTGCTAAAACCGCGAGGCATGACGGGAGTTGTAGGCGGCGGCGTGTGGCGGGAAAAGGCGGGAAAATGGCCGGCGGGGGCCGTGAGGGGACGAAGCCTGTGGGGAATGTGAGGGGAAGGAATGGCACCTAGCAGGTGTCTGAGGGAAAAACAGGTGCCCGTGAGGGGTCGGAGAGCGGGAAATGCCGCCTGTGGGGTGTGAGGGGGAGGCTGAGGGGTGAGATGGAGCCATGAGGCGGTGAGGGGGGGGAATGGAACCTGTGAGGGCGTGGCTGAGGGGGGAAGTGGGAGGGGAGAGATGTGGCACCTGGGGACACGTTTAAGGTGGCCTTGGCAGTGCGGGAGGAAACGATGGCAATCGACGGCTTTGAGGGTTTCTTCCGACCTGAATAATTCTGGATTTTGTACAAGTGGCACTGCAGGGCCTGAGGGAGAAAGGCGCCAGGTCCGGGACGCGTTGAACCCACGGGCGTGAGGAGTGTAGGGCTCAGTGGCGGGGCATGACGGGATGAGGCGCGCATGTGGCGGGAAAAGGCGGAAAATGGCGGCGGGGGCCGTGAGGGGATAGCTGTGGGAATGTGGGGGAATGGCACCCAGCAGGTGTCTGAGGGAAGAACGGTGCCCGTGAGGGGTCGAGAGCGGAAATGCCCTGTGGGGTTGAGGGGGAAAGCGAGGGGAGTGAGCGTGAGGCGGTGGGGGAATGGAACTGTGAGGGGCGGCTGAGGGGAGGAATGTTGAGGGGAGAATGTGGCACCTGGACACGTTTAGGTGGCCTTGGCAGTGCGGGAGGGAACGATGCCAATCGATGGCTTTGAGGGTTTTCCCGACCTGAATAATTCTGTGATTTTGTACAGGTGGCACCTGCAGGCTACTGAGGGAGAAAAGGCGCCAGCTCCGGGGACGCTGTGACACCGCGGGGCATGACGGAGTTGTAGGCGGCTAGTGGTTGAGGGCATGAACGGGAATTGTAGGCGGGCGTGTGTGGCAGGAAAAGGCGGGAAAAATGGCCGGGGGCCGTGAGGGGAGGAAGCCTGTGGGGAATGTGAGAGGAAGGAATGGCACCTAGCAGGTGTCTGAGGGGAAAACGGTGCCCGTTGAGGTCGGAGAGCGGGAAATGCGCCCTGTGGGGTGTGAGGGGGAGCTGAGGGGGAGATGGAGGCCGTGAGGGGGGGGGGAATAGGAACCTGTGAGGGGGCTGAGGGAGGATGTGGCACCTGGGGACACGTTTAGGGTGGCCTTGGCAGCGGGAGGAACGATGGAATCGATCGGCTTTGAGGGTTTTCTCCGACCGAATAATTCTGTGATTTTTGTACAAGTGGCACCTGCAGGGCCTGAGGAGAAAAGGCGCCAGTCCGGGACGTGCTGTGACACCTGCGGGGCATGACGGGAGTTGTAGGCGGCGTGGCAGCGATGCATGACGGGAATTTGGTGGCGCGCGTGTGGCGGGAAAAGGCGGGAAAATGCGGAAGACCTGAGGGGGGCGGGGGCGGGGCGGCGGGGGGGGGGGGGGGCGGGGCGGGGGGGGGGGGGTGGGGGGCGGAGGGGGGACGGAAGCCTGTGGGAATGTGAGGGAAGAAATGCACCTAAGCAGGTGTCCTGAGGGGAAAACGCGTGCCCGTGAGGGTCGGAAGAGCGGGAAATGCCGCCTGTGGGGTGTGAGGGGGAGCATGAGGGGAGGATGGAGGCGTGAAGGCGTGGGGGAATGGAACTCTGTGAGGGGTCCCTCACGGCCTCCATCTCCCCCCTCAGCTCCCCCTCACACCCCACAGGCAGCATTTCCCGCTCTCCGACCCCTCACGGGCACCGTTTTTCCCTCAGACACCTGCTAGGTGCCATTCCTTCCTCTCACATTCCCCACAGGCTTCCTCCCCTCACGGCCCCCACCGGCCATTTTCCCGCCTTTTCCTGCCACACGACGCCGCCTACAATTCCCGTCATGCCCCGCCACAGCCGCCTACAACTCCCGTCATGCCCCGCGGGTGTCACAGCGTCCCCGGACTGGCGCCTTTTCTCCCTCAGGCCCTGCAGGTGCCACCTGTACAAAATCACAGAATTATTCAGGTCGGGAAAAACCCTCAAAGCCATCGATTGGCATCGTTCCTCCCGCACTGCCAAGGCCACCCTAAACGTGTCCCTAGGTGCCACATTCTCCCCTCACACATTCCTCCCCTCAGCCGCCCCTCACAGGTTCCATTCCCCCACCGCCTCCATCTCCCCCCTCTGCTTTCCCTCACACCCCACAGGGGGCATTTCCCGCTCTCCGACCCCTCACGGGCACCGTTTTCCCCTCAGACACCTGCTGGGTGCCATTCCTCCCCCTCACATTCCCCACAGGCTCCATCCCCTCACGGCCCCCGCCGGCCATTTTCCTGCCTTTTCCCGCCACACGCTGCCGCCTACAACTCCCATCATGCCCCGCGGGTGTCACAGCGTCCCCGGACCGGCGCCTTTTCTCCCTCAGGCCCTGCAGGTGCCACTTGTACAAAATCCCAGAATTATTCAGGTCAGGAAAAACCCTCAAAGCCGTCGATTGCCATCGTTCCTCCCACACTGCCGAGGCCACCTTAAACGTGTCCCCAGGTGCCATATCTTCCCCTCACACTTTCCCCCCCTCAGCCACCCCTCACAGGTTCCATTCCCCCACCGCCCTCATGGCCTCCATCTCCCCCCTCAGCTCCCCCTCACACCCCACAGGCGGCATTTCCCGCTCTCCGACCCCTCACGGGCACCGTTTTTCCCTCAGACACCTGCTAGGTGCCATTCCTTCCCCTCACATTCCCCACAGGCTTCGTCCCCTCACGGCCCCCGCCGGCCATTTTCCCGCCTTTTCCCGCCACACGCCGCCGCCTACAACTCCCGTCATGCCTCGCGGTTTTAGCACCGCTGCCTACATCTCCTGTCATGCTCTGCCACTGCCGCCTTCAATTCCCGTCATGCTCCGCCACTGAGACCTACAACTCCCATCATGCTCCGTGACTGAAGCATACAACTCCCGTCATGCCCCGCGGTTCCGCCACCGCTGCCTACAACTCCCATCGCACCCCGCGCGCATCTCCCCGCCCTTTTCCCCTCACGTGAGCGGCGGCCGCGCTCGGTGTGAGGGAGCCCCCCCCAAATCTCCCCAATTTTTCCCTCCCCTCAGAATTTGGGGACCCCCCCGACCCCCCCCAGCCATGGAGGAGGTGGACAAGATCCTGATCCACTCCCTGCGCCAGGCGGGGACGTGAGTGGGGCGGGAATGGGGGGATTTGGGTGGGGGGGGAGGGGTCTCTGGGGGGGCACTGAGGAATTTGGGGAGTCTGTGAGGGGGGGGGGTGTGGAAGGACAGAGGGACACCCCCATGGTGGTTTGGGGGGGACCCCTGAGGAATTTGGGTGGGGGTCTCTGGGTAGGCTGTGGGGGTCCTGAGCGAATTGGGGGGGGCTGAGGGGATTTTTGGGAGTTCCTGAGGGGGAATTTGGGGGGGGGGTCACTGGGAACACCCCGAGGAATTTTGGTGGGGGTCTCTGGGAGGCTCTGGGGTCCTGAGCGAGTTTGGGGGGGGGGGGCTGAGGGATTTTTGGGGTCCCTGAGGGAGGTCCTGGTGGATTTTTGGGGTCTCTGAGGGGGATTTGGGGGGGGCACTGAGAGGACCCGAGGAATTTGGGTGGGGGTCCCTAGAGAGGATGTGGGGGTCCTGAGCGAATTTGGGGGGGGGCTGAGTGGATTTCGGGCGTCCCTGAAGGGGATTTGGGGTTTTTTGGGGTCTGTTTTGGGGTTTTTTTGAGGCGTTTTGGGGTTTTTGGGGGCAGTTTGGGGATCTTTGGGGCAGTTTTGGGGGCTCCTTTTGGGGATTTTTGGGGGTTGTTTTGGGGATTTTTGGGGCTTTTGGGGCTTTTTTGGGGCAGTTTTCGGAATTTTTGGGGCAGTTTTGGGATTTTTGAGGGCTGTTTTTGGGGGTTTTTTGGTGGTTGTTTTGGGGATATTGGGGGCTTTTTGGGGGCTGTTTTTGGGGATTTGGGGACTTTTGGATACAGTTTTGGGTTTGGGGTCGTGATGAGTTTTCGGGCTCCCAGGGCGGTGCCCCCGAGGTTCGAAGCTGCGGACCTGAGCCTGGAGCTGCTGCTGGGCTGTTTCTGGGATTTTTGGGGGCTGTTTGGGGGGCTAATTTTGGGGTTTTTTTGGGGGCTGTTTTGGGGATTTTTGAGGGGTTATTTTGGTGGGTTTTGGGCTGTTTTGGGATTTTGGAGGCGTTTTTGGGGGCAGTTTTGGGAATTTTTGAGAGGCTATTTTGGGTCTGTTTTGGGGATTTTTGGGGGCAGCTTTGGAGATTTTTGAGGGCTGTTTTTGGGGTTGTTTTTGGGGATTTTTGGGGGGGTTATTTTGGGGTTTTGGTTTGGGCTGTTTTGGGATTTTTGGGGGCTGTTTGGGGATTTTTGAGGGTTATTTTTTTTGGGTTTTGGGTACTGTTTTGGGGATATTGGCGGCCGTTTTTGGGGGCAGTTTTTGGGGATTTTTGGGGTTTGTTTTGGTGGGTTTTGGGCTGTTTGGGGATTTTTGAGGCTGTTTTTGGTGGGTTTTTTGGAGGGCTCTTTTGGGATTTTTGGGGGCTTTTTTGGGTTGTTTGTGGGGCTATTTGGGGCCAGTTTTGGGGATTTTGGGACTTTTGGGGGAGAGTTTTGGGGTTTGGGGATTTTGGGGCGTCCCTCTCAGGATGGTGGGGGTCTGTGATGATTTCGGGGGTCTGTGATGATTTCGGGGCTCTCAGGGCGGTGCCCCCGAGGTTCAGAGCGTTGCGCGGACCTGAGCCAGCAGCTGCTGCTGGGGCTGTCAGGATCTGGGGGGTTTGTGAGATGTGAGGGGGCTGTGCAGGTTTTTGGGGGGCTGTTTTTTGGGGATTTTGGCGGCAGTTTGTGGGGACTTATTTTGGGGACGTTCTGGGGTTCCTGTTTTGGGGGTTGTTTTGGTGGGTTTTATGGGGATTTTTGGGTCTGATTTGGGGGCAGTTTTGGGGGTTTTTGAGGGCCTGTTTTTGAGTTTTTTTTGGAGGGGTTGTTTTGGGCTTGTTTTGGGATGTTTTTGGGATACAGTTTTGGGGTTTTGGGGGGCTGTCAGGATTTGTGGGGGGGTCCCCAAGGCCGTATTCCCCCCCCAGGCCGGTGCTGGCGAGGTTCAGAGCGTGCGGGACCTCACTCCGAGCTGGTCCGTGGCCCGCCGCACGTTCGCTGCCTCCGACGCGCGTCAACCCCGCCTCGGTGCCCCCCTGAGCCCGCGCTGCCCCGCGGCATCTCCGCCCGCCTTCCCGCCTTGGCGCTCCGAGCTGGCCGCGGCTGCCAGGTACCCCGCACCCCCAAACACCCCCAAAATCCCAAAAACTTCCAAAAAAAACCCCAAAAAAAATAGGGCTCTCTGCTGCGGAGCTGCGGTTTGTGGGTGCCCCAAACCTGCGGCTGGGCGGGGTTTGAATGAATTTGGGGTTGATTTTTGGGGGGCTGGGGGCCTGGTTTTGGGGGGTCTGGGGGGCTTTTTAATGGGTTGGGGTGTTTTTGGGGGGCTGTGGGCCTGGTTGTGAGGGGCTGTAGGAGCTGGGGTTTGGTTGGGGGGGGACTCGGTCGCCCCCTGAGCCCCGCGCTGCCCCCGGCAATCTCCGCCCCGCTTCCGGCCTGCCTCCGAGCTGCCACGGCCTGCCAGGTACCCCGCGACCCCCGAACACCCCAAAAATCTCCAAAAAACCCCCAAAAATAGGCGGTCTTCCGCTTCCTCCTCCTCCCTTTTCCTGCTTCCCGTCCGCTCCGCTATGCTGGACGGCAGTTTGTGGTGCCCAAATCTCGCCTGGGGGGGGTTTGAATGAATTTTGGGTGATTTGGGGGCTTGGCGGTTGGTTTTGGGGGTCTGGGGGCTGCCTCGCCTCCGAGCTGGCCGCGGCCTGCGGTACCGCCCGCACCCCAAACACCCCAAAATCCCAACAAAAACCCAAAAAAATAGGGGCTCTCTGCCGGGAGCGGCCGGTTTGTGTGCCCAACCTCGCTGGGGTGTTTTGAATGAATTTGGGGGTGATTTTGGGGGCTTGGGGTTGGTTCGGGGGTCTGGGTGTTGTTTTAATGAATTTCCGGGTGGAATTTGGGGGGCTGGGGTTGGTTTTGGGGTCCTGGGGGGCTTTTTTAATGGTTGGCGGGTGTTTTTGGGGGGCTGTGGCTGCGTTTTGAGGGGCTTGGATGAAGCTGGGGTTTGCGTTGGGGGGGGATGCGGTGCCCCCCTTGAGCCCGCGCTGCCCCCGGCATCTCCGCCCGCTTCCGCCCTGGCCTCCCGCAGCTGGCGCGCGCTGGAACAGGGTACGCCCCGCACCCCCAAAACCCCAAAATCCGCAAAAACTTCCAAAAAACCCCCCAAAAATAGGGGCTCTCTCCTGGGAAAGCTGCGGTTTGTGGTGCCCCCACCTCTGCTGGGGGGGTTTGAATGAATTTTGGCTGAGTTTGGGGGGCTGAGGCTTGGTTTAGGGATCTGGAGCGTTGGTTTATAATGAATTGGGGATGTTTTTTTTGAGGGGCTGGGATTTTGAGTTTTGGGGTTCTTGGGGGCTGTTTTACGAGTTGGGCTGTTTTAGGGGGGCTGTGGGGTTGTTTTGTGGTTTCTGGGCGTTGCTTTTGAGGAGCTGCGAATTACTTTTGGGGATGCTGCTTCACTTTGAACTTGCAAGTTTATCTCCCCCAACCTCACCCCCACCCCAAAACCTCATACCCCCTCACGCCCAAACCCCCCCTCCGAGTGACCCCCCGTGGATTTTGGGGCCCCCCAACCCCCTGTCCCCCGCTCAGACGCTGGATTCGGGGC
>NDFG01000199.1:713862-738099 GCA_002167245.1 Sporophila hypoxantha | reverse complement strand
CCAGCAGCTATAAATCAACCTGACTGTTCAGCAGGGCGGGTTAGCTGGCAATGAGAGCTGCTGGAGCACAGCCACACGCAGACAGGGCAGCTCCACATGCATGGCAGAGCTCAGTGCCTGCTGCACCCACCCCTGTGTGCCCTTTGTCCCTCCAACAGCCAGCAACGGGCAAGAATAGCCTGTTACCTCACAGTAAGGGTGATCCTGCTTCACACACAAGGAATSCCCCATCCTGCTGTGCAATTTGGGCTGGCACTGTTGGGCATGGGCAGTGCCACGTGTGGCACAGCCATAGCRTGCCAGGGAGGGCAGGGGCTCTGCCAGCCCTTGGGCACACCTCACCCATCCCACTCCTCCCAAAACCAGGGCTGGGGGGCAGTGGCAGAGGGAAGGGCGAGCTGAGGGCAGGCAGTGTCCCTGCTCTGGGCTGGGGTCTCGGTGCCATCACCCACCCCTGGGCTGGGCACAGCTCTGAGCACCTGTGAGCGCCAGGTGAGAGCAGCAGGACACACAGGAGGAGCCCTGCCAGCCCCAGCAGGACACACAGGAGGGTGTGTGAGCCCCAGGTGACAGCATGGGACACACAGGAGGAGCCCTGCCAGCCCCAGGTGAGAGCAGCAGGACACACAGGAGGAGCCCCGTAAGCCCTTGGTGACAGCAGCAGGACACACAGGAGCCCCAGGTGACAGCATGGGACACACAGGAGGAGCCCTGCCAGCCCCAGCAGGACACACAGGAGGGTGTTTGAGCCCCAGGTGACAGCAGCAGGACACACAGGAGCCTTGCCAGCCCCAGGTGAGAGCAGCAGGACACACAGGAGCCCTGCCAGCCCCAGCAGGACACACAGGAGCCCTGGGAGCCCCAGGTGACAGCATGGGACACACAGGAGGGTGTGTGAGCCCCAGGTGACAGCAGCAGGACACACAGGAGCCCTGCCAGCCCCAGGTGACAGCATGGGACACACAGGAGGAGCCCTGCCAGCCCCAGCAGGACACACAGGAGGGTGTGTGAGCCCCAGGTGACAGCATGGGACACACAGGAGCCCTGTGAGCCCCAGGTGACCCAGCAGGAGCCCTGCCAGCCCCAGGTGACCCAGCAGGAGCCTGTCCCACCCTGTCCCCAGCAGTGTGCCCCTCAGTTGCCACAAGCAGGGAAGCAGAGCTGCTGAGCAATTTGCTGCAGCGCAAAGGCCAGGGAGCGGCTTTGTCAGGAGCAGCTCCGTTGTTATTATTATYATTGTTATTATTATTGTTATTATGACTGTTTAAAGAGCATGCCAGAGGTGTGTGGCACTTTAAGGACAAAAATAATGGAGGGGCCTTGCCCCTGAAGGTGGAAATGGCACAAGCCCAGCCCAGACAGCAGCGAGAGGGGCTGTGGGAGCAGGAGCGAGGCTCTGAGGAAAGAGCAGGGGCTGTGCCTGCCCTCAGCTCTGCTCCCAGCGCCACCACAAGGACAGCTTCCCCTGATTGTCACTGAGCGCCCAGCRGCAGGGATGGGACAGTGTTTGCATTGCTGTCTGTCTCCCCAGAGCTGAGGATCGTGCTGTGCAGGAGGCAGATGGCTCTGCAGGGGAATAAAATAAAAGAGAAAGAGAGGAAATAACAGAAAATTTATCAATCCTTCCCAAAGAGGACCCCTTTCTCCAGAGGAGCCTCCTGTGACCCGGGCAGGAAAGGAGGAGCAGCCCAAGTCTGGGTGGCTGACAGAAAGCCAAGGGCCAGCAGGAGCCCTTGAGCTCATGGGCTGTGCAGGCTCGTCTGACAGAGACAAATTCACCGCGAGAGCCAGATAGAGAGTTGTCTGAAAATGGAAGATGGATGCAGTGCCAGCACGGGGCTCTGAGCAGCGTTCACGCTCCACGGAAATGCCTCTCTGGAGCACGCAGAGCACAGCTCCTCCGGGGCACACGACAGCTCCCTGTCCAACCATACCATGCCGAGCGCCGGCGCTTCGGATTAGAAATCATTCAGTGATTTGGGCTAATAAGAAATGTTAATCTGATTCCTTCCCATCTTACTTTTAATTTAACTTTTTTAATTGAGATTTAATGAATTCTATGAACAGAATGTAAGCCTTAATGATTTGTTGCAAGCATCACTGAAGTAGATTGTTGCATCAGCTGCAGATAGTCCAGCAGCATTTTATGTATTGCTCGTGGGACGTAGATCGGTTTTACGAGGTTTAATCTTTTGCAGGGTTACCTAATGGCAGCTGAAAGCAGTGGTTTCCCTTGCATTGGTTGTGACAGTTCTGAGTGAGTCATGGTCCCAGGTGTTAAAGGAGTCCCTGGTGTGCCATTGTCACTTGGGAGGCTCCTGGCAGCTGGTCAAGAGGAAGCTCTGCCGCTTGTGCCACCAGATGCAAACTAGGAGTGGGGTATTTCTGAATAGATCATAATCATTTATTTTGAAATCCATGCAAATCCACTCCTGATCACACTGAAGAGCAGTGGGGACCTGTAGGCACAGAGGGAACACAGGCTGTGGACCACACAGGCAAGGGGTGCTCACCACACTAAGCCCAGGCATCTCAGGGGGAGATCGGGGAAGCGAAGGCAGGGCAGGGCCAAGGCAATCGCTTGGCACATAACCGACTGCCAGATTTCACAGCAACACTGCTGCAGGATGCAGCCTGCTGAAACATAACCAATTTGTGGCCTCCCTGCATGGAGGGATACTCCTCCATCCAGGAAGCTCATGCAGCCCAGAGGCTGTGCCTGGCACGGGGGAAACCGGGGGACAGAAGCAGGACAGGGTCCCTGCACGCCCCAGGGCTGCCTGTCCCCAGCAGTGGTGACACCGGCTTGCCAGACCTGAGAGCTGGCAGTACCGCTGTCCTGCCAAGGCAGTGACACCGGGCTTGAACCCCTGAGAGTCTGAGGCAAGTGACACCGGCTGTCTGTCCAGCCGTGACGGGTGCAGCTGAGACTGAGCTGCCCCAGGCCTGTAACCCTGAGTGCAGTGTCTGTCAATGGCAGGCTGTGGCCCAGGCTCTGACGAGCTGTCCTGTCCAGGCAGTGGACCGGGCGTGGCAGGGACTTGGGCTGTCCTGTCCCCAGTGGCAACCGGTGTGAGGGGCTGAGCTTGTCCTGTCCCCTAGGCAGTGGCATGGCCTGTGACAGGCGCTGGCCTGTCCAGCAGTGGCACCAGGGTTGTTGGCAGCCCTGAATCTGAAGCTGTCCCTGTCCCCAGCGCAGTGCACCGGGGCTGTGGCAGGGCTGGCTGTCCCCTGTCCCTCAGGCAGTGCAACCGGCTGTCCCTGTCCCAAGGCAATGGCACAGGCGTGCCAGCCCTGATGCGCGGCTGTGGGGATATTACCTGCAGAGCCATCTGCCTCCTGCACAGCACATCCTTCAGGCTCTGGGGAAGGACAGACAGCAATGACAAACACTGTCCATCGCCTGCCGCCTGGGGCCGCTCAGTGACAAGTCAGGGGAAGCTGTCCTTTGTTGGTAGGCGCTGGGAGCAGAGCTTGAGGGCAGGCACAGCCCACTGCTCTTTCCTCAGAGGCCTCGCCCTGCCCCACAGCCCCCTCTCGCTGCTGTTCTGGGCTGTGGCTTGTGCCATCCACCTTCAGGGGCAAGGCCCTCCATTTATTTTTTGTCCGTAAAGTGCCACACCACGTCTGGCATGCTCTTTAAAACAGTCATAATACATAATAATAACAATGATAATAATAACGAACGGAAGCTGGACTACACTGACAAAGCACCGCTCCGCCTTGGGCACTTTTGCGCTGCAAGACAAATTTGCTCGAGCAGCATCTGCTTCCCTGCTGCTGTGGCTCCTGAAGGGCCAATTTCAAGCTGGACGGGACAGGTTTGGAAAAGGCCTCCTGCTGGATGGTTGCACCTGAGGGGCTGGCAGGTGTGGCTCCTTCGCTCTGTCTGGTCACCTCGGTGGCTCACAGTGGCTCCTGGTGTGTTCCCATGCTGCTCACCTCGGCGCGGCTCACACACCTCCTGCCTGGTTCTACCCATGTGCAAGACCAAGATGAGTGTCCTGTGCCTCTGAGGTGGCTGGCCAGCGGTCCTCCTGTTGTGTCCGATGCTGTCACCTTGGGGCTTGCAGGGAACTCCTGTTGTTCCTGCGCTGTTGCACTCTGCGGGCTCTACACCACCCTCCTGTGAGTAGGCCTCCATAGCTCCTGTCACACGTGGGCTGGCCACAGGATGGTAATCTCCCCTGTGTGTTTCCTGCATAAGGGGCTGCAGGGGCTTCTCTGTTGTGTCCTGCTGCATTCTCACCTGGGGTGACAAATATTAAGGCTCCTGTGGGCAATGTTTCCTGCTGCTGTCACTGGTGGCATGCAAACCACCCTCCTGTGTGTTACCTGCTGGGCTGGCAGGGCTCCTCCTGTGTGTCCCATGCTGTCATCCTTGGGGCTCGTGGTCTGGCTGTCTGTCACCAATAAGGGCTTAACAGGGGGCTCACTCACTCGTTCCTTGCTCTCTCACCCTGGGGGCTGGCAGGGGCCTCCTGTTGTGTCCCCATGCTTGTCACCTGGGTGCCTTCAACCACAGGACAACGCTCCCTGTGTGTCCTGCTGAGGGCTGGCAGCGGCCTTCCTTTTTCACTGTGTGTCCCTGCTATGCTTCTCACTTGGCGCTGCACAGGAGGTGCTCAGACTGTGCCCAGCCCAGGGTGTGGGTGATTTGGCGCACTCGAACACCCAGCCTCAGGAGCTAGGGACCTGCGCTTGCCCTTCAGGCTCGCCCTTCCCTCTCCCAATGCCCACTGCCCCCCTCAGCTCCTACGCGTATTGGTGCTGATTGTGGGTGATTGGTGGTGATGGGGTGCTTGGTCCCAAGGGTGGCGAGATCTCCGCTGCCCTCGCCTGGCACGCTATGCTTGTTGCCACAACGTGGCACTGGCCCTATTGCCCAAACAGTGCCAGCCCAAACTTCACAGCAGATGGGGCATTCCCCTTGTGATGTTGTGTTGAAGCAGGATCACCCTTACTGTGAGGGATATCAGGGGCTATTCTTTTGCCCGTTTGGCTGGCTTTTTTCTTTTTTTTTTTTGTTGGTCAGGCGACAAAGGGCACACAGGTGTGGGTTGCAGCATCGGCATGACGCTCTTGCCATGCATGTGGAGGTGCCCGTTGCTGCGGTGGCTTGTGCTCAAGGGCAGCTCGTACTAATAATTTCTCGCCATTATTGCTAACCCTCCACTTAAACAACTGCGTTCCCATGGAAAGATTTCTTCAACGAAAACCCTCGCTGAAATACCGTCATTTCTCTGAATTTAATAGCTGCATGGACATATTGGCTCTTCCTGCTTGCTTATAAGCAGTTGGGCCACAGCTGGGGTGGTGGGCTGGGGGCAGAGGTGCCAGCTGGGGGGATTGCTCCCAGCACCTTCACAATCTGACCAGGGCCTCTGCACACAGCCCGTTGCCTGTTGGTGGGTGGAAAAGAGAAAGGATCCAACCAGTGTTTTTTCTGGAGCAGGATTTTCGGGGTTTTGGCTGACCTTGTGGGCAGAGAGCTACTGGTTCACAAGCAATTTGATATGCAGCATGCACGGTGGTGCTGGCACTATGCGCCCTGCTGGGCAGCTGCCAGGACCCAGGGCATCCCTTCTGGCTGTGCTGCACTGGCCAGGACCCTGCCAGGGGCTCAGGGACCCTGGCACGGGAGCCCAAATGCCCCTTGGGTTTATTATGACCTGTGGAGCAGATTACCCAACCTTGTAGTGAGGATCTGCAAGCCACAACAGTTTTAAGTAGAATAATAGTAAGTTTTATCACAAGGTGAAAAAACTTGATTTTGGGGTTTTTGGTGTGGGGGTGGTGCGGGCAAGATTGGTGAGGAATCTGGCGTGTTCAGCCTTTTCTCCTTTCTTCTTTCCTGGCCTCCATTTCCTGTGTGCTGTGGGCACTTTTGGATTGTTCAGAGCAGAAGCTCCACTGTCTAACAACAGGTGATAGGTTGTTGGCATAATTGTAAATATTGCCACACAGTTTTTTAGTATAAAAAGATAAACCACCGCCCGTGGAGCAGCAGAGTGCCTCTTGTCTTGTCGCTGCTGAGCAGACCTGGGACTGGGCAAGGAGAAAGAATTTTTATATAGATAAGAACAATGAAACCTAGCCTTGAGACTGAGACTGAAGAGCTCTGGGAGTCCCTTCTTGGAGCGCCGGGCTGGGAACAAGGAGAATTTCTGACACATCTGGGGGGTCACTGTGAGCAGCAGAGATCCTGACGTTTGCATGCAAGTGCTGGGCAAAGCCTGGGGGACAGCACAGCCCTGGCACCACCGTGTGACCGAGCTGCTGGGGACTCATAGTGGCACGAAGCTCGTGAGGCTTGGCCTGGAGCACCACAGCAAAAGACATGGTGTCAACGAGCTAGGTCAGGAGAGCTCACTCATTTGATTTTCCATGTGTGGTTATTTTTTGGCCTGTGGGTTCTGATATTATCCTACCTCGGCACTGGATACACATCCCCACGCCGCACCCTCATTTGGGCCACTAGCTGGGAGCCCCAAGGGAGGGAATATTGTGGATATTAAATGAGGCCTGAGCAAGGCGCCTTGCTGCAGCTCGCAGGGATTGCTGCGTTGGGAGCAGAGTTGTGTGTGCTCCTCTGGGCACCCTTGCAAGGGTGGAGGGGTCCTGGGCTCATCTCAAATCCCAATACATGCTGTGTACCAGAAAGTGGTGCTGCATGAAATTTCCGCACACAACAGACTATAATCCTGGATTTCCCTGAATTCCCATCCTTTTAGTGAAAAGACTGCATTTTATGTACACCGGCTGCAGGAGCACCTGAACATTGTGCAAAGCGGTCTCTGCCAGGACAATCTCTGTGAGATGCAATTCCAGATGCCAGTCGTTGAGAGTCTCCTCAGGAACTGGATGAGCAAGGGTTGGGATGAGGGCGTTGTTTGCCCTTTTTATTTGCCAGGGCTGTGGTGGAGGAAGGGACAGGGTTAGCTGGGAGCACAGGGGAAGGGGTGCTGGCGAGCACCGACGAAAGAGTGCTGGGAGCACAGGGAAAGGTGCTGGAGCACAGGGATAATAAGGGTGCTGGGAGGCACAGGGAAAGGTTGCTGGGAGCACAGGTGAAGAAGGGGTTCGCTGCACGAGGCACAGCACAGGAGCTTCACAGAGAGGGTAGACTGGGGGCAACAAGGAGAACGAACGCGTTGCTGGGAAGCAGACAGGGAAAGGATGCATGGGGAGCACAGGGGAAAAGGGAGCTAGAGGAGCACAGGGAAAAGGAGCTGGGAGACCAGGTAGGAAATTGGAAAGGCTGCTGGGAGCACAGGGAACTGCAAGCACAGGGGAAGGGGTGCGGGAGCAACAGGAAAGGGATTGCTGGGAGCCACAGTGGAAAGGGTGCTGGGAGCACAGGTGGACAAGCGGGAGGACTGGGAGCACAGGATCAAGGGAGCTAGGGAGCACAGGGAAGAGTAAGAGTTGTCTGGGGGCACAGGGGAAAGGGAGCTGGGAGCACAGTGGAAAGAGCTCGGAGCTGGAGCACACAGGGGAGAGGGGATCAGCTGGAGCACAGGGGGCTAAGTGGGAGCTGGGATGCCATGTGAAGCGAGGTGTGCTGGGAAACGAGGGCACGTTGCAGCACACAGGGAAAGGGTGCTGGTGTGATGCACACAGGTTGAGAAGAGGGAGCTGGGAGCACTGTTCGCGAACGATCGCATGCTCATGAAACATATGAGCTGTGATGCTATACTCACGCGAGTGTGCTCAGTCATGTGCAGCAGGGGGATTGGTTATATTTACGGTTTGGATAGGCGTGAGCGGTAAGTGTAGATGGGACAAGAGGGTCTGGTGGCTGGCGAGTATGTGGCGACATGGGATGTGGAGACGTAGATAGCTCGGGTTAGCGTGCGAGCGCGGAAGACGTTATACAGGTCCGTGAGCGGTGAGGAATTCACGGCGGTCGAGAGCACCTCTCGGCGAGTAGTCAAGTCTCTCGCCTTCTGTGTGGCGTAGCGAAGCGTGCGAGTCACCTTCTCATAGCTCTCATATTTCCTTCGTATTTTCTGCTGCAGAGAAGCAGACGAGAGGCTCCAGCCTGACGGAGCAGGGAGAGCAAGGATAGCATCGGTTTATGGGGTGACCAGAACGTGTGGAGAGTAGGTTCCATTTCTTCTACGGGGCAGACAAACTCCCTTGCTAGGCCAAATTCCCAGAGCTTGCAGAGTGCGCAGCAGGGCCACTCGCCAGTGCTTCTCATAGGTCAAAAAACAAGGAATACATTTTGTGCTCTAGTTTGTGCAGCTGAGCGCTAATAATTGAATCTAAGCAGATCACTCACCGCATCTGCGTATTCCTCGTCTCAGACCATTCGATGTCGCTAGCTGTCTATGTGGCATGTAAGATTGTCTTGGGTTGCGTTCTATTATGCCCTCATAGAATGTGTGTGTCTCCTCGAGGAACGAGCAGCCCTCCATTTCTAGTGATACACTCTCGTTCGCAGAACACGAACAGTTGACGAGAGGAGAGGGATTATTTGTACGGGAACTCATTCTCCCTACCAGGCCTAATGCTGTTGTTGAGGACAAATGCGGTTGTTTACACTAGTCAGTACACTTTCAAAGATAATAAATAGTGCGGATGTAATGTACGAATCAGGAGATGTGTAGAAACTCCGGCGATTGTGAGGTATCTCAGGTGCCTCCACGTGAGATTATATGGCCCTTTCCTAGGCATGCTCCAGGGCTGGGCATCTATACACCAAGCCTACATACAAGAAGTTACATAGAGATTAAGCACGGCACTTCGCCATGCTTCCAAGCTCTTCAGTAGAGATGAGTGTGATGCGAGTTCTAGCTCTGCACCCTACCTATCTACTGGGGTATAGAGTCCTTCTTTTATCCCGACAATATAGTAGTGTGCTATTGAGTGCGAAATTAGGGACTTGGAATATTTCATGATGAAGTGGTGTGCCTGGTAAAGATGAAGATGTAAATGTGGCTATACAAGTCAGCAGGAGCCAGTTTACATGTTCCCATATACATGAAAGTACTCCTAATCGATCTCTATCTCAAAGAAGTTTATTTATATTATAATATATTAGTATTCCTTATTTATTATGTCATATAAATAAGGCAATGAATTAATATCTGTTCAAAATATTCATACGTTTTATTATTTTTCAGACTCGTGTAAAAATTTAATCATAAGATTAACAAAAGAATATAGACTAAAGCCTCTTCGATGGCCTCTTGGCCATGCATCACACATCTCACGCATCTCATTTTATCCCTGCCTTCCCACAAATGGTCATGAATCTTCAGGTAATGCCCTAGATCTGCTGGTTGTGAAGGGAGCCTATGGTGTAAAGCTCAGACCAGAGGACAGTCTTCCCACTCCATGTCAACTCCAGTTTTTATCGAGTAGAAGGTGATATCAGTCCTCGTGCAGTTGGTGTAGCATCCTCAGCTCATTTCCCATTACATAGTATTTCTCAATTTAATGTGGTTCAGATATAATTCAACCAAGAGCAATGGCTTGGTTGGTTTAAGAGAGAAGAAAGTTAGTTAGGACAATGGCGAGACGCGAGACACCCACCAATGGATATGTTGAGTTATCTGGGATTCTCGGTGAGATTATACTAGGGGTTTTAGATTGAGACGAGGATTTCTGAGCATTCTGTGAATATCTGGATTGATTATGGTTATGAATTCTCGCGGAGCATCTGATGTTCAGTGTGTCATATACGGCATTACAAAGTCGCTGTAGAGCTGGCGTAGCGCTAGCGGTGCCTGAACCGCGCTGTTATTGCCGCATGCGATGGCTCCCATCGGCGCTGCCTTTGCACGTGTATGCAGGTCTGACCTGCAAGCATCGCAGTACGGCATTCACCTCGCTGAGAGTGTTGGTGTATACAGGATTACGGGTATAACGTGCATTGCTATGCATGCACCTATATGTCCATGGTATGTTAAGGTAGTCTGATCCTCGTGAATGACACCGCTGCTTTGTGCTGTCGGGCTACGCACAGTCCCAGGGCAGCCCTTGGGCCCTGCGACGTGCGTAAGGGCACCGCCTGCAGGGCCGCTTTGGCACGGCGCGTGATGGCGCAATAGTAAGCCACTGGAGGTAAGGCAACAATCCTATAACCGCTTGCTCGCGCCCTGTCGCGCGGCGCTGTTATCCTCTTAGCTAGACTACACCGCCGGTCTCACCCGGCTGCTCGTCCCCCCTGTCTCTGCGCCAGCTGGTGGACCCCGTCGCTGTCCATGCTGGTGTGGACCCGGTAGCTCCGTTAGTCCCCCCTGTCCCCTTCACTCTTTTAATTACTCCAAGGCTGTCCTCCTCGCGTGTCTGCAGCTTCCGCATGTCAGCCCATGTCCCTGTTCGCTAGTCCCCCTTGACACACTCAGTGCTCTTCCTCCTATTGTCATACCGTTGGTCCCCACTCGATACCCTCTTCATGCTTCTCGTCTGTCTCCTGTATGCTCATTCCGTATACCCTCCATGCATCTCCGATGTCCCTTGTTATTACACGTGACCCTTGTCACGGCTGATCACCCGGCCTGTCCCCTTAGTCTTCAACCATGGGTCTTCACCGCGTGCTTATCTGCCCTCGTCCTCTCTTGGTTACTAAGACCTGGTCTTTTCACTCCCATGCAAGTGCCAGCGTTGTCGACCACATACCCACGAACCCCCGTTTCCTTTGGTGCACCCCCAGGTGTCCCCTGCCTGGGCTGGGTCCCAGTCGCCCCACATCACCAGTGTCGGATCGCCCGGGCTGGCGCGTTCGTGCCACATCCTCTCGCCAAGGTGTCATGCTTGCGGGTAGCGCCAGGCGAGATACTCCTTCTCTGCTTTTCCGGCAACCCCGAGCAGCTGTCTGTGCCCGGCTTGTGACTTGCTGCTGGCCTTTCCATGGGGTGGCTCTAGCTCGCTTCACACCCCGTGTCCGATGCCCGGGTCGGTCAGGCGTGGTCTCGGCTTAGAGCGTGCCTTCTGTGCATCACCCTAGGTGTCCGTGCACTCGGGATGCGCGCGTCTCAGTGCCCAACACCATGGTTGCTCCTCCCTGCCCAGGACTAGGTTGAGACAGTATAGAATGTCTTTTTTTTTTTTTTTGATGAAAGAAGCGCACTTGTACAACTTAGGCAATAAAATCACGGGGAGGGGAGTAGTGAGTAAGAGTTTTAGAAAGAAGCAAGAGAGTAAGCACTTTGACACTCTCACAGTTATTTGTATGACATTTTTGGTCTATAATGGACCCTTGATCTTTTCAGGAAAAGCACAAGTTTATGCTTCACACCTTCTTTTCAGGCCTGGTGTGCGTTTGGTATCTAGAGGAACCCTGATAGTAGTTGCGTCGCCAGCTGCTTGCTTTCAAAACAGGTAGAGTGTTCAATGATAATATGCTTAATATAATTAATACAGGTGTCAGGCATCCGAGCACTGGGAAGTCATTCAAGTTTTTCAACAGGTTCTTCCAAAGGCACCTGTGGTTTATGAAGCACGTTTGAGCTGTTCAACCTTTCTCTCCATGGAAAGCTGTCAATAGTTCCGTTCAATGCCTGAGAGTATCGGTTGTATCGTTGGTGACTAATGATGCGATTCTTCATGGGAGAGGGGCCCTTCATGACACTGGGCAAACTGTCAAAGTAGAGACATAGTAACTCTAGACAGGAAGTTGCATGCGTCCCTATATAGTCCCCATTTAGATTTGATGATGGCTTTGAGAGTCTGCTCCACTCCTGACGCAGTGCGCATCTCTGGTGTTACATATTGTTTCCTAGCTGAAGGGAACCATTAGAAAGAAGATCTCACACCCTTTCTATACCTGCTATTCCCTACATCATACCAGTCATATTTCCCCATTTGCCCTCACTGTATTCGAGCCACGCCGCGAGTACTGCGCAAATGACCATCTGCAAGGTCCAGTATTATAAACATCTTACCAGATAATCCCTTTAAGGTAGGGAGGGCCTGGAGTTGGTAATATATGTATGAGGCTTCTGGCTCGAGGTACGTAGGTTTCTTACATCGCACTTAACTGGCGGGTACGGATCTAGTCACGCTCCGGCCAAAACAATCTCACACTTCCTCCCCCTTTATATTTGTGTTCTGTACCCGAGACAGGTGGTGATACGTGCGGGCTAGGGCCTCCAGGCAGCGTCCCCAGGGTGCCGTGCTGTTGAGTCCGGGGCACGAGGAGCAGCACCCAGGGGCTGCTCGGATGTCTCCTGGAGCCCCTGGCAAGCTTCACTAACGGCAGCCCACCAAGCAGCGGGTGTGCCGCAGTGTTGTCTCAACTGCTGCCCACGCTAGAGGCCCACAACCCATCCCTCATGCCATGAGCTACGGGGCTTTTGCGGATAGCCACGCCGTGAAGCCTAGCGGAAGTCTTAACGAGACCTGGGCACTGCTTTAGGCAGGAAGCGGAGCTCGTAACTTGTTAACGCCTTCTATACATATCTTTAATCAAGTCTGTCTTGTCCAGGCTGTGCTAAGTCTTTACAGCGAGCCCGCCAAGGAATACGCTGGATTTTTTCAACTCTCTTACTCATACTTTCTTAATGCACTATCTCTAGATTAAAGGAGGAATTTTTTTGGAAGAGTTGTTTGTGAAGTGCATGCCTCTTGATCTTGTTTGTTATTTTGATGAATATAATGGGCAAGCAGAAATGATTAGAGATTGAGGTTATTTCTGTGTGCAGAATTATAGAGCCTCATCCCAAAGAAGATACAGAACTCAATGTGGAGTCACTGGAAGCTCTTCAGCGCAATGTGCTTCATGGACTACTTCAGACTATTAGTGATATTATGGAAATGTGAGCCCAGCAGCGCTGAGGAGCTCCTTTGCCACATGAACTTATGCAGTTGGCAGAATAGGCAGCAAATCGACCCTATTCCCGACTCCTTGGCGCTCCTTGTCCGTGCCTTGTTTGGTATACCATGCAGTCCATACTTTTCTACTCTTCCATATATTGCTATTTTTCAAAAACCAGGGTGTGGCATTTAAGTTGTTGTGTGATTCTTTGGTATTAAAAGGCACTGGGAACAAGCCGGGAGACATCCTGGATTGTGGGGTTCAGGGCATGCTCTGGCTGCAGAGCTGACCCCACTCCTAGGTGTTTGCGCTTCGAGATTAAATTTAATTCCCCTGTCATGGGCCACAATATTTCGGTGGGAGGCAGAAGAAAGTTGTGAGAGTGCTACCAAGAAATACATGAGCATTATAAAACAAAACACATCTCTTCTTGACCTTCACTTGGTGGCCAAAAGGTCTGGGATAGTTTGCTAGTGTGCTGATTGCACACCCAGACTCTTCATTCTGGGCCTGTAGGTGGTATCTGGTGGTCATGCACTTAAATGGTGCAGTTAGTAAGAATTGAAATTCAGGCAGTGTATTTAATCCCACCCTGGGCTGTTCCTGGGCCTCGCATGGGTGCCCACAGACATCACCCCAGGAGGGAGAAGCTGGCAGGGGCAGGGCTGGGGACCAGGCAGGAGGAGAGGAAGGGGGAGCCCAGCCTGTAAGCCCGCTCAAGCCCCCAGGTCATGGGTGGGCACCCACACATTGCCCTGAGAGGGTGCCAGAGCCCAGCCCTGGGAGGCTCCTGGGCTTGGCGCCCCTCCTGGGGCTCTCTCCTGCCCACCCAAGGGGCCTTCCCCAGAACGCCTGAACATTCCCTGGGGAGACAGGCACGCAACCTCCAAATAAACCCAGTTGCCTTTTGGAGACCTGTTGAAAATTAATGCTTCCCAGTGCTTGTGCTCTTGCTCGCTGGTTTTAATTGATTTTAGCTATTTATTTTATTTGAAAACAATTGTACCTGTCTTAAGCAGAGCTGCCTCTCCAGGTTAAACTGCCACCCAGCTGAAAATAGAAGGTATGTGCAGCATTTAGACTGTTGCTTTTTTCCTCTTGGAAAAGCATCAGGGTCATGTTAAGATTTAAAAATGTTCAAATGAGATGCTTCTCGCTCTAATTTACCACATCCCTTCCCTATTTATTTAATTTACATTTGCATTTTCCTTTATCAGTCAAAAAAAAAAAAAAAAGGGAGCATTTATAACCTAAAGGGGGAGAATATGTTTTGGGTATTTATCTCAAAACCAAGCCTTCACAAATCCTTCTGCCTGCAGTGCTGTCACAACCGGGTTTGGTGAGGGAAATCCTGCCTAAATATAGATGACCTGGCAGCAAGAAGAGTAGCGCAGTGCCTCTGTGTCCCCTCGTGAAGAGGACATTTTGCTATGCTTCTCAGTGGACCAAAGCTGTAGGCCACCAGGACGTTCAGGTTGTAATCTCATTATTGTGAAAAACCTTACAGCATGCACCAGTTCGAGGAAACCACGATCTCTGAGCAGGGATGCTTTGGACGTTGTTTAGCATATTCCCTGTTGTTGTGGATGCTTTTAAATTGAAAACGGAAGTGTATATTAATAGAAAAATTAATGATACATCAAACACCTTTTCTAGAGTTGATAGCAAATTACAGAAGTGAATCTCTCTAGCGATCGAAGGACGCTGTCTCCCTCACGGACTGAGCATAACCACAGGGTACCCCCTGGCTAGCAGGCTCTGCTCCGCCAGAGCTGGCCTGCTTTGTGCGGGCTGCCCTGGCCCGGCTCCGCTCTTCTGTCGCCTGGGGTACTGTTGACTTCCGCCGTGCTGCTCGTTCATCTCCCTTCCTGGCCGGCTGGGCCTGGAGCTGCTTCCGTGGGGGCCCGCGCCCGCAAAACAACCACACATCACCCTATACCATAGGGTCCACATAACCCATATGCACCCACAGAAATCGGAAGAACAAACAAAACAAAAAAGAGATCAAACACAAGAAAATCAAAAAAGAAAGATAAACAAAAAAAATAAAAATAGAACTCAAAAAACAGAAGAAAGAAGAAAATGATAAACATACAACAGAGACATCACAAAAAAAAATAAATACAAATGTGAAAACAGAATAACGCCATCAATAAAGATAAAAACAAAAAACAAAACAGACGTACCCAAAAGGAGACTAGAGAAAGAAAAAAAACAAACAGCACACACCAAGAACACGCGCAAAGAAAACAGGATAAATAAAAAAAAATGTCAATGAACACACAAAAAGTGAACTACTCACAAAATATATACACTATTCGCATCCAAAAAATTTTCACGCTTAGACAAAAAAAAATAACAAAAATTTAGAATAAAAAATAAAAAATAAAATAACATCAAATAAAATCAATAAAAATACATCAAATATCATAATAATATATAAATAAATAAACTAGAATACATCATAAATAAAAACAAATAACAAATAAAATAAAAATCAAAAAAAATAGATAAGAAATGATCACAATCAACAAATCAAAAATAAATATTATAAATCGAAAACACAAGAAATAATGCATGAATAAATAAAATAAAATAAGTATTATATAATATAAAAAAAAAAGAATAAGAGAATAATAAAGAAAAAAAAAGAAAAATAATAAAGAAAAGAATATAATAATATAGATAGAATAAATCAAGTAAAACAATAATATAAAAAAATAAGATAAGAAAAAAAAATAGAGTAAAATAAAAAATATAAAACACATAAAAGAAAAAAAATATATATAGAATTAAGAGAAAAATAAATAATAACAAAAGAAAAAAAAATAAACGAAATATAAAATACAACATCATAATAAATATATAAACAAATTATACAAGAAATATAAATAAGATGAAAATAAATAAAAAATGACGACATAAAAACAAAAATAAATAAAAAATATACATATGTAGTATATACAAGATAAAATAAAAAAATAGATAATGACAGAGATAATTAATAATAATGAAAGATAGAAATATCTACATAGATATAAGAAGATCTATATATAATAAGAATGAAAAAATAACATCTATACTAGATATAGATAGAGGAGAAAGAAACATACGATACAATATAGAAAAGAATGACAGCAAACAAATTTTATACATTAACTAGAGGTAACACTTAATCATAACACTTATTTTTTTCACCTTTTTGAGGGAATCTCGAAATAAATTCCGTAAATTACTGCGATCAGCAAGCAAAATAACCATTATATGATAAGGTTGCACATGAAGCAAGAGTGAAGAGCAATAAACTACCCATAGGACTACTGATGAAAGGGATTAGGTTGGTAAGGATATGGCACCCCAGAAACGTTACTACAAATATCCTCAATTCTCCTTGCAACAAACCCAATTAATAATAAATCCTATATATTATATAAGATAAAGAGAGAATAAAACTAAGCAACACTCACGGGAGGCGAATCGATTTTACATTGGGATAAAAAGAAAAGACCCGTGCACACGCTTAGGAACTGCCTGAGTGGTTTATACCCCAGGGGAACTAAATGAGAAGATAAGATGTCAACAAACTTAGTTCTCCTGTTTATCTACTTCCTTAGTTGCATTATCCTCAGCTGATTATCACTTTTTCTTAAGATCCACAGAGAAGAAGCCAATGCTTTTAATGGTGCCCCCGCCCATACAAACTGAAAGCTCCATTTTCGAGGTGTTCTCAGCACCACGCTCTCTGGTGCCCACTAGCCTCAGATACATCGAACTGGGAAGACAGCGAGATGCTAGACACCCACAATAGAATTCTCCCAAACTACGATCCTTCCCCAACTCACGAACAAATAATCGCATGCTAATATCTACGCCGAGACCTCAATAATTGGCACAACTGATAAAACACAATCCAATAGTGTTACAGGTGAGGGAAAACTGAGTCAGGAAAGAGAGGCAGATGATCATGCTAAGCTGTAGATGTGGCCCTGAGAGGACAACGGCAATGGGCACGAGTAGAGTCAGCATGGAGTTAGGAGACTTAGGGCGATCGCCGAGAAGTGAAAGGGCAGTTACCTCAAGCCAAATATGACTAGCGAGCGATAGTGTGCTCCGTGCTCGTTCTCAGCTCTGAATAAGAATCTGCTCCTTCCACCTTAAGATTGGACACGGGGCTGGCTATTATGTGAGCTATGTCCGCCCATATATGCTCGTGAGAAATCTCTCAAGGGAACGCCACAGACCAGCAGAATGGCTTGTGGCTGTTGAAGTGCCTCCCCCCCTACAATACCCTCTGCAGAGAAAAGAGATAAGAAATTCGGGGACCTTTTGGTTATATTTGTAAGCGGGTGGAAGTGCCCCACCTCCGCAATTCCACCTGTCCCAACTGCTTATGCATTTCCACCACTCATAAACACCAACAAACACACCCCAACGGTTCTCCGCTAGGCTTGTCTCGCCCTCGTGGTAGCTCGTCTCCTCGTATTACCAACAGGTGACGCCCTATCACCATGTGGTGATGCCTCGCACGCCTAACACTTTTTGTCTCAAAATCGGGCTCTGCAAAGAGAGCGAGCATTCCGCGCTTCCGCTAAGGTTAGAGATTGGGTTTGAATGCTTGCTTTAGCAGCTCACAGCAGGGCATACCCTCGTAGGGGCCTGGTCTGCATAGTGTCGTGTGGCAATTCACCGGTGCTTCTCACTTCTTATCCAGTTAACCTGCCAGATTACTCGACAAGTGCTGATGATTTCATGCACCAGGATTGTGTCGCGCTACTCAGGACAAGCTCTGCCTCCCCGGCGGTGTTGCTGGGACGGAGAAAGGAATGTGAGGTGGACTTACCAAATATGACCCCCTTAGTGGAAGGACCTGGACATCGCGCTCGCTCATTTCTCGTTAAGAACTAAAGATTTTAACAGATAATGCAGAAGGACTAGAGATACACAGGAGAGTACTTCACGAATCAGTTTCAGGCTTTGGGGTGACTGGATTGCTAAGCATTACATCCTCAGACAGAGACCGGCCAACACTTGCTTAAGAGCAAGGGGCGGTTGCCAAGCAAAATTTCAAGACAGCAAGGGCTATGTCAGCTGGAAGCCTGTGTTGTTTGTCCACACTCGATGTCCTGGTTGGCTGGTTTTACACGGACTTCCCCCAACAGGGCTAGGGACTTTATACCATTCCTTCTGACTAGCTTCTTGCACCTGGACCATGGTACCTGAAGAGTTTTTAATTTCTTCGGGACAGGGAGGTTTCACTGGGAGGTGTTTCAGTAGTGCATACTCCACTCGGCCACGCGAAGCAGCTTCTAGGATGCTACTCTCTATGTTGCGAGTGACCACTTTGAGTATTGGTGCATACTCCTTTTGATACTGCTGAGGATCCCAATATTAATAGATAGTATAGGGGACCCTTTGAATATGATTGCAGCTTACCTCTCATAAGTGCTGGGGAACTACCTTTTGTGCAGGGATGCGATGTATACGTAGTTCGTCCAGAAGATTACCACTGTCATTGAATGTACCTCTCTTTTTCTGGTATCTTCGTGAAAGTACCTCCCTCATGGCATAGGGAGATCAACCTTTAACTGATCCATTGGTCACCCTTTGTGTCTATGTTAGCATGTGGTGTACTTGGCTTAGTGCATGTGTGACCCCAATCCTCTAGTGCTGCAAGTCGTGGAGTGACCACTTGTAGGATGGGCATGGGATCCCGTAGATGGTGCTGAGGCGAATGTCCTTGTTTGCTTGTGTTAATCCAACTTTTAAAATAGGCATAGGGTCCACACACCTTGATTGCGCGACCCCTTTTGAGATTTAGCCTAGGGTAAGTGCCGTTCAATGCTCTGGATCTACCCTTGTAGAGTCGTCTCGAGTGGGTGGATTCTCCCATTTTGCGAGAAAACGAAGCGCGCCTTTGAGTGCTGGGAATGCCACCGTCATCTTTTCAGTGCTGCCGGATAGCCCATATGTTAAAGTCACGTGGAATGGGACGTTCCCTATTACATTTAACGTGTGTGGCAGGACCTCCCATTCATGAGTTGCAGTGGGGGACTCCCCATGTGTTAGCTGTGCGGGTGGAGCTGTGCAACCCCTATTTGAATAAAGCGTGAAAGTGAAAAGTATCCCCTTCTGATACCATATCAATGCTCTGTGTGAGATCGCAACCTTTATGACTTGAGGATCACTAGTTACAGGAGATGCTATGGGGCCCCCAGTGGCTTTATTATATGCTGTGGGGAGAGACCCCACCATTTGTTAGTTCTTGGTGCAGTGCCTAATAGTTATTGACTGAAGAGAGATCCCTTTAAATGCAATGGTAGATCTCCTTTTGTTGGCTCCGCTGATGGTGTGCATTCTCTTTAAATGCTTTGGACCCCTTTGAGGATCTCTTTATAGCCCCACTGAATTGTGATTGGTCAGGGCAAAAAGAGCCCCAAGTCACCTACATAAATTTATTAACCTTTTGGTCTGTAGTGCTTGGGTCCCTTTGAAGTGCCTGGACGCACTTCCCATTTGATTAGTTCTGGGGATTCTCCTCCTTTCAGTAGCTAAGCTTCGAAGTGCGAGAGATCCCACTTTTGTGGTCTGCTAGGTGACACTCCTCACATAGTAGTAGTATGTTCTAGAGACCCCTTTTAAGTGCTAGGAAACACCCTATTATGCTCCTTCGGTGGGATTTTCCTTTTAAGAGACTGCTATGCGTAGCGCCCCTAGTGCTAAAGTGCATGCGAGCACTACCACTCTCATAAGTCATAGGGATCTCCCTTTATGGTGGCATAGGTGTTCCTGAATGTTTATCGATAGCTGGAGCAGTTCCAGATGTGAGTCTGGACCCTCATTATTCTCAAGGCTGGTTCGGGAATCCCCTCACTTGTGCGTGCTATGCGATGATCCCTTTAATCGCATGCGCGATACCCCACTCTATAGTCTTAGTATCTCTGGCGAAATCCAGTCTCTATAGGATGCTGGCGATAAGTAGACCTATATATTAGCTGGAGATTCCAAATATGTGCGTGAACTGCCTTCCGAGTGCCCACAGCACTCCATACTTTAATGCTGGAAATACTCATGTATAAGTGGGGCATGTTTCGGGACCCTTTTGTAGTCAGCTGTGAGAGACGATTCTCTCCCCATCTCGTTTTCTCTTCACTAAACTGGTAAGGAGCTCCAGCAGAACTTGTTGCTCGGCCTCCTCTTCCACCACCCAGTTTGGTCAAAAACAACTTCATCCCAGACTGAGAGTTGTCTATGCTCGGCTGGTCAAAGGACCAGAGTGAACAACCTGCTACGCAGGAGGGCTGCGGACAGCTTGACATAACAAGAAGGGACAATCAAAACGAGACAGGTGCACTTTCCATAGGTATAGCAAACAAAGTGCCTCGATTGTATTCATACGCTTTTCATTAGACTGCTGACAAGGCACAAGTCGAAGAATTTGCTCGACAGCAAAGTGGAGAAATAAGGACCAGAGGACTGAAAAATGAGAGGGCACTGGTAGCTCAGGAAGGAAGACACCTAGCGGTGTCTGTCGCCAGTGGACACAGGGCTGCGCCAGAGTGTTGTGAGGGCAGTGCCCCATGGGGGACAGGACAGGCTTGGTCAGGAGGAAGGCAGGAGTGCCGCGTTAATTAGAAATGAGACTTCAGAGAAGTTTAAAAAACTGTAAACTGTTAAAGGAATTTCAGTAGTTAACGCTAGTGATCCCAGGGTGTTTTTACTAGCACCAGTTATAGGAACAAACGCAGAGAATATTGCAAGGGTGATCTCTCTAGGTCGCCCAGCCCCACATGATAATAATGTGTATTACCCACAAAGAGGTGTAACCACCACCATACGAGCTATCTTGCTTTGCTAGGACCCTATGCTATGCGTCAAGATGAACTTACTTTTGCACCACCCATGCTCCTTGCCTCAGTAAGCTTATTCCGAAGTGTCAGTAGGATGACGACAGAGCAAAATGTGGATGAATTCAGGCAGGGCAGACAATTACTTGGCCTTACACACGCGTCACGTACAGAACCCCTGCTTGTCGCCTTTTGGCCCAGGGGTTTCTGGGCACGTGTGTGCCTGGTAGCCCCTGCTCAGCTATCTGCATGTGTGGATCAATATGGGCCTGGAAGAGGACAGGCTGTCCCAGTGCCCCCCGACCATTTACATTTATATTGTCCTTTGTCAGACGCGGGAGTTTGATACTCTAATGTCAGTTTGTTCCTCACCTGAGAAAATCCCCTTTAACAGATCACCGCTCGGCTCCTGTTTGACAGGAACTGCGCAGGGTCACGCCTTAACTTTGTGCAGGATTTCGTTCCAAATTGCAGATCTTTATCTGGACTGAAACACGGGGAGAGAAAAGCCCAAATTCCCTGTGATTCCCAGGTGGGATGGGGCCCAGAGCAGGCTGGCTCTGGAGTGCAGCTGGTAATTTGGGGAATGCAGCAGCCCCGTTGGTGCCAGAGCTTTGGATGGCTTTCCTCAGCAGAACAGGGCTGTGCTGGGCGGATTTCTTTCCATTCTGGCAAGGCCTTTCTAAATGATAAATATTCTCCATGCCCTGTCTGGACACTTTGCTCCTCCCTGTACTTCCTTTTTCCAGGAATCCTTTACACACAGCTCCCGAGATCCATGTTAGGGGAGGATGCAGATCCCCAGGCAGACCCCGCGGGCGCAGCTCCCCGAGGGTTTGTGCATCCCCACTCCTTGCCCACAGGGTTGTGGCACCCAGGGAGCCCCTCCCTGCCTGCCTGCCAGCCTGCTGCCCAGCCCTGCCTGCAGCGTCGGGGCTGGGCATGGGCATGGAGCTGTGGCTTCCCGGGGAGCTGGGATGTGGGATGGAGCCTTGCTTCCCCTTGAGCAAGGGCAGCTCCAGCCCAGGAGCTGGGGGCTCTCCCGGGAAGCTGGATGATGGTTATGTAGCCTTTGCTTCCCCTCTGAGCCAGGGCGCCAGCCTCCCGCCAGGAGCTGGGGCTCTCCCGGGAGCTGGCATGTGGGATGGTAGCCTGCTGCCCTCTGAGCCAGGGCAGCTCCCAAAGCCAGGACTGGCGGGCTCTCCGGGGCTGGGGTGTTGGGATGGAGCCTTGCTGCTCTCTGAGCCAGGGCAGCTCCCAGCCAGGAGCTGTGGCTCTTCCTGGGAGTGGGATGTGGGATGGAGCCTTGCTGCTCTCTAGAGCCAGGAGAGCTCCCAGCAGGAGCTGTGCTCTCCCGGAGCTGGGATGTGCGGGATGGGAGCCTTGCTCCCTCTGAGCAGCGAGAGCTCCGCAGCCAGGAAGCTGGTGGCTCTCCCAGAGGCTGGGTGTTGGGATGGGAGCCTTTGCTGCTCTCTGAGCCAGGGCAGCTTCCCATCCAGGAGCTGGGGCTCTCCTGCGGAGCTGGGATTGTCGGGATGGGAGCTTTGCTGCTCTCTGAGCCAGGGCATTCTCCCAGCCAGGAGCTGGGCTCTCCTTGGAGCTGGGAGGTGGGATGGGAGCCTTGCTGCTCTCTGAGCCAGGGGCAGCTCCCGCCACAGGAGCTGGGGCTCTCCCGGGAGTGGGATGTGGATGGGCCTTGCTGCTTCGTTAGCCAGGCAGCTTCCCAGCCAGGAGCGGGGCTCTCCGGGAGGCTGGGATGTGGGATGGAGCCTGCTGCTCTCTGAGCAGGGCAGCTCCCCCAGCCAGGAGGCTGGGCTCTCCCGGAGCTGGGATGTGGGATTGTGAGCCTTGCTGCTCTCCTAGCCGGGCAGCTCCCAGCCAGGAGCTGGGGCTCTCCTGGAGCTGGGGATGTGGGATGGGAGCCTTGCTCCCCTCTGAGGCCAGGGCAGCTCCCAGTGGCGCTGTGGCTTCTCCCTTGGGAGCTTGGATGTGGGATGGAAGCCTTGCTGCTCTCTGAGCCAGGGGCAGGCTCCCAGCCAGGAGCTGGGGCTCTCCCGGAGCTGGGGTGTGGGGATGAGGCCTTGCTCCCTCTGGAGCCAGGGGCAGCTCCCAGCAGGAGCTGTGGCTGCTTTGCCCAGGACAGCCCCTGCCAGGCAGCGTTTGCCCTATCTGCAGGGCATGTGCTGGCTCAGCAGCTGCAACTTCCCCAGGGCTGTGCTCCCCGTGCACCCCACGGGACAACCGTGAGGGACACTGCACAGACAGAATACCACCTCCACGCATTTCAGCCCCCTTCTTGTGGGGCTTTTCCTCTCTTGACCATTCCACTGTCTTCGAACCCCTGTTGCTCCTGGCTGCTGCTCTGTGCCTCCTCTGGGGACCTGCCCCGCCCCGGGAGGCCAGGTGAGCCCGGTGTGAGTCTGCCAAAATGCCTCAGTCCCAGCAGCCAGCCTTGGCAGGGGAATCCTCCTTTGGGGATTTATAACCCAACTCCCTAGCCTGCACCTTCACAGTTCACCCTTGGGGATGCTAAAAGCTGGATGCAGCCTCGAGATAAGCAGGCACCCACGAGGCCTGACCTGAGCTGTCCCCAGGAACAGGAGGGGTGTGCTTGCTGGCGTTGGGCACCCGGGAGGGCAGGCTGTCCCAGGGCTTATCACGTGGCGACTCCTGTTAATTTTAAGGGGATTATGTGAATTGTACGCATGGGTGACTATACTCCTGGAGTATTGCGAGTTATTATGTTTACCATCAATATTCATTGAAGGCTCCTTAACAAAAAAAAAAAAAGGGCAGCAGGGAAATTTTGCTCTGAACCAGAGGAATGCCACTTCTGGGGAAAGCCTTGCAGAAGCAGTGTGTATTTCCCAATTTTTTTGTCCTCTGTCTTTTCTCAGAGTTTGGTCTGGAGTTCTGAGAAGAGTTGTTGGAAAAAACAAATTGGTGTTGGTGCACTTCAGTTTTACAAAGGGTCCTTGAGGCGACCAGGCAAAGGGGTAGTGGCTTCCCCCTGATAGAGGAAAGGGTTGGATGGAACACTGGGACTAGGAAATTCTTTGGCTGGGAGGTGGGCAGCCTGGCACAGGGTTGCCCGGGAAGCAGCTGGGGCTGCCCTCTGCAATCCTTGGCACTCCCAGGCCGGGCTGGGCAGGGCTGGGAGCACCTGGGACACGTGGGATGGTGTTCCTGCCATGGCAGGGGTTGGGATGGGCTCCAAGGTCTCTCCAACCCAAAACCATTCTGGGATTTCTGGGAGTCTCACAACCACATTGCTATGTTTTTGGCCTTCTCCAGAAAATGGATCTGGTTTGCAATTTTTAATTTACTTTGGAGTTTTTCCAGTCCCAGGACATCACCTTTGTCAAAGGAAACACATAACTTCAGCCAAGGAATTCAGGAATCTGGGTTCTCCTTGTGCAAGCTCTGTCTGGGTTGGATGGCTCCAGCAACAAGCTGTGCCCAGTTCTGCTCAAGGGACCTAAAATTCGTTGTGGGTTTTTCCTGTTATTGCTGCAGAAGCATTTTTTTGCTGCAGCGTATTGCATCCCAGGCATCGCCCCCTTTGCAGGAGCCGCTTTTTTGGCCTGCCAGCACTGCTGGTGTGCTGCAGGTGCTGCAGGTTGC
>NDFG01000199.1:697684-713837 GCA_002167245.1 Sporophila hypoxantha | reverse complement strand
GATGTTGACGGTTTTGTTCACAAGGTTTTTCGGGGTGAAGGAAGAGACGAAGATGGGCTCCATGATGCAAGAAGCGCTGTGATCCTTATATGTTATGATATATACATCTATTATAAACTATACTTAAAAAGAAAAGAAAAGGAGAGTTTCAGAACCCCCTAACAGACCCCTGCTAACTAACCTATAGAAATAGAATAGAAAAGAAATGAATAAACAAACACCCTGCTCTCTCCGGCTTCTTATGGTGGTCCTGATCAAAGAGGAGTGTGTCCATCTTCATGCTGTGACCATCAGGCCACTGGTGATTGTGCCCATGCACATGTGGTCACGCATAGGACACTTCAGGTCGTGGGCCAATCTGTGCAAGAGCTGGACCTGTTGCAGAAATTCTCACACAACCGCCAGCAATAAACATTATTGTGTTTACAATCTTGTAGCTGAATCTTCTCAGCTCCAGCAGAAAAATCCTAAAGACAGTGACAGATGTTTCAGATAAAGAAAATGTCTGTTGAACAGGAATCAACAGTGGACACAGGGGAAATGGCCTCGACACAGTGGCCATGACTGGACAGGACGTGGATATGGGAGAATCAAACTTCCTGGTGAAATTGGGGAAGCTGCCTCCTGGCAGGGTGGGCAGTGCCCCTGGCACCAGCTGGGGCTTGAGATGCTGGAACTGTTACACCCGGTTTTACGATTACAATCCGGGCCAGTGTGCCAAACATCCAAGGCCAGGCTGGAAGGAACAGGGGCTTGCAGTCAGAGGGCAAAGCAGGATGGATGGATGGAGGAGGAGAGCGGGGACAGCGCAGGGAAATGGGATGAGAGAGAGAAATATTGCCAGCAACATCCGAAATGCCTTGAGTTATGGAGCGCTCCCAAATCCAAAGGAGTCGGGTTTAAAAATTCCATTTTACGGTTTGTAAGGAATTTATGTGAAAATAATATTCAAAGACTGGCACYTCTTTTTTCCATAATAGCAAGCTGTTAGGTGGAAAGAGAGATCCAGGGAGAGCATTAAAGCCCTCCCTGCTCCTGAGCAGAGYGGGCAGAGCTGGGCCCCCCAGCCTCCCGGGCCCATTATCTGCCCAGCCTGCYCCGCTCAGGTGTGGGGTACGGCTGCAGATTAAAAGGAGAGCCTTCCTCAAACGCAGATTAATTTTGTTTTTCAACTTCTTAAGCTTCTGTTAACACCTTTTCCGCAATCAGTACAGTATCTTTTAAGTTAATTAGTTCTTGGAGAAGAATTACCAGTGTAATTTGTGCTGAGCCCTCCCTCCCTGTCACTCAGCAGACAGAGCAGCCTCTGATGGAAATGAAAGGGACACTGGAGGCTCCTCCAGCACGAGAGGTGTTGGAGAGGAGCTCCGATAACATCTTCAAACCATTTATCCCGTTCAGCTGTGCCCGTGGGGAGAGGAGGAGTGAGCTGGAGCCAAGCGGGAATTCCGGAACCTTCGGAGTGCTCTGCTGAGCTATTCAGAGCCCTGAACACCCCCCATCCCAGGCAGGGAGCCCCTCACTGGGGCCCACTCTGGCTCCTCCACAGCTGCTCACACCTGGGTTCATTGTTCCTCCTTCCTGTCACCTTGGCAATCACTGGTTTTATGGACGATGCTGTGCAGGGTTCTGTGCGGCCTTCTGCAGAGCTGAGCTGGATTTGGGGTTCCACGCAGACTGTGAGCATTAGAATGAGTTATGTGCACCACTGCTGTGCTGCCAGCAGAGCCAGAGCTCCCACACTGTGTCCTGCCTCCTCCCCAGGGCTGGGAGCAGCCTGGCGTGGCTGGAGCCGAGGTCTCACCCACCTGGAGATCTGTGAGTGTCACACACCTCAGCTCCCACAGTGAGCTTTCACAGCCCCTCTGACTCACTGCCGGGCTCAGGAACGGCAGGGATCAATTGGCACTGCATAAATCTGCCTGCAGAGCAGCCCCAAAGCTGCCACGGGCGGTTGGTTGTTGGTGAGGATGGAACAGGGAAGCCCTATAAATATGATTGCCTGACGAAAGATTTTGAGAATATAGAAACTATAAGCAAGATTGAAATTAAAGCAACCTTTGAGATTCTTTAGTTACTGAACAACGGGAAAACAATGGTGTGGCCGAGAAGGTAATCCTCTTTTTTGATGAAACAATACCCTCTGCCAGCAAGCAAGTCCAAGGGTCACAGCAGACCCTGCTATCTTGGCAGAAGGGGTCCAAAGAGTAGTTTTTAGGGTTTAAAGTGTAACACAGTATGGTAATGTAGTGATTCTTATAGGCTGTATGTAAATGCTATAAGACTTGTATCCTGTATTAGATTGGTTAGTGAGAATCAGAATATTTAACACAGAAGATGATTTAATGCATTGTAACGAGAACTTCAGTCCCTTTTGCTCTCTCTCTTTGCTCTATCTCTCCTTCTCTCGGCCCTGCTCTGAGCTGTGGCTGGCAGCTCCCAGCAGGGCCCTGCGCTCACGCCCTCGCAATAAACTCAAGTCCTCGACCCAGCTTCAGAGATCTCTGCTCTCCGTCCATCCCGACTGTGCAGGAGACCTGCCCTGCTCCTACAGTCGGTGTCCCCCTCTGGAGCGGGCTCTGCTCAGGAGGGCAGCAGTGCCAGCCAGGATTTCCTGTGCTCCTGGCCTGGGGGGAGCCCAGGGGCAGCCCCAGGGGCTGGGAGAGCCCCTGAGGTGCAGGAGGGTCGGGGTGGGCAGGAGGGAGCAGCAGAGCCACGTCCCACAGCACCCACAGGTGGGTGAATGAGAATGAGAGGAAAGCTGATCCTGGTAGAAACACACACAGCAGTGACCACACTATTGACTCACRCTGTTAATGCTTCCCATTAAAACCAATTCATTAMATCCAAAYGGRAAACGTTTACATGTAAAARTGTTCATTGAAGCCTGGTTTTTCCCTGCAAACCCCAAGTACAGCAGTGCCCACTCTGTCCCTCCCTGCAGTTTGCATTCAGAAGTGTCATCACCATCAACTTTCCTGCTTTCCATGGGGGGAGGTTTAGCCATAATTTGCAATGGGAGAAGCCTGGGCTGTTTGGCAAGACACGTTTTCCAGCTGATGCTGACTTAGTCAAGCTAAATCAGCCAACAAGCCAGGAGAAACTTTGCAGCCACTGAGACAGCCTCGAGTGGGAACCAGCTGCTTTAATGGAAACAAAAGCTCTGTTAACCCCTAACTGAGCACACAATCTGRTATTGCCTCACACACTGCCCAGCTCCCCAGCCCTGCAAACCCTGCTGACAGTGCAGCATGGGCTGCACTGACCCCTCAGCTGAGGATTGCACGCCCTGGGCTGCCCCAGGACCCCGTCAGTGTCACAGGGCAGGGTCAGAGCCAGGACAGCAATGACAAAAAGGGGGAATGCCCCAGACCCCTGTTGCCATTGGGACAGCCTGACTGGCTGGAAAGGAGCCAGCGTGGTGCTGCCCAGCCTCCACAACTGCTCCTCTCTGCATCTGTCGGGATCTCTGCTGCTCACAGTGACCTGAGATGTGTCAGAAATTCTCCTTGCCCAGCCCGGGGAAGGACGAGGATGGAGGGCACACAAAGGGAGCAGTGGGACAGTCTCAGGGCTGTAGCTGCTCACAGTGACCCCCAGATGTGTCAGAAATTCTCCTTTCCCAGCCCGGCCCTCGAAGAAGGAGTCAGAGCTCTTCAGTGCTCAGTCTCAAGGCTGTTCATTGCTCCTTATCTATAAAATTCTTTCTCCTGTCCAGCCCAGGTCTGCTCAGCAGGACAGACAGAGGCACTCTGCCTGCCCCAGGGTGGTGTTATCTTTTTATACTAAAAACCACGTGTGCAATATTTACAATTACTGCCCAACACCTRTCACCTGTGTTAGACAGTGAGCTTCTGCTCTGAACCAATCCCAAAGTGCCACCAGCACAGCAGGAGATGGAGGCCAAGAAGGAGAAGGAGAAAGGCTGGACACACCCAGATTCCTCCATCTTGCCCCCTGAACCCCCATTCTAAAAACCCCAAAATCTACTTTTTCACCCTGTGATAACTTCACTATCATTCTACTTAAAGTCTTGTGGCTTGCAGATCCTCATACAAGGTTGGTAATTTGCTCTATGGGTCATAATCCAACCCACAGGGGCATTTTGGGCTCTGTGCCAGGGTCCCTGAGCCCCCTGGCAGGGTCCTGGCAGTGCAGGACAGACAGAGGGATGTCCTGGGTCCTGACATACACCCAATCCTCTTCTTTGTTAATGGAGCTACCCAGCGTGGTTCTGTTGCCCATTTTTTCTTCAAGCTGTCTTTAGGGCTGAACTGATTCTGCAGCAGGAACCTTTTGGCATGTTTGGTTGTGTTTGACTGTACAGCTGGCGGACAGGATGCCTGGGTGCCGCTGCCAGCTCCAGCCTGGCACGAGGAGAGCCTGGGTGCAGCAGCAGCCATGAGCAGTCAGGCCCTTGGGACAGAGCCACCAGCTCTGGGGTGGCCTGGAGGCAGTGGCTGGCCATGATCCTTAACCCACCTGGAAAGGGTCGAGGAGGTTATTAGGGTGAAAGGTAAGAGTCGGTGTTTGGGGTCAGGAGGGTGTTTAGGGTTGAAGGTGAGCAGTATTGGGTCAGGAAGGGTGTTTAGATGCAGGGTGAGCGGTGTTTGGGTGTCAGGGGTGTTTTAGGAGTGAAGGTGAGCAGTGTTTTCAGGTCAGAGAGTGTTTGGGGTGAAGGTATGAGCGGTGTTTTGGGTCAGGGGGGGTGATTTAGAGTTGAAGCAGTGAGCAGTTGTTTTCAAGGTCAGGAAGAGTGTTTAGGGTGAGGAGTGAGCGGTGTTTTATGGGTCAGGAGGGTGTTTTAGGGGTGAAGGTGAGCAGTGTTTCCAGGTCAGGAGGAGTCGTTTAGAATTGAAGGTGAGCAGTTCATTTCAGGTCAGGAGGGTGTTTAAGATTGAAGGTGAGTTGGTGTTTTGGGGTCAGGAGTGTTTAGGGGTGAGGGTGAGCAGCACAGTTTAGGGAGTTGAAGGGGTGGCGGTGTTTTGGGTCAGAGGGTGTTTTAGGGTGAGCAGCCACAGTTTAGGGGTGAATGGTGTTTCAGCTCCTGTTTCCAGCTCACAGCCCAGACCCAGCTGTTCCCTGGGACCCACTCCCTGCCCCATGACCCGAGGGGCCTGAAGCAGCTCAGATGAGCCGCCCCAGCCCGGAGCATGCGTGAGGCTGTCCCTCTCCTGTCCCATGCATGTTCCCAAGCCACCAGCCTGTCAGCAGGTGAGGCTGATCCACCCTATCCTGTCCCCTGCTGTTCCCTAGCCCCAGGCCTGCAGCAGGTGGGCGTCCCTCCCCTAGTCCCTGCTGTCCCGCCCCAGCCCCGAGCAGCGTGAGGCTGTCCCTCTCCTGTCCCCTGATTGATCCAAGCCCCAAGCTTGGCGCAGGTGAGGCTGTTCCCCTTCCTGTCACCCTGCTGTCCTACCCGGGCTGAAGCAGCATCAGTGTCCCAGCCCCAGCCCGGAGGCAGGGTTGAGGTGATCCCTCTCCTGTCCCCTGCATGACTTCCCAAGCCCCAGCCCGGAGCAGGTATGAGGCTGTCCCCCCTCTCCTGATCCCCTGCTGTCCCAGCTGGGCTGCCAGACCCTAGCCACCCTGCGGCACCCTGGCGGCCTGTGTGTGCTGCAGTGCGAGCCCAGCCAGCGGTGGCATTAGAGAGGAGCCATTTCAGTTATTTTTAAACACAGCGCCGTTAACTTCAGCTGATGGCTCATGCTTGATGCTGATCACCCCTGCCTTCCTCCCCAGCCCGCAATCAGCAAAAGCCTGGCGGCTCTGTGGCAAGGTGCCAGCACATTGGCACTGTGGATGGCTTCGTTTTGTGGAGCACTCACACAGGGCTCTGCTCGGATTCCCTGCCCAGCAGGGACCAGCTCTGTCCCGTGTGTCCCAAGCAGGTACAAGGATGCTCGTTTGTCCCAGCAGGACGAGGTGTTCCCGTTGTCCCCTGCCCTGCAGGGACGAGGTGTTCTGTTTATGAGCCCGCAGGTGTGAGGTGTCTCCGTTTGTCTCCAGCTGAGTTCGAGGTATCCTGTTTTGTCCCACCAGCAGCACAAGGTGTCCATATTGTCCCACTTGCCCCTGCAGGGTGCCTGGCCAGCAAGGCCGGGCTGGCACAAGCAGCAGAGAGCTGACACCGCTCCTCCATCGGGGCTTGCCACATCCTCCCTGGGAAGTTCAGGATGTTGGTATCTCACCCTGAGAAGGTTTGGGAGTTTGTTTTCCACCCCTGGAAAGTTTGGAGAGGCTGTTTTCAATCCCCTGGGAGGTTGGGAGGCTGTTCCGGGAAAGTTTGGAGAGCCTGTTCCAACCCTGGGAGTTTGGGAGTGTTTTTTCCACCCCTGGGAGGTTTTGGAGGCTGGTTTTCACTCCCTGCGGAAGTTTGGGAGCTGTTTTCATCCCCTGGGAGGTTTGGGGAGGTTTGCTTTCCACACCTGGTGAGTTTAGGTGGTGTATTCACCTGGGAGTTTGGAGTTGATTCCACCCGTGGGAGGTATTTGGATGTATGTTTCAACCCCTGGGAGGTTTGGGAGGCTGTTTCCACCCTGGCAGTCTGGACGTATCTGGAGGACGTCCGGAGGTTGAGTTTCACTCCCTGGGAAGTTTGGAGCTGTTTCACCCCTGGAGAGGTTTGGGAAGGCTGTTTTTCACTCCCTGGGAAGTTTGGGGAGGCTGTTTACCCTGGGAAGTTTGGGAGGCTGTTTTCACTCCCTGGGAAGTTTGGGAGGCTGTTTCACCCCTGGGAAGTTTGGGAGGCTGTTTCCACCCCTGGGAGGTTTGGGAGGCTGTTTTCACCCCTGGGAGGTTTGGGAGGCTGTTTTCACCCCTGGGAGGTTTGGGAGGCTGTTTCTGTGCCAAGGCGTGAGCACTCAGAGCTGGGAAATGCCAGGAAATGGGGCTGGGAAGGAGCAGAGGCAGCCAGGCTCTCCCTGCGTGCCTGTTCCCCTCAGTGGCACAGAGATGAGGACGWGCTCCCCAAACCCTGCAGCTCGCCGTGGTTACGTACCAGGGGCTCCCTCGTACCAGGGGCTCCCTCCTGCCCTCCTCACTGCTTCTGTTCCCTTCTCAGTGATGCTCTGGGTAACTGCCTCTATGATATCATCTGCTGAGGTCTCTGAATCTCTGCTTTGCATGAAAGACAAAGAATTCTCCACAATTAATGTGCTTTGAGGGTTTCCTGTCGCAAGGAACGYAATTAACTCTTTGCTGGCCTAACTAATTCCTGCATTTTAAAAAGTAGCCTGATAATGACAAAAGTGGAGCACTCAATCCACAGGATAGCCATTAACGGCGCTCCAGCATTGTGCTGGCTGCATTCAGCCCACAATTACTGTCAGRGAATGGCTCTGGAAGCTGCTCCTTGTACGCAAACAACGCTGTTCATTAAAGGCCACTTCCAATAACGCACAATCTATATTTGTAATGAGTGTTTGAGAAAGGAAATAAAGCCCTGAGCTCCCAAACCTGCAATACAACTATTGTTCTTTCAAAACCAGACTTTTTCGGGGCTGACAGATGTTGGCACAGTGGAGGATACGAGGTGGGTGTTGTAGGAGCTTGGAATCCAGGAGTGAACAGCTGGGCTTGAGGAATCCAGGGGTGGAAAGCCAGGCTGAGGGAAACCTAGGTCATGTTAARTGGGAGAGAGCTGGAGGTGCTCACCTGGGGAAGGCTCCAGGGAGAGCTCAGAGCCCTGGCAGGGCCTGAAGGGGCTCCAGGAGAGCTGCACAGGGACTGGGGACAAGGCATGGAGGGACAGGACACAGGGAATGGCTTTCCCAGGATTAGATGGAATATTGGGAGGAAATTCTTGGCTGTGAGAATGGTGAGATCCTGGCACAGGGTGCCCAGAGCAGCTGGGGCTCCCCATCCCTGGCAGTGCCCAAGGCCAGGCTGGACACTGGGGCTGGGAGCAGCCTGGGACAGTGGGCGGTGTCCCTGCCATGGCACTGGGTGGGCTTTGAGGTCCCTTCCAAACAATCCTGGGATTCTATCCCATGACAAACTCACTTTGCTGTGGCACCGAGTGCAGCTGCTCCCCCCGCCCCTGAAATCCCTGACACCCCGGACACCTGGGACACTTGGGACACTCGGGACACCCCTGATACCCCTGACACTCGGGACACCCCTGATACCCCCAACAATCCTGACACCCCTGACAGCCCTGAAATCCCGGACACCCCTGACACCCGGGACACCCCGGACACCCGGGACACCCGGACACCCGGGACACCCCCGGCACCCGGGACACCCCGGACACCCCTGACACCCCCGGCCCCCGTCCCGCGGAGCCCCGGGCGGGGCCGGGCGGGCTCGGGGCGCTCGGCGCTTCCGCACGGCAACAGTGCCCCCTGTGGGCCGGCGGCGGAACTGCAGGGACAGCGCGACAGGGACAGCGGGACACCTGGGGCAGGGACAGGGACAGCGGGACACCTGGGGCAGGGACAGGGACAGGGAACAGGGAACAGGGACCAGGAACAGGGACAGGGCGGACACCTGGACACCGCGACAGGGACAGGGAACAGGGACAGGGACAGGGACACAGGGAACAGGGAACAGGGAACAGGGACAGGGACAGCGCGACAGGGACAGCGGGACACCTGGGCACTGTGACAGGGACAGGGACAGGGACAGGGACAGGGACAGAGGGACACCTGGGCACAGCGACAGGGACAGGGACAGGGACAGGGAACAGGGACAGGGATAGGGAACAGGGACAGGGACAGGGAACAGGGACAGGGACAGGGATAGGGAACAGGGAACAGGGACAGGGACAGGGACTGTCTCTTATACACATCTAGATGTGTATAAGAGACAGCAGACAGGGACAGGGACAGTGTGAAAGGGACACAGACAGGGACAGGGACAGGGACAGGGATAGGGAACAGGGAACAGGGAACAGGGACAGGGACAGCGCGCCAGGGACACAGACAGGGACAGGGACAGTGTGAAAGGGACACAGACAGGGACATGGGACAGCGGGACACCACAAGGGACACCGGGCACGGGAATGGCACCAAGACCTCCCCAGAGCACAGGAACGGCACCAGGAGCCCCGGAAGGCGGGATCCCCAGCAGCAGGGACTCCCGCAGGACTGATGGGAACACGGGGATCCCCTGCGGGAGCACGGACACCCCGGCTCCCTCCCCTGGCTTCGTTACAAACCGGGATGGGAAAGGTTTCAGGAAAACGGCCGGTTCATCCTGGCTTTTACAGGGGTCAGACTGACTCTGTGGGTCCCGAGCTTTTCATGCAYGAGAAAATTCCACAGAACTCCAGATTTWAAGGAAAACATTAAATTTTACGGGAAGAAGAGATCCCTTAACAGAGAAGTCAGAGCRTTTTGCACAGGTATTCTCTGGCYGTRTATACTGCTGGAGTCCCCAGCACTGGAGGGATTATTAGAGTAYTTTATTAACATCTGACTATAGAAATGGATACAATTATTAAAATACAAAGATGCAAAACCATATTGACTACAGCTCCCTGACAGGAGGTGGAGGTGAGATGGGGTTGGGCTCTGCTCCATCCAACAAGCAACAGGAAAGAGGAAACGGCCTCAGGTAGTGCCAGGGAAAGTTCAGGTGGGATATTGGGGAAARATGCTCCTCTGAAGGGGCTGTCCAGGCCTGGCACTGCCCCGTGATGGATGTGGATCCCTGAGGGATTTCAAAGCCAGGTGTGTGTGGCACTGGGGACATGGCTCAGTGGTGGCCTTGGCAGTGCTGGTAGAACAATTGGACTCGATGCTCTCAGGGGGCTTTTCCAACCCTAATGCTTCCCCAGGCAGGAGCAGCAGAGGGAGGTTCCTGTCCTGGCATCCCTGTGGGAGTGGGCAGGGCCTGGCTCTGCCCTGCCTGAGGTGGGCTGGGTGGCAGCCAGCAGTGAGAGGCAGGAACCAGCCCCTGTCCCTGCTGCGGGCGCTGAGGCTGAGCAGGCAGAGCCCCCGGTGCTCTGGGGGTGCTGGGGGGCTGTGCTGCACGGGTGGGAGCTGAGCAGACAGTGAAGAGCACCAGGAACAATTCCTGACCTGCAGTTCCTAGGCCTGAATATACACAATGGCCAAAGAGGGGAAGTTCTGAGCTCACAGAGAAATTCCAGGCCAGGGATGRGGAGGACCTGGGGATGGAGCAGCTCTCCTGCTACAGGAGTCATCTCAAAATAACTTTTGTTCCTCCAGCACCAAAACTTTATTTAGTTAAGATTTTACAAAAGAAAATCTTAATAATAATGAAAAAGAGAAATAAACAAGTTGTTGACCTTGTTAAGTCCTAATGTGGCTATTTAACTTAATGGCACTGCACATGCTGATAAATCCCATGGGATCCCTCCCCCTTTCTCCCTAGTGGGATAAACRCGGTTTGTCATCTTGAGGGAACACTCTGCAGTGCAGGAATAATCAGAACGTATTGTTGGATCCAATTTTCTATCATTTCCTTTTTGCTGTCAAACAAAAGTAGAGCCCAGTGCACAATTTAGTCATGGGTGGAAGCAGAATTAGCCCTGTAATGCCAACAACTTTCGGAGGTAAAAGTTGAGGGCTGCAGCCTGCATTAGCTCCCATTGTCTGCTGCCCTCACGGATGCCGTGAAAGGATTTTGATTTTCATTATTTCATACTTTGTGTGTTGCTTGTATTAAACCAGTGGGCTACTTCCCTCCTTGTTTTCCCTGCAGCTGATCTAAAAGGGCTTTTGAAAGGAGCCTGGCCTGGCGCAGACAACCTGAATCCTCATGCTCCTGATATCCAACACCAAAGGTTTGTTGCACTCTGTCAGTGCTTCCTCATCCCTCTGATGTGGCCACCAAAGGGTTTGTCACTCTGTCAGTGCCTCAGCCTGAGGCCCCAGAAGGGTTTGTGCACTCTGTCAGTCTTTCCTCATCCCTGACGTGCCCACCGAAGGGTTTGTGCATCTGTCAGTGCTTCTCATCCCCTGGACGTGCCACCAAGGGTTTGTGCACTCTGTCAGTGCTTCCGTGCATCCCCTGACGTGCCCACCAAGGTTGTGCACTCGTGTCAGTGCTTCAGCCCCAGCCACACCACCAAAGGGGTTTGTGTGCACTCTGTCCAGTGTCTCAGCACCTAGCCACACCACCGAAGGGGTTTATACACTCCGTCAGCGTCTCAGCCTGAGGCAGCCAAAGGTTTTGTGCAACTCCATCAGTGCCTCAGCCCCAGAACCACACCACCGAAGGGTTTTGCACTCTTCGATGTCTCAGTGAGGCACCCAAAGGGGTTTGTGCACTCTGTCAGCGTCTCAGCCTGAGGCACCCAAACGGGTTTGTGCACCTGTCAGTGCCTCAGCCCCAGCCACGCCAGCCCTTCAGCTCCTCCGCTCCGAGCCCTCCAGCCCCTCATCCCTCACCGTGTGTGCCTCGGCAGACGCTCGCTGGCGCGATAGCACGCAGATTTACGCCTCTCTGCGCACCGGTGTGTTTGTCACACACACACGCCAGCCCGGCCGGCACGTGGCACGGGAGCCCGAGGAGCGGTCTGCGCTCCCACCGGCCCGCAGAGATCCGCGGGGCTGGCCGGGCTGGGCTGCCCTGTGCACGGAACGGCAGGAGGGAGCCGGGGGCGTATGCCCCCAGGGCTGGCCGTGCCGGGGCTGGCATGGGATGGCACCGGGCACGAAACGGGCAGGAGGGAGCGGGGGCAATCCCCCAGGCGCTGGCCGTGCAGGCATGCACCGGCATGGAACCGGGGCAGCAGGGAGCCGGGCGATGCCCCACGGCTGGGCGGGGCTGGGATGCCCTCGGGCATCGCAACCGGGCAGGATGGAGCGGGGGCAGATGCCCCGAGGCTGGCCGTTGCTGGCGCTGATGGCCCTGGGCATGGAACCGGGGCAGGAGGGGGCCGGGGGCGATGCTCCAGGGCTGGCCGTGCTGGCGCTGGGCTGGGATGGCGCTGGGGACGGAACCGGGGCAGGAGGGAGCCGGGGGCGATGCCCTAGGGCTGGCCGTGCCGGGGCTGGGCTGGGATGGCCCTGGGCATGAAACCGGGGCAGGAGGGAGCCGGGGGTGATGCCCTAGGGCTGGCCGTGCTGGCGCTGGGATGGGATGGCACCGGGCACGGAACTGGGGCACAGGAAGGTGCCCGGGGCCGCAGGGCACACCGAGGCACGGAGGGCTCCCGGCCCCGCGGCTCTGCTCCGTCCTGCTCCTGGCACAGCCCAGAGCGGCTCTGCGGCCACCTGTGCCCGGCACCCTGTGCCCTCTGGTGGGTCCTGGGAAAGGGAGAGGGAAAGGGAAAGGGAAAGGGAAAGGGAAAGGGGAAATGGGAAATGAGAAAAGGGAAAAGGGAAAAAGGAGAGGGAAAGGGGAAATGGGAAAAGGGAAAGGGAAAAGGGAAAAGGGAAATGAGAAAAGGGAAAAGGGAAAAGGGAAAGGGGAAAGGGGAAATGAGAAAAGGGAAAAGGGAAAAGGGAAAGGGGAAAGGGGAAATGAGAAAAGGGAAAAGGGAAAAGGGAAAGGAGAAATGGGAAAAGGGAAAGGAGAAATGGGAAAAGGGAAATGGAAAACGGGAAAATGGAAAAGAAAGGAAAAGGTAAAAAAAGGATAAGGATAAAGGGATAAGGATACAGATAAAAGGATAAGGATAAGGGAAAAAAGAAGAAAGGGGAAAAAGAAGAAAGGAAAAGGAAAAGGAAAAGGAAAAGGAAAAGGAAAAGGAAAAGGAAAAGGAAAAGGAAAAGGAAAAGGAAAAGGAAACGGGAAAGGAAAAGGAAACGGAAAAGGAAAAGGAAAAGGAAAAGGAAAAGGAAAAGGAAAAGGAAAAGGAAAAGGAAAAGGAAAAGGAGGAAAGAGAACAAGAAAGGGACAACCAAAGGGGATAAAGAAGGAAAAGCATAGGAGTTAAGTATAAGGATAATCTCAGAATAGAATCACAGAACCATTAAGTTGGAAAAGAGCTCCAAGATCGTCGAGCTCAAACATTGGCCGATCACTGTCTTGTCGCCCTGAGGCGGCCTGGGGCTGGCATGTGGCATCCGCACGGAGTCACAGCCCCGGGTGCAGATTGCCAGGTCAGATGGACGCAAACATCCACAGAACGGGAGGGCAAAACGCCAGGGGGGAATTCCTCGGGGCTGAGCGCCTGGGATGCGCTTTGCAGCACCTTAACCAAGGCTGGCAGAGCAGGCGGGGAAAAAACTAACTCAGCCTTTATTCCATTATGAGGATTCCACCGACCTCCCTTCAGGGCTCTGCCCGTGCTGCGTGCCGCCTCCCGGAGCATTGTGCGCCGGCTGCGCTTTGTGCGCGGCCAGCCCGCCTGGCGCCTGACATTCGGGCCGCCAGAACCCGAGCGGGCCGTGCCAAGGGCGCCGAGCCGGCGGCTGGGCCTGCCGAGATGGCATATGCTGATCCAGGGCCCKGGGAGGCCGGAGCGCCGAGCAGGGAGGTGCTGCAGGGGCTGAGATAGAAAGCAGGAGGTGTCACCTGGTCCCAGCCCGGCTGCCGAGCGCCGCAGCCCCGGCGCGGTGTCAGCTGCCCTGCAAAGCTGAAATGACGCTGAAACGGTGACRCCGGGGCAGGACAGGCACAGCGCGGCTCCGCGGCGCTCGCATCCGAGCGCTCCAGCACGCGATTTAACGTGCATTATGCAATACATAAAATATAATGATTTTGAGASAAATTAAGCTGTAACAGCATCAAATCAGTTTGTCTACACAGTTAATATGTTGATTAATGTCCTTTTAGGASTGAGACGTTCATTTTTATCTCATTATTCAACTCGGTGTTTTCCCATAGCTATTGAATAAAAATGTAATTATTGCTCGAAATTATCATAGAACCATAGAATGGTTTGGGTTGGAAGGGACAGCAAAGCCCATCCTGTCCCACCCTGCCATGGCAGGGACACCTTCCCCATCCCAGGTGCTCCAGCCTTGGCCTTGGGGCACTCCCAGGGATCCAGGGTCGCACCACAGCTGCTCGGGAATCCCAGCCCCAGCCAGGAATTCCCCAATTCCCAAGTCCCATGTCCACCCTGCCTCTGTGCAGTGGGAGCCATTCCATGGCTCCTGTCGCCTGCCATGGCTTGTCCCCATCCCTCTCCCAGCTCTCCTGGAGTCCCCGTTAAGGGTATTGGTAAAGGGCTCAAGGTGCTTACACAGAAACCTTCCTTCTTTCTTCCTAAAAGGGAACATTCCCAGCTCTCTCCACTAGCCTGCCAGGTTCCTCTGGATTCCAATCCCTCGCTGGTGTGCCAATCCTCCGTCCCTGTGGTGCCATTCTTATACTGGGTGCGCATCCCTTCCTGAAGTCCATCTGGTGGCCATTTACCCCGTGGTGGCAGTGCCTTCCCGCTTGGGTGCCATTCCTCCTGTTGCCATCCTTCCCTGTGTCATGTCCTTTCCCTGGGTGGCCTACCTCCCTTGGGTGCCATCCCTTCCCTGGGTGCCATACCCTTCCTGGATGCGCTGCATCCTCAATAGAGTGCTCATTCTCCCTGTGTGCCATCCCTGCCTGGTGTGCCATCCCTTCCCTGGGTGCCACCCCTTGCTCCTTGGTGACATGCCATGCCACCTTTGGTAGTCGCCCCAGCAAGAGTGCTGTATCGCTGCCTGGCATCCTCAGGTCTCGCCATGGGAGGATTCTATCGTATTGGTTTTATTTATTGATTCGCTGAATGTAACTGCCCTCTGAATGTCACATTGTTACTCAGAACCAGTCGCTGTGGACATTAAAAATAATGATGGCCTGTTTCAGGATTCATTCTCTTTTTGGGCTTAATTGCTAATTTAATTGCTGAGTTGAGAGGTAGAGACCCTCRAAAACAAAATGAAAGAAAACTTGGCTGTTCTGGGTCAATGGTTGAGCTCAATGATTTTTAGGGATATTCCACTTAATTCCTAAATAAGCTGTGATTCTGAAGCAAGTTTTTTTTTAGCACTCATGTATGGGAGGAAAGCTAAGGTGGTTTCAAATTTTTCATTGTTTTTTATATTTTTTCCAGACTCTTTTAAATTTAATCAAAGTAAAATGAAAAAAAAATTAAATACATTTATAGCAGCCCTAGCTAYTTTTGATGCCTCAATCCAGACAGAGTTTTTAATAAGGAATTAAAGGTCAGACCCGATGATCTCGGAGGTCTTTCCCAACTTGATGATTCTATGAGTTGCACGAAGGTGCAGATTCAAAGCACCTGCAGGAGCATCTTTGGATGGACATAAAAGGGATTCCTGTATTCCCCCAAGCAAGGTGTGTAGGAGCGGTTCGGGTCTCCTGCAYGGTCRGGATGGACGGAGACGAGAGATCTCTGAGGCTAGATCGTGKRCAKGCAGTTTATTGYGAGGGCGTGGGTGCAGRGCCCTGCTGGGAGCTGCCAGCCGCAGCTCAGAGCAGGGCYRRGAGARGRASAGAGAGAGAGMGCRAARAGRGGCRAAGAGAGAAAAAGAGMCCGAAGTTCCCGTTACAATACTTTAAATCATCTTCTGTGTTGAATATTCTGATTCTCASTAACCAAYCTAATACAGTACACAAATCCTATAACATTTACATRCAGCCTATAGGAATCACTACATTACCATATTGTGTTACACTTTAAAYCCCAAAAACTACTCTTGAGMCCCCTCCTGCTGAGCAGGCAGGGTCTGCTTCTGACCCTTGGGCCTGCTTGCTTGGAGAGGGTATTGTTTCATCAACGAGGGGATTACCTKCTYGGCCACACCATTGTTTYCCTGYTGTTCAGYRWCTAGGAGATCTCAAAGGTTGCCTTCATTTCAATCTCGTCTATATTTTCTAYATTCTCTAAATCCCTCGCCAGGCAATCATATTTMTAGGGCTTCCCTGYTCCATCCTCACCAACAAGGTGYAWSCACCGGGGGACCTGCACTGCTCAGGGGCTGCCCAGCTGTGCTGACCCTGCCCAGCATTTCCCTGCCCAGCCTCTGCCAGGTGCTCTCCTGGTGTCTCCAGGGAGAGGGGAGAGGGAGGGTCCCAGCCCAGGGTCCCAGCCCAGGTCCCAGCCCAGGGTCCCAGCCCAGGTCCCAGCCCAGGGTGCCAGCCCAGGTCCCAGCCCAGGTCCCAGCCCAGGGTGCCAGCCCAGGTCCCAGCCCAGGGTCCCAGCCCAGGGTCCCAGCCCAGGTCCCAGCCCAGGTCCCAGCCCAGGTGCCAGCCCAGGTCCCAGCCCAGGTGCCAGCCCAGGGTCCCAGCCCAG
>NDFG01000199.1:676281-697012 GCA_002167245.1 Sporophila hypoxantha | reverse complement strand
CCAGCCCAGGTCCCAGCCCAGGTCCCAGCCCAGGTCCCAGCCCAGGGTCCCAGCCCAGGTGCCAGCCCAGGGTGCCAGCCCAGGTCCCAGCCCAGGGTCCCAGCCCAGGGTGCCAGCCCAGGTCCCAGCCCAGGGTGCCAGCCCAGGTCCCAGCCCAGGGTCCCAGCCCAGGTGCCAGCCCAGGTGCCAGCCCAGGGTCCCAGCCCAGGTCCCAGCCCAGGGTGCCAGCCCAGGTGCCAGCCCAGGGTCCCAGCCCAGGGTCCCAGCCCAGGTCCAGCCCAGGTCCCAGCCCAGGTCCCAGCCCAGGTCCCAGCCCAGGGTCCCAGCCCAGGTGCCAGCCCAGGGTGCCAGCCCAGGTGCCAGCCCAGGGTGCCAGCCCAGGGTGCCAGCCCAGGGTCCCAGCCCAGGTCCCAGCCCAGGTGCCAGCCCAGGGTCCCAGCCCAGGTGCCAGCCCAGGTCCCAGCCCAGGGTCCCAGCCCAGGTGCCAGCCCAGGGTGCCAGCCCAGGTCCCAGCCCAGGGTCCCAGCCCAGGTCCCAGCCCAGGTGCCAGCCCAGGTGCCAGCCCAGGTGCCAGCCCAGGTCCCAGCCCAGGGTCCCAGCCCAGGTCCCAGCCCAGGGTGCCAGCCCAGGTGCCAGCCCAGGGTGCCAGCCCAGGTGCCAGCCCAGGTGCCAGCCCAGGGTGCCAGCCCCATCCCACCGCTGCCAGCAGGGCCGGGCTGGCTCCAGCACTCACCAGCACTGGCACAATCTGCCCCGAGCTGCCCCTGCCTCTCACCCCGCACAGGCAGAGCCCTGCGTGCACAGACGCTGTGCAGGAGGTACCAGGTCTGCTTAGCTTGATTGAGAAAGGTTAATTACATGTGAAATGAGACTGGGATTCAGGCTGTGTTTGCTCTAGATTTTGTGTAATGTTATATCAACACTGGGATTCTCTGTTATTCTATTAACAAAATAAATTCATTTTGTTTGGTTTCATTTTACTGTTGTTTTAATCCCACTGAACATTTATACTGTTATTTAATTTTACTAAACATGTGTGGATAGTAAAATACCTACAGAATTAAACTACCCAAGGATATTAAAGTGATCCAGTTCTCATGGAGATTTGATCTGCTAATTAGCCACACCAATTTTATGGATCATTGCAGCGCACTTAAAATGTATTGTTATATGTTCATAATCTTCCCTTAATGAGCTTTTATTGAGAGCACAGGGCAGCCTCAGCTCGCTGCTCGGCACCGGGACTGCACTCAAACCTGAGCCCAGCCACTGCCCAAGCACGAGAGGCAGGGTTTGGGTCAGAAGGGCAGTTGGGCGAGAGAGGGCAGGGTTTGGGGCAGGTTTGGGTCACAAGGCGTTTGTGAGAGAGGCAGGTTTGGAGCCAGCGGTTGGCGTCAAAGAGGCATGGTTTGTGGGGAGAGGGGCAGGTTGGGTGAGAGAGGGCCAGGGTTTGGCAGGGTTGTGGGTGAGGAGAGGGGCATGGTTTGGGTGAGAGAGGCAGGTTGGCAGGTTTGGGTGAACGAGAGGCAGTTTGGCAGGTTTGGCGTCAGAGAGGGCAGGTTTGGGCAGGTTTGGGTGTGAGAGGGAGGTTTGGTACAGAGAGGCAGGTTTGGTCAGAGAGGCAGGTGGGCAGGTTTGGGTGTGAGAGGGCAGGGTTTGTTTTGCAGGGTTGGTTGAAGAGGGCAGGTTTGGGCAGGTTTTGGTGAGAGAGGCAGGGTTTGGTCAGGACAGGGCAGGTTTGGGAGTGAGAGAGCGGGCCATGGGTCTGAGAGGGCAGGGTTTGGTACAGAAGGGGCAGGGTTTGGGTAGAAGGCAGGGTTTTGGGTAGTTAGAGGGGGCAGGTGTTCATGGGGCAGGGTTTTGGTGACAGAGGGGCAGGTTTTGGTCGAAGGGACTTGGCAGGTTTTGAACAGGGCAGGGTGTCTTGGGTGCACCAGCAAGGGTCATTGGGGTACAGAAGAGGGCACGGGTTTGGTCCAGACGAGGGGCAGGGTTTGGGGTCAAGAGGGTCAGGGTTTGGGGTGACAAGGGCAGGGTTTTGGTGAGAGAGGGGGCATGGGTTGGGTCAGACAGGGCAGGCAGTTGGTTGAAGGGCAGGGGTTTTAGGGTCAGACAAGGATGAATATGGGCAGGGTTTGGGAGAGAGGGAAGGTTTGTGAGGCAGGCAGGGTTTTACGACAGGAGGACGGTGGGCTATTGAGTTTGGCAGAGAGGGGCATGGTGTTGGGTCAGAGAGGGGCAGTAAGATTATGGGGTCACAGAGAGGGGTCAGAGTTTGGGGTGCAAGAAGGGGCCAGGTTTGGGTCAGAGAAGGGCAGTGGTATTGGGGTCGGGGGCAGCCATGGAGCAGAGGGGCAGAGTTTGTGGGTGAAGGAGGGGACAGGGTTTGGGCGATGGGCAGGGTTGTGGTGTCAGAGAGGGCAGGGTTTGGGGATCAAGAGAGGCCAGGTTTGGAATCAGACAGAGGGCAGGTTGTTGGTCAAGAGGGGCAGGGATATTGGCTCAGAGGGCTGGGAGCCAGCCCTGCAGGGGTTTGGGTCACAGAGGGCAGGGTTGGGGCAGAGGGGCAGGAGCCCAGCCCTGCAGGGTTTGGGTCAGAGGGGCAAGGAGCCCAGCCTGCAGGTTTGGGTCAGAGGGCAGGAGCCCAGCCCTGCAGGGTTTGGGTCAGAGGGGCAGGAGCCCCAGGCCCTGCAGGTTTGGGGTCAGAGAGGGGCAGGAGCCAGCCCTGCAGGGTTTGGTCAGAGGGCAGGAGCCCAGCCCGCAGGTTTGGGTCAGAGGGCAGGAGCTCAGCCCTGCAGGTTTGGGAGGTCAGAGGGGCAGGAGCCCAGCCCCTGCGAAGGGTGCGTTGTGGGCAGGGGCAGGAGCCCGCCCTGCGGGTCTTGCGGTCAGAGGGGCCGAGAGATCAAGCCCTGCACGTTGGGCAGAGCAGGAGCCCAGCCCTGCAGGGTTTGGGTCACAGAGGGGCAGGAGCCCAGCCCTGCAGGGTTTGGGTCAGAGAGAGGCAGGAACCAGGCCCTGCAGGGTTTGGGTCAGAGGGGCAGGAGCCAGGCCCTGCAGGGTTTAGTTCAGAGCCCCCCCCGGGCTCTCTCAGCCCCCTGGCCATGGCCCCTGCAGAGGGGAGCAGCTCCTGCCGCAGCTCAGGCAGGGCTGCAGCCCCAGGCTGGGGCACAGGGCAGGGACTGGCTCTGGGAGAGCCAGGAGCGCTTCCATCCCGGGGAGGGCGTGCTCTGGGAACCAGGGATCTGCACACGCAGGCCCGGGCCCCTCTCCATGGACAGATCTCACCAGGCTGAACCCTTGTCACCCCCACAGGTTATCTTTGGCCTAAACATGCACCAATTAGAATCAGGMGGGTGCTGAAGGTGTAACGGTCCCCCTACAATGAGAGGGAGGGGACCATGCAGGAGTGCCAGCAGCAGTGGGCTCACTTTTGGCTGGCACAACTCACAGTTCCCCCCCTGCAGCCCTCTGGGTTTGGGGCCATGGCCCGTGTGGGTGCCCAAAGCAGGGCACCACAGTCAGGGATTATATCCTAAAGCCAGAGCCATGGGGGTCACTTTCTGATGGACGGTGCTGTGACAGGTGTGGGGATCCCTGAGCGAGCTGGGGGAGCACCCCCTGCCCAGTGAGCTGTTTCTGTGCTCTCTGCTCCCCGTGGATGGCCTTGCTCGGGGGGCTCTGGTTTCCCTCCAGGCCAGGAGGGACCAGGGCTGGTGCTGTCTTGGCAGGAGATCGCTGAAAACAGGAACGGCTGAGGGTGGGAAATCCCTCTCAAACCCAGAGTGGCTGAGGYTGGAAAATCCCACTCAATCCATCGAGTCCAACCATTCCCCAGCACTGCCCAGGCCACCASTGCCCCATGTCCCCARGTGCCACATCYGCACAGCTCTGAGCTCCCYCCAGGCCTGGGGATCCCAGCCCTRSCTGGGCRGCTGTGCCAGGGCTGGACACACCTGTTCCTGAAGGAATTGTCCCAGTATCCAAGCTAAGCCTCCCGTGCAGCCCAGGGCTGTGTGCGGGGATGGACGCGGGGCTGCAGGCTGCAGGGCAGTGTGACATCGGGGTGTCCCGGGACCCCGGCCCGCCCCAGTGTGACATCGGGGTGTCCCGGGACCCCGGCCCGCCCGTCCCCGCTGCCCTGTGGGGCTGCTGCTTCATTAATGAGGGAGGAGAAGGGGGCGAGCCGCAGCGCAGCGCGGATCAGAGCGTGCTGTCTGGCGCCGGCACGGGCTCGTTCGACAATTCAAGGGTCACTACCTGCAAAAGTGAGGACAGCGCTTACAAGCGCGGATCCCGCCAGCGACAATGTGCGCGTCGGGATAATGAACTTAAAACAATCGCAATTAGCAGGCCGAGACAAAGGATGAAATTAAAGCCGGATGGCGCGGTGCGCGCGGCTGGCTCGCCGAGCCGCTCCGGCGGTGAGAGCGGAGCCGGGCCGGCCGGCGCTGCGGAGCCGCGATACCGCGGCGGCCGCGATAAGGCCCGCGGGGTCCCCGGGGAGCCGTGCCGGCGTGTCCGGGCCCGGGGGGCGCCCCCGCTTTGTGCCGCCGCTGTCAGTGACTGATCGGGCCCTTTGAGCGCGCTCCCGGAGTCAATGGGCCCACCTGAATAGATGAAAGGCGGACGGCTCCTGACAAACAAGGGGCTGCGGAATATTCATTGTGCATCTGCGAGGGAAAGATTAATGTATTAGAAATTAAAATGGGCCCGGGCTGTRTGATCTTGCTCTAACACTTGGCCAGACCTGTGTCACCCACCGCGAGCGCCTGAAGTCGGCAGACAATCCTGCCAAGGTAGCGGGAATCATTAAGCAYCCGGCTATTGTGCGCGGTGAATAATAAAACTTTCCCCCTATTCTTTGCCCGGAGCTGACAATGAATAATTCCGGAGCTATTTGCAATGTTAACAGCACCTATCTTGCCCATCCATTCCTTCACGATAAGGATGGAAATATGCATTTCAACAGTCTGCACAGATAGTGATTCACAGGCGCTTCAAAGGACACCTGCCACTCAAGCGAGGGGCTGTCAGTCTCCCGCCGCCGCCGCTGCCAGCAAAATGGCGAAAAAGATTATCTGCACTTTATTCCTTTTCTCCTCCGATTATAACACCGGTGCGTTTGCCATCGACTGACAAGTGATTTACACTCGCTGCTGTAACGCGGTTCAGCCAGGAAAAGCTATTCTCTTAGGCAGCCCTCATTCCTCCAAGGCTTACAGCTGTATGCGGTGCCCTATCGCGGTGTGATCGCCGCCGTACRGAGCGCCGYTCCGGCAGATATCGGCAGCGTTTAATCTGTGTGCTGACATCAAGGTGACAGCGATAAAGTCCCGTCCCTGGCCAGGGCCCGGCCAGCTCAGCCGAGTTGGCACAGCTGCAGGGTGGCCAAAGTTCGGGCTGGAGAGGCCCCAGACTCCTGCCCAGTGAGTGCTGAGAGCAGACCCTGCTCATGGGGACTCCTTTGGCTGGAGCAGGGTGAGTTCTGGTGTCCCAGTCCCGCCAGGGCCCAAGGCCAGGCTGGCCAGGGCTTGGAGCAGCCTGGTCTAGCAGTGAGTGTCCCAGCCCATGGCAGGGGTGGGCAGAGATTTAAGGTCCTTTCTGCCCAAAACCAGCCTGGGATTCTCTGATTCCCTGAGCCTGCAGCCTGCCACCGTGGTGCCTGCAAGCACACAGGTGAGACCAGCCCCTGGCCCTGCACCCTCACCCCTGGCAGCTGTCCTGACCGGGCTGTGCCTGAGGTTCCTGCACCCCTGGAGCTCTCAGGCCCTGCCAGCACACAGCAGCAGCTCCTGCTCCGCTCYGCGTGCTCCCAGGGCAAAAACAAACTAGCAAAAACTCTGCTGCAGCGCTCCCATTTATCTGAAATATTTTCCACATTATCTGCTTGAAATTCTCCCACCACAATCTTCCCATTGTGCCTGTTGGGAGGGCACCCTGAACAGCCAGGCTGCTCCCCATCAATGCCCACTTTCTTTTGGCACCAGCCACAGGAACACTGGGAGTGACTCAGAGCAGCAGCTCCAGCTCTTTGCAGTGAGAAACAGCTCCAGCTGGGGAGGAAGAGGCTCTGTGGCTCTGTGTGCCCCTGTGGCACCATTCTCACCACACTGACACTCCCCAGCCACGGTGGGCAGGGGCTGGGGGCACCAGAGCCCCCAGGGTGCCCTGCTCTGGGTGCTGGCACTGCCTTGGGTGCCCACCAGCAGCAGCTCTTTAGTGCCAGCACCGAGGGGCAGCCAGAGCAGGGCTGGGCACCGAGGCTGGGCAGGGTCCCATCCCACCAGAACTCACCAGTGGAGCTCAGCCATGCTGACCCCAGCTGGGAGCCCAGGGTAATGAGCCATGGGTTAATTAACAGGCCACTCTGGTCCTGGTCAATGGAGAGCTTGGAAAGAGGGTCCCATGACCCCCAAASCTTGCAAGAGCTGGAGGGGGGCAGGAGCTGTGTCCTGAAATCTGCCTGAGACCAGGAACCAGGAATGCTGGAGGCAGCACAGGGACCATGCTGGAACTCTGAAAACTTGGGGCTTTCTGAATTTAACCCTCCACCTCTCCTGAGTTTTATTCGCCCAGCCTTGGAGCAAGAAAGAGCCTGGTATYCCMAGGGGACCAGGSCCCAGGATCCCCTGCAGAGCCCTGCTCCCCCCATGGCCCCATCCCTGTGAGAGCCCCCGCTGTCCCGGGCAGGACAAAGCTGCCATTCTCTGCTGGCAGCGCTGGAAATGCTGACTCACAGGGACACTCGTGCCCTGCCACCCTGCCAGGGCCCCCCAGCAGCCCCCAGAGCCCAGGGCATGTCCTGCCTCCATCAGCAGCTCGCACACAGACCGTCACAGGTTTTCTCCAACGCGGAGTGTCGCAGACATCTTTTATGGAAAATCCTTTCCTTAGGACTTTTCCTCCTGAGAAGCTGAGAGGCCTCAGGAACAAAATGTAACCAATGGTTATCTGCTGCTGTGGGATGCAACAGGTGCATCTGTGATTGGTCTCATGTGGTTGTTTGTAATTAATGGCCAGTCACAGTCAGCTGGCTCGGACAGAGAGTCCGAGCCACAAACCTTTGTTATCATTCTTTCTTTTTCTATTCTTAGCTAGCCTTCTGATGAAATCCTTTCTTYTATTCTTTTAGTATAGTTTTAATATAATATATATCATAAAATAATCAATCAGCCTTCTGAAACATGGAGTCAGATCCTCATCTCTTCCCTCATCCTGGGACCCCTGTGAACATGCTCACAGTCACAGGTTTCCCCCAGTGWGGAGGAGAAGTTCTCCTGAGCTGGGGCACAGCAAGGCCAGGTAGAAATCTCTCCCTGAAGGGGAACTATTAAGGTCGTGTGGAAACTCAGTGCCTGCTGTGGTTTTTTAAGGAAAAAAGCAGTGCCCAAGTCAGTGCCCAGACCAGCAATCTGCCTGCAACAGCGCCTGCTCCAAAACAGGAGTGAGCCCGTGTGTGTGCTCAGGAATGAGGTGCCAGGGCAGGCTGGGGTGGGTGCTCCAGCAGTGCCCAGCCCTGCAGCCCCCAGCTCATCAGCCCCAGTGTCAGCAGCACGGCCCTGCCCCTGACCCTCTGTTTGGGAGCTCCCGTGTTTGGGACCCCCTCTGTTTGGGACCCCTCATTTGGAACCCCTCTGTTTGGGAGCCCCTCTGTTGCAGCCCCTCTGGGAACCCCTTCTCTTTGGAACCCCTCTGTTGTAAGCCCCTCTGTTTGAGCCCTCTGTTGAGGGCCCTCGTTGGGGAGCCCCTCTGTTTGGAACCTCTGTTTGGAACCCCTCTGTTGGCGAACCCCTCTTTGGGAACCCCTCCGTTGGGAGCCCTCTGTTTGGAGCCTTCTGTTTGGGAACCTCTGGTTGGAAACCCTCTGTTATGGGAGCCCCTCTGTTGGAGCCCCTCTGTTGACCCCCTCTGTGGAAGCCCTCTGTTGGAACACCTCTGTTTGGGAACGCCTCTTTTGGAGCCTCTGTTTTGAATCCCTCTGTTTGGAACCCTCTGGAGCCCCCTCTGGAACCCTCTGTTTGGAACCCCTCGTTTGGAACCCCTCTGTTGGGAAAACCCCTCTGTTTGGGAGCCCCTCTGTTGGGCAGGCCCTCTGGGAGGCCCCTTCTGTTTGGAGCCCCGCTGTTTGAGGAACCCCTCTGGACCCTCTGTTTGGGAACCCTCTGTTTGGGAGCCCTCTGTTTGGGAACCCCTCTGTTTGGGAGCCCCTCTGTTTGGGAACCCCTCTGTTTGGAACCTCTCTGTTTGGGAGCCCCTTTGTTTGGGAGCCCCTCCATTTGGGAGCCCTCTGTTTGGGAGCCCCTCCATTTGGGAGCCCTCTGTTTGGGAATGCTGCCCTGTCTCTGTCAGCACAGAGAGGAGCAGCTCCCTGAGGCCTCAGCAGCACCAGGGCACTGTTGGTCTCTTGGCCCCTGGCTCCGTGTCCCCTCCACAGAGCAGACCACAACCAGCACTGCTTTTTAGCAGAACCAAAGGCGAGGAAACCATGGAGCAGGAGCTGTGCCCACAGGTGTGAACAACACAGATTGTGCCAAGGCAGCACTGCTTTCAGGACTGTCTCTTTGACCTGCACAGAGACATTCTGCTGCACAACAGAGGGACTTAGCGGAGCCCCAGTGCTGGCCAGGTCCCTGTGGGATGTGGAAGGTTCTGGTTCCCAGCCCTGGTCTCTGAGGATGTGGGTCCCTGTGGATGCAGCACCTGCTTGCACACAGGCATTTGGACCRAGGTGCTGTCAGTTCCAGAAGCACWCAGGATCCCCACTCCAGCTGAYGCATTCCCTGGAGTGARGGTGGAAGTGATCTGCCTTGTGCTGGGAGCTCTTAAGCTTAATACGAGAGTGAATTCAGCCTCTGTCCCRCTAAATTATCCAGCAAGGGCTGAACCCTATTTTTCTTTTGAAGAAGAACAAGGGCGCTGAAATAATTTGTGGGTCTGGGTTCCTAATCTTAAATAATTCTTACCATTTAAAACAGTTTTTGCAGGAAATATTTTATAGTTAGAGAAATAGTTTTTGACATTTTGGGGGGAAAAGAACAATGGACCGTTTACAGGTCTACACAGTAGATTAATGAATCTAATTGAGTCTGTAGGGAAATGCTTCAGTTTAACTACTGGAACTAATTTATACATTCACTACATCGTAATAAGTCAATTTAAGTTTCTGGAAATAAAACTGGATATCCTGGGTATAGATTTGAACTATAAATTTCTGCAAGAAAGGAGTCTGTGTGTTCATTATACATTGTAAAATTACCATATGGACCTGTCAACACTTCTTAGCGCAGCTTTGTAATAATGTCATTTAGTTTAACATTGTAATGTGCCAGCTGAATTAATGTGTGTGGCACAATGAGCGCCTCCCACCGCCGCCTCGGGATGGGGGGGCAACTTTTAGAAGGGGTTCCTGTGCTGGAGAGTYTTGTCTGTGTTTGCACAGCCGGGATCCGGTCCCTGATCAGGTGTTACCGGCAGCAGGGAGTGCCCGGGGCTGCTGCTGAGTGCCAGGATCAGTTTCCAAGCAGCAGACGGGACTGCTGAGGGCAGGGCGCAGCAGAGCCCTCGGCCTGGCTGCAGCACCGACCACAGGGCCCTCCTCTCGCTGTGGCTGCTGAATTTCCCCTCCTCCCTCAGTTATTTACAGCCCCACAGCTGCTGCTCTGAGCCTGCAGCCTGAGGAACAGACAGCCCTGCTTCCAAACCCTCCCATCCATCCTTGCTGTGCTTCCAGCTCCCCACTTCCTCTGATGTGCTCGTGACACCTTTTCCACTCATCTTGTCAAGAAATTAAAGTGCTCAGTGGTAAATGGAGTCAGACACAGAAGCAGCAACATTCCCATTCCCTTCTGGTGGGTTACTGGGGGCACTGGTGCAGACACATCTCAGACTGGACCCTGGACTGGCTGCCCAGACCTGCGTCCAGCTGACAGCTCACCTGAGAGCACTGACCACATCCGCGTGCAGAGCACCTGGGTGAGCCCCTTTCTGTGCCCGCCTTCTTCCCACCCAGCCTGTTGCCCATGGCAGAGCACCTGGGTGAGCCCTTTTCCTGCCCCTCGTCCACCCCACCCATGCCATGGCCAGCAGCACCTGGGTGGACCTCTTTCCTGCCCCTCTCTTGCCACGCCAGTTCTTCCATTTTCCTGTGGCAGAGCGTTTATCGCTCCTTGGGTGAGCCCTCTTTCTTTGTGCCAACTCCTCTCGGCCACCCCCTATTCATGCCATCCTGGCAGAGTTCATTTCCTGGCGTGAGACCTCTTTTCTCTTGTCCCTGCCCCTTCCTTCCTGCCCCTTTTCCTGCCTTCCTGCCCTCTTCCGCTGCCTCTTTACTGCCCTTTCCTGCCCTTTTCCCCTGCCCCCTTTCCTGCCCCTCTCTCCCACCCAGCCCGTGCCCACGGGAGCCCCCAGCCCAGCCTGGGGGTGCGAGGGCCCAGCTGCAGAGGGTCAGGGGCACAGCTCGCTGACAGCAGCACAGGGGCAGGGGGTTCCCCAGCACATCTGTACCTCTCTCCCCCTTTTCCTGCTGTAGGACACCCCAGGACCAGGCTGAGCTCCTGGAGGCCTGGGGAGAGCAGCCCCAGCCTGCAGGGTGTGTGCCAGACGGGTCTGTCATGGGAAGGAACAGGCGCAGCAGAAAGGCTGAAATTCCCTGCTGTATCCCAGGCCCAATCCTGCTCCAGCCTGGACAGAGCGTTCCAGGGGCAGAAGTGACAASGGGAATGCACACACAAAACCCATAATCATCCCTACAGCCTGCAGTGGTGCAAGGATCCAAGGAAAAACTGCTTTAGCTACCCAAAAACCAATCCTGCAGCACCAACCGCTCTTGCTACTGGAGCCAAGGGGAGCTCCTGCCGAGGATGCTCCACATAAATCAACTAACATTTCTCCCTTTGTCCTTTAYTTGTCTAATTCTTTGCTTTTCTCCCCTCTCCTTCCTCTCTCAGCAGCCTTGGGAAGTGACACTGGAGATCTCATAGAACTCTAAGGCATGTGGCCAGAGGAGGGGAGGGCAGGTGGGATTCTACCTAAAGGGGGGAAATGCACTTGCTAATGTCCCAGCAACGAAATGCATCTTCGCTAATGTCCCAAGCAACCAGGGCTGTGTCGGCAAGCCAATGGTGTGCCGATTGATAGGAAGCGTGCGATTAGTCACCATCTCTGGATAGAGCTAGGTGTGTGTGGGTCGCTGTATATGTGCAACAAGCAGTGTGGATTTTCTTTCTCTGCTAGCATTAGACTAGTGACTTATGAGCCTTTGCAGTGCAAAGTTCAAGGACATCAGACATGCGGCAGTAACCAATATCCCTGGTGGATTTTTTATTATGCCAGAATATTTTAATATTACCCGTGAACAGCACCCCAAGGCATACTTAATGAACAATGACTTATTGTGTGCAAAAAGAGTAACAGACATGATACGATCTACTGACAGGAATTCAAAAAAGGTCTACGACCAAGGGGAGAGGCTGTAGTTAGTCTGTATGCTAAAGGCGATTAGAACTTGGATATCCGGAGCCTACTTACTTGAAAAAAGCAAAGTCGAGCAGACAAAATAATGAGCGGATATGGAAAAAAAGTATGAGCATCCCTGGTGAGTCCTATGCCAGCTACGGCGTGTATTTTCCAAGCAGCAGGCGGCGAGTAAACCTGGGTGAGGCATGGGTTAAGACCATTCACATTTTATGTCTATTACGAGTAAAGCGATTTTAATACTCTGTGATACCAGTTATGCACTTAAAACCATCTTAATGCTAAATTTGAAGTACAAAAAAGGGCACCTCCCGATGATGGTAGCCCTATGTAGACTCTAAAATGATACCATGCAAATAGTTCGGCAAAATGTAGTACTCCTTTCTATGTGCTTTTGAAAGCTAAGAGGAACAAAAACAAAGCTACAACGCACAAAAAGCTTAAGGAGTGCAGCATTACAAAGCACCTCTGTTAAAGCATAAAAATATCTTTCCCACAAAAGTAGCAGCTAAGCAAGAAAATGCAACTAAGTGGCAATGCATGCCTGTCCCATTAAATGCCGCCGTCAATGATTACGATCTCATAAAGCAGGTAAGCATTCGGTCGGAATTTCAGACGGTCGCCCTGTCTGGAGCACGATTTAGACAAAACTAGAAGTAGCGGCGCCAAGTAATTTACTCCTATCATTTTTAGCGAAGAGTCAAGTCATAGGGACTAAGTACAGACAGAGACGGAATACATTTAAGCAGATGCATTATGCGCTGTAGAAAAAAAAAGAAGCAAGAAGTGTGAGAAAAATAGTATAGTCTTTATATCCTCCGCCTGTTTTAAGCCTCCTTATAAGGAACTGTGACACAGTGTTTATGCTTGTGAGGACTTAATTCTTTGTACGCTATGTGAGTAAAGAATGCATTGAAAGTCAAAAAGGGAGGGAAGGAAAGAACCACATATGAAGATGTAAAAGGTGTAACAAGAATTTAGATGAAGAAAAGAAATAGGGGCAATATTATTGAGGATAAATAGAACATTTTAAAATTATAAATGGTTTAACAAAAGAAAAGAAACAACCAAACACCAACAAACTCACTAAGTTTAACCTTTGTTTAAATTCCCTAGGTGAGTGAGAGATAGATCTATGAACTTATACTAAAGAAAAGAGATACACCATGAATGATAGTTTGATGATACTGAACTGACAATTCTTTCCATGACCTTGGATATATACATCTGAAAAGTTCAATGTAGAAGTGTGTGAGTGATACACTGTGACACATGATCAACTTGGGGTTGGAGGATGAATAATACTTCCTATAATGAGACTGATGCGTGCACTTGGCTATACACTGAAGAAAAGTGAAAATGTGACATCACTGCTTTGAAGGTTGAAGGAGGTAAGGATAATACTTTGATTACCGGAGGAGGTGGGTAAACCATTGAGTGACCACAAGGGCAATGGTTGTTTTGTCTTTATTTGATGTGAACTGTGAGATTCTTATACAAAGGCCACCAGAAATGTGTAAGTGTTTGATATAAGAAAGTTAATTGGAAAAAAAAGTATATGGTGTAAACCCTGAAAAAAGTTGTTAGCCATAAGACTTAATCATAAAAAGTATTTTTGGTTAAAGAATTTTCATGTTAATTCAGAAAAGCCTACAGTATAAAACCATGATGGTGTAGGAACTGGCTATGAGTAGCCCTGAGCAAAGGGCTTAGCTGTGAAGGGTGAATTCAAGCAAGGCTGAGCAGAAGGCAGCTGTCACAGCAAAGTGGATTATCAGGAGAAATAGCGGAAGCGAGCCATGCAAAAACAAAGGCCCCAGTGCTGCAGCTAGGAGCCCATTCCGCTAGATATTGTTCAGCAAGCAAAATGCTTAGTAATGAGGATATCGGATAAATTTGCGAAGCAGCAAGTTTTATATCATAAGAAGCTGCAGCAGCTGTTGCTTTGAAAGTACGTGGACGATCAGAAGGGCATTTGAAATATTAAGGCCTGGAGAAGCAAATTCAGATTCAAGCTTAACGTTTCAGCTACTTCATGCGTAAGTTCAAACAAGGAGTGACCGTGCGATTCCAGTGCAATGGGGAACCGGTAACTGATGTAAAGTGGTACAGACTGAGGCGGTCTGGCATGTCATTGGCCGACAAGCAGTGCTGGCAGAGAGGGATAAGGAGCAAGCCACAGGCAGCTAGGGGCAGGCAAAGGGAAGCGGCAATTGTCTGTTGTCATGGGTGGAGTTGAGCCAGCAGCACAGCGGAGCCTCAAAGCAAGCACGTGATGCGAGTGCAGCCATTGGGTTTGGGTCAATAAGATTAGCACAAAGCAGGTGTCTGAACAGCACAGAAAGTCTGCTAATTATGCACGAAGCGACGTCAGCAAAGGAATTAGCGGGAAGCAGATAGTGTCAGGGCCATCATCTATCTTGGGATTAGCGAGAGCAGACGTGTAGTTTGCTGGGGCAGCTGGAGGCCTGTTCAGGGCCACTGAAGGAGCGAACACTGAGCAAAGCGCCAGCTCTAATCGCAGCTTAAGGATTAGCAGGGAAAGGAACTGGATCAGTGCCATGTGAAGCCCGGGAGACGGCAGGAGCGTGAAGTAGCAGGCAGCGGGAGGAATTGGTAGTGAATAATTAGTAAAAGTTCTTCAAGAGGACGTAAGCAGCTTGGGAGCCCATTTGGAGGGTAGGAAGCCACAAGTTAGGTTACCAAGAACCGAAGATCGAATACAGCCTGTGACGGTAAAATTGCTTGGGATAATGGGGGATCTCGCCAAAATATGTCCAGGGCGGGCTTAAATTGTCATGGCTGTGCAGAGAAAACGGCCTGGATGCTCTGGTTTTTCTCTCATGTGGAGTGCTACAAAGCAACTGCCGGGGCATAATTCTGTGGTCAGATATGATATAGCTGAGGAGATTTGACTCCATATCCTTCTTTAAAACTGTGAGATAATTCCTGAAAATTAGCAAGGTGTGAAACGAGGAGAATAGTAAGCTAATCTCCTTTGCAGTTTAAGGGAGTGATGAATTATTTCTATTGACTGTCTAATGAGCTTTCCTGGGCTTCTTCTGTATCTCCAGATGTAATTTGTCAGGATTGAAATCAAGCAAAGTTTTTCTCTTTGCAAATTTTTGGTGCTTCCGTTGCACCATTAACAAAAAGTTGTTTCTGATGAAGGAGAAGGGAAGTAATAATCATTAGTGTTTTCTGTGCCGCTAAGATCTACATTCGGAGTTTGAAAAAGGTTTTGGTTTTTGTTTTTTGAATAACTAGAATCTTTTATAGTCCTGTTCTTTCGAACTCGTTAATCTTGTTAAGTGAAGAAATATAACGTGTGGATTTGACTTAGAATCTGGAGCTTTGGTGCGGGCCGGAGTGGTTGAAGGGATGCCGTGCTACATACCTGGTTGTGAGTTCGGAGCTGAATGCTTGGTTTTATCTGGTTAGAGGCTCAAATGCCTTCGGCACGGACTTAAGATTGTCGTCGTGAGACACCACACATGTACCCTGGGTCTGAGCTCGTCAGTGTGGTGTCGTAGGGGTGAATTGATTAAAGAAGTTACGTGTAAGCTGAAGGCAAGATAATTGGGCATTCTTGGGCTAAGGGTGATATACGTATTAAACAAGAGTGCCAGCAAGGGTTCAGTCTTTAGTGGTGTAACAATTTCTGCGCCTCTCTCTCTCGTACTAAGGGAAGAAGTTGACCTGTGAAAGCTGTTTGAATGTGCGATCCTATGCTTGTCTATCGAACTAGGAAGCGCCGATGAGGAGATTAGGCAAGTGTCGTCGTTCCCCTGTGTGGTGATCGAGAAAGGGGTGTGTCCTAGTTAAAAAAGCATACTAAGTGTGTATGCAAGCGCTTTACCTGTAATAGAAGTTATTCTACCTCTACAAGATCTATAATTTATTTTTAGGCGAAGCGCTGACTAACTGTGTGTTAAACTGTGATTAGACGCTTCATCCAGGAATTGGATGTTCCATTTGTAAATGTCGGGCAACAGTATGAGGGAAATAATTTTGGGAGAACGTGTTTGTTTTTTTTTACAATTTGCGCTTTTCCTAATAGAGAAACGCTATCTCGTCTATAATAGGCAATGGCGCAGCTAATACTTGTATTGAGCTTGAGAAGCAGCGCTAATGGTAGTTTTCTCTTGTAATTTTTATCCATGTCCTTAGATTATAATGAGAGTGTAAACTGCCAGTCTGTGTTCCTGTCTTTTGTTTCCTTTTTCTTTCGACCAATGAGGCCAGGCTGAAGACGTGCCCTTGGTACTGTTCCTGGTTCTGGTGATGTCGCTGTTGAATCTTAACTTGCTTTTCAGGGCACAGGAGTGAGGTGGTTCTCTAATTAGTATAGTGATGTAGCGAGATTTTGTTAGGACATCCCTCAAAATGTGTACATTCTCTTTAGATTTGCGTGTTTAGTTTCACCACCATATGTCCGTTACTTTATTCTGGGTTCCGTTACATCCGTCGCGTCCGTCCTTTGAGTATTAATATTTCTTAGCAGGACAGCGTGCGTAATGTGCCATGTTCTGAATTGTTTATCAATCTCAATGTGCAAGGGAAAAATGCCCTTCACGAGTGTCTGCGTAATAAATTTTGTCCTGAATGTATATAATTCCTGTTTTTTTAATTTAAGAAGTGCACGAGACTGTTAAGATGGTGCGAATATATATATTTTGTCGGTGCTGGTTGAGGATGATGATTTAGATATTGGAAAAGTTTAGTGACGAGCGTGTGCTGTCGCGCCGCCCATTGTCCCGATGCTGGCCCAATGTGAGTGAAGGTTGCTACATCTCAGCATCGTCATGGTGCTGGCAGAAAATGCAGACGTGGCCCTTCCCGCCAACGGGACAGCCTGCGCAAGGTGGATTGTGTAAACTTGGGAATGTGGCAAGAACAAGTGCGACCAATAAGACATCACTTTCTCTCGAAGCGCTGTGCGGCTTTTCTTTTCCCTTCTTCTTTCCGAGGTGAGAAAACAAGCCCATCAGAATTCCGCCCCGGCTATGTACAAAACGTAAGGGAGCAATTTATTTATCATCCACGTTAATAATGCGCAGCAGAGCAAACCGGCGGGTGACTAATCCACATTTTAAATAAAACCCGTTAATATGCTAACAATGCGTCACGGGTATTTGCCGATGACTGCAAACTACACGCAGCTATGACCAGTACATCCTTGCAAAAACATAGAAACCTAACTAATCCGGAGGTAAGAGAAATACATTTTGAAATTGAATCAACGTGAAAAGATTAGTCTTGGGAAAAAATGATAAAGGACAAAAGTTGGTAAAATTTATTGAGGCTGGTTCACCAGAAGAAAGGAAAAAAACATATATGACTCAGCCGAGAGCGCCGAGGAAAATTCTTTATTGTTGAAATGTTTATTATTGGAAATATCTATCTTGCTTATTAATAGTGTATAAATTTATAGTCTACAGCTCGTATAGCGCGCAAGATGCGGTGATGATTAATCTTCCTGCAACCACAACAAAAGCGGCTGCATCAATGGCACCCTGAATTAAGCAGAATTACCTTAAATTAAAGTTTAAATTTTTAGGAAAAGAGCTGTGTAGTCTGAATAGCCAAATAGTAACTAAAACAGGCCCATAACAAAGTGTGTCCTCGTGAATATCTTCTTCCTCCTCCAAGTCTTGGGTTTTTGCAGTTTTCCTTCCTGGTATCCCATTTTGCAGAATTGCCTCAAATTGACTCATCCTGCAAACCTATCTTCGACAGTGAGCCCGGAAAGCAAGCTGCCCTGAGCAGAAAAACCACACGAGAGTCTGCTGGAGCTACCTGCTTCACTTTTCCCCTCTAAAATCATCTCTCTTTTCTTCTCCTCTAATTATTTTTAATCCTGTTGAGATTTTGATCCCAAAGAAAATCAAGTATAAGAATAAACACATTCGAATAATATGATACCAACTTGGGCTATCTTTTTCTTATACTATAACAATTATAACAAGAAGAACTATTCATACCATAAACTTAGATTCGTTCACGACAAGTAAATAAGTCTAATTATTAAAGCGATAGGTTATTTTGTGTGGACCAGATTTGTCTTTATCTAATTTACTAAATGTCTTGCAGTCATGGTAGCGATATTATTTTACAACAGCATGAATACTCTATTCTTGTCGAGGGAATATGGTGATGAAAATGTATTTCCGTTTTTAATTTTTGCTCGATATTTCATGACAATTAGGTAATCGTAAAAATAAAACGTAATATCTCTGTAATGTGATGTAGTTGTTGAATGGGGGCTGGATCAATCATTTGTTTAAGTGCTACTCTATGACAACACATAGAGATCTGGTATATATGAGGGGCTTTTGAGTCTTGCGCGTCAACATGACAGCTAGATTTAAGATTAAGTGAATTTTATCAATCTTGGTTATAACGGAACGACAGCACCGCATTTCCCGTAGCCCACAGTGGAGTTCACAGACTTATCTGGAATGGCTCTCGACGCTGTGCCTACAAGAATCTCTACATATCTGGCTCCCACAATAACATAAACTAAAACGATTATTGATCGAATAGGGGTTGTGGAAGGGGGTTTATCGAGCGGGAGGTCACATTTAGCCTTTCCATAGGACTTCTCTTAGCATGAGTGTCAAGCGAAACGAAGGCAGCCAGATCACTCATGTAGAATACCACCTTGATTGGGCTGCTCTACACAAGTCGTACTATACAAAACTTTAACCCTATCACTCTCGGAGTGAAAGATGTGTGCTGTGGAAAGCAGCCGATTAGCATCAACCTACATGAAGTCGGTGTGAGACTTGCATGTGAGGGAGATGCCAGACATATTGGATAGGACCCTTGGTTACAACACAAAAGAAAAACTAAAAAGGATCTGAGTTAATGCATGGAAGAGATGTTGGAGATATGGCCTAATAGTCTGAGTATCCTCAAAACCAGCTCAGTGAGCGGAACAAAAGAAGGATAAACGAGTGTGTTGAAAAAACCAATGCGCCACATTCAATGTTTGGTGACATTCTACACCTTGATCGGACTAGTGTACTTTTGACCATGAGGTGAGTTGAAACTGGAGTATCGATTGCACATTTGTCCTAAGGATCTAATGATATTCCATGGGGACCTTTAAAGCTAAAGAGCGTTAGATAAAAACAACCACATACATCCATTCTATCACTTCTGAAAGAAGAGTGATTATCTGATTTTGACTAAAAGGAAAAATAAATAAACATTAGACCCGACTATGTGTTTAAGAAAGTACTGTAGTCTTGGTTTTATAGCTTCTATGGATAAGATGCTGTGGTTGGTCTTTTTCTTGCACCACGATAATTTAAAAAGTGCAAGAAGGAGAGAATTTTACCGGTTGTCCTGGAAATACGTGTGTTGAATCCGAATCACAACCAGATAATCACCTTTATTACTTCTTATGAATATTAAAAGTTGGTAGAGCGGTTCTCATTTTTGTTCTGGTCTAACGTAACAAGGAGGAGTGTCCAAGGTGCTTCCGGTCCTTTCTGAGGCACAGTATGGAAGAAGGAAGCCCCAATGTGACTAGGCTCCCCGAGGGAATGGTCACGATACCCTAAAGTCTATTACGGCATGCAACAAAGTTGTCTACCAAGCACAAGTGAAAAGAGTTTGGACAAGGTGAATACCCTATTGGTCTAATTTCGTTTGCCGTCTTGTCTGTCTCAAGTTTAGGTATCTAAGTGGTTTTTAATTCCAATTTGCTAGAAATTAAGCGGTAAATAATTGTGGGAAATATGTTAAATGCGAGCTCGAGTGTAAAGGGCATGGTTCCTGTAGGTCGCGGAGAGAATGAGGTGTATACTACTCTGAAATCGCGAAGATTCGGAAGAGGTAATGTGCTTCATGAATTTGACTTTCTTCTATTGATCATATTATATGTAAATTAATCCTTCTAATTCTGGATGGCTCATTTGGCCCAACTTAATTTCTATACAGTCTTCTTTAACGCCTTAGCAGGTATTGCTTCTGATTTAGGATCTTAAGTGTTCACGCTGATTGCCCAAACATCCAGCGGCAGCTGCGTCGGACTGTTAAGGAGGTACGGTGAATTTTTTCTAGCTTCTGAATAGAAGATGCCTCTAATGGACTATATTAACTGGACCCCTGAGGTCATTGGGCCTGCTGCAGTAGGCGCACCTGATAACCCTGGCAGATGTCACCCAAAGAACAAGAGTGAGCAAGTGAGTGACAGCCCTGCAGACTATAGCCACCCAGCAGCCACGTCCCAGGGGGCAGCGAGCGGGGACCAAGGCGATGTTTGTCCTCATTCTGAACAGCCAGGATGGTGAATGCGTCACAGCCGCTGAGGGAGAGCTAACCTGGGCATACCAAGGAGGGTAGATTGGAAACAACATACGTGGATATGTCAAACCACCACAGTGTTTCTTTCCTGTTTTGAGACAAGGCATGAATCACTCTCGATGAGGAAGAGTGAGACATTAGCTTGAGAGGAGTGGACTTGAATAAACAGTTGTACGACCGTCTGTGTATTCACAAGGATTTTGTGACTAAAAGACTCGCTAGGGTATAAAGACTTGGCTTCCGCAGAAAGGTTAAATTTGCTGGGCTTAAATCAGTTGATATCCCTCTCGCCAGCTTGCGGTAATCAATGGAGTAATAAAGGGACATAATTGACATAGTAGCGATCCTTGGGATGTGGTGAGCGTACGTTTGGACTAGCCCTTTTTGTGCTCACCCTCAACTCCAGCTGATCAGGTGTGGTGGAGCACTATTGAGCATGCTTTAGACTGGGACAAGAGAACTTGGGCAAAGGGTATTAGATAATGTCGCCGAACGCAATTTAGATGCGTCAACACTGCCCTTACTGCAGCCTCTGTGTGAACAAGCCCTCGAAGGAGAAAATCATCGTGTTGTATTATGAATACGATTTTAATTCCTTTTGGGATAGGTGTCAAGTACCCAACTTGGTTCTAGCTGCACACAACAGCCACTTGGAGGGGGGAAAGCGTGAATTAAACAAAAGGCTTCTTGTTTAGATCAAGTGATGGTGCAGCAATGATGTGCACAATCTGAAGTGTTGATGAGAAAATAAACATCCCTTCAGTGTCCATATGCGAGGTGTCAATTCTCTGATCAGTCTCATCTAAGGGACGAATCAGACTCTTGTGGTGGGAGTCCTGTTGCTAACTTTGACTGTGCCTCCCATAATTAATTGTGTATTGCGTTAGATAGGGACCAGTTCGATTGGCTCCTTGTTGTGGTCCTGCTTGCTGTTTGTCAGAGT
>NDFG01000199.1:649675-670753 GCA_002167245.1 Sporophila hypoxantha | reverse complement strand
GTCCGTGCCTGGCTGGGCTCGGGCAGGGCCAGCAGGACCCCAGCGRTGCTGGCCRTGCCTGCTGAGCCCGCTGGGCTCGTGGAGCATCAGGAGCACCTCGGGTGGCCCCTGTGACACCGCCCTGCCCGGCCAGGGGCGGCTCGGCTGAGCTCATCCCGGAGGCTCAGGGGCTTTCCCGGCCCCACGGGACGCACGGGAGCSGGGCAGCTCCTTCCCTGCCTCTTGGCGGGGTGACAGGGTAACCCCACGGGCCCAGCCTCACCTGCTGCAGGTGCCAGAGCAGCTGTGGGCCGGGGGCACATCCCCGAGTGCAGCACCCTGGGGCAGCAGCCGGGAGCAGCCCCAGCGGGACACAGCGGGTGCAAAGCCCAGCACCGGCCGTGCCCAGCCCTGAGCTCGGGTGGCCCCGCTGCAGTGACAGCCCCGGGCTGTGCTGCCCGCCCGGGAGCAGCTCCGTGTGCTCCATCTCRCTCCCTGCTAGGAAATCACATTTCCTTCAAAGGCTGCGTTTCTCCARCCTCCGCTTCCAGGCGCAACTTCAAGTGAAGAATGAAGATTATATTTTTAGGAAGTGTGATCGTTTGCTGGGGAAAAGCACACGGAGCACATAACGTAACGAGAGAAGTYGCCTCATTAGATTAATTAACTTGTGCAGGCGAAGCCTCACACGCCAGCTCTGGAGGGAGCAGAGCCCCAGCTGCCACCTGAGCAGGGCAGACACCCGATGCCGCAGGAGTGCTCTGCTTCTCGTGGGCTTGCAGGACATGTCCTCAACCTGTGGCCCTTGGAGCCAGCCCAGAGAGGGCCACAGAGATGCTCCAATGCCACAGAGATGCTCCAAGGCCACAGAGCTGCTCCAAGGCCACAGAGATGCTCCAAGGCCACAGAGATGCTCCAAGGTGACAATGATGCTCCAAGGCCACAGAGGTGCTCCAAGGTGACAGTGATGCTCCAAGGCCACAGAGATTCTCCAAGGTGACAGAGATGCTCCAAGAGGCTCTGCTCCAGAGCCAGGCTGGGAGAGCTGGGAATGTTCCCTGGAGAAGGGAAGGCTCCAGGCAGAGCTCAGAGCCCCTGGCAGGGCCTGAAGGGGCTCCAGGAGAGCTGCAGAGGGACTGGGGACAAGGCATGGAGGGACAGGAGCCAGGGAATGGCTCCCACTGCCAGAGGGCAGGCATGGATGGGACATTGGGAACTGGGAATTGCTCCCTGTGAGGGCTGCAGCAGCTCCTGTGCCATGGCTGCTGAGGTGGGACCCCTTCCCCAGCCCTGTGCCACCTTCCCTTGCTGCACAGCCYGCTCCCTCCCAACCACCAGCCCTATAATTCAATGTCAAGGGGGCTTATGTAATATTTAGGTGTGTATTACACTAAATTAATCTTAACATGAAAAATCTTTTGATTACATAGTGTGTTTTTGTCATTGATTGATTAATTCATTTATTCATATAGTAATGCTATGTCCAACTTCTATTTATATTCAGTTGTAAGAGAAAGTTCCTATTCATGTCAGAGGAGATGAATTAAAATAGTTATCACTGGTATTTGCCAGCCGACTGTTTCAGAGGGTCCCTTTACARTGTGTGCTCTCATTCCTGTACCAGCTGCCTGCCAGGAATCCCTGCACGTTCTCATCCTCCCCAGGGCAGCTGAAGAGTCTGGGGTGCTGATCCCTTCCAGCATGTGGGAACCCAGGACATCCCTCTGTCTGTCCTGCACTGCCCAGACCCTGCCAGGGGCTCAGGGACCCTGGCACAGAGCCCAAAATGCCCCTGTGACTTTGATTATGACCCGTGGAGCAAATTACCAACCTTGTATAAAGATCTGCAAGCCAGAACAGTTTGGGTAGAATAATAGTGAAGTTATCACGGCTTGAAAAAGTAGATTTTGGGGTTTTTGGTATGGGGGTTCAGGGGGCAAGATGGAGGAATCTGGGCATGTCCAGCCTTTCTCCTTCTCCTTCTTGGCCTCCATCTCCTGCTGTGCTGGTAGCACTTTGGGATTGGTTCAGAGTAGAAGCTCACTGTCTAACACAGGTGATAGGTGTTGGGCAGTAATTGTAAATATTGCACAGGTAGTTTTTAGTATAAAAAGATAACACCACCCTGGGGCAGGCAGAGTGCCTCTGTCTGTCCTGCTGAACAGACCTGGGCTGGACAGGAGAAAGAATTTTATAGATAAGGAACAATGAACAGCCTTGAGAGCGAGAACTGAAGAGCTCTGACTCCTTCTTGGAGCGCCGGGCTGGGAAAGGAGAATTTCTGACACATCTCAGGGTCACTGTGAGCAGCAGAGATCCCGACCCCAGCACAGAGGGCTGGGCAGCCAGGGCAGCCCCGTGCCCGGGAGCAGGGCTGGGACACCTGCAGGGACAGGGGRAGCCCAAAGGTGGCACGGCACCGTGTGACACAGGGGCCCTGGCACTGCCACACTCTGGCATGGCCATGCCACCTGCCCTTGGGGCTGCCACAGCCTCCCTGGGCAGCAGCACCACGGGGCCAGGCTGGGCTGCCGTGTGTGAGGCTGCCCTGATGCAGGACAGATCCCTCCTAATTTAAAAATAATGCCTAATTAATTGTGATCCTCTCATGGCTCTGCCATTAAGGCAGAGCGTCCAAGGGCCCTGCAAGGCTGTCACCAGTGTGACACGTGTCCCCTCAGCCCCTCACCCTCCTTCCCAGCCACAGAGAGTGTGGGGGAGTGACCTGCTCCACGAGGCATGTCCCAGCCTCCATCCACAGCAAACCTGGGAGCTGGCCCCAGCTGCTGTCCCTTGTCCCCAGACACTGCCCTCATCCCCAGCCACTGTCCCTCATCCCCAGCCCCTGTCCCTTGTCCCCAGCCACTGTCCCTCATCCCCAGCCACAGCAAACCTGGGAGCTGGCCCCAGCTGCTGTCCCTCATTCCCAGCCCCTGTCCCTTGTCCCCAGCCCCTGTCCTTTGTTCCCACTCTCTGTCCCTCATCCCCAGCCCCTGCCCCTCATCCCCAGCCCCTGTCCCTCATCCCCAGCCCCTGCCCCTCATCCCCAGCCCCTGTCCCTCATTCCCAGCCCCTCTCCCCAGTCCCCAGTCCCTGTCCCCTGCCCTGTGTGCTCAGCCCCAAGGCTCAGCAGCCCCAGCAGCTCCTGCCTGGCTCCCCAGGGATGCAGCAATTGGGGGCAATTGGAAAATTGGAATCACCACCCATCCGTTCTGCTCCTGTCACACACAACAGCAGAGCCACTGGGAAGGGGCTGTGCACACACGGAATGCACCTTCTGCTATTTATAAGTGTTTCCCTAAATTAAGKGGAATATAAAACCTGTGAGAAATCTACTTGGAAGCGTTCCCTTTTGGGTGGGAAAACACTTCCATSCAAGTGGYACCAGCAGGGAGASGAGAGCCACCCTGGAGCAGCCCCACACTCAGAGGGCAGCCGSACCCAGGGGCWCTSCCAGCCCCAAACCTGKCTGRCCCTCCAGAGCTGGCCTTGCCAGAGCATTTCTGTGCCAGGCATGACGAGGGATGACGAGGGCCTGGACCTTGTCTGGGCCCACMCAGGCCAGCAGGGCTGCTCAGCAAGGGGAGCAGCGGGGCTTGCACTCGCACACTCGGCTCTGTTCAGCAATATTTCACACACGCAGGTGTACAGAATCCTCATTTTCATGCAAATCCCCCCGCAGCCAGGCAGGTGCGTTTCCTGATCTCTATTCATCATCTGGAAATCCAATAACTTGGCTTGTGTGCTTGCAGCTGGTTAGGGGCTGACCCAGTGTGCACTTGAGCATGGATTTCAGGTCTGGGCAGCAGAGAAATAGCTTATTTTCCCCCTGGCCTTTATAAAATTAAGTGCAAGCCCCTCTGTGTTGGTGCAATGTTCATGTTGCAGGATCAAGCATTTAGAAGTCAGGAAATTCCATAACTTAAGGTTACTCCAGCGATGCCACGTTGAGGCAYCACCCATTTGATGTGKTTTTTTTGTATGTCTAATTGTAAATATTAATAATTGAGCAGTAATATTAAAATATGATAGTATTTCAGACTATTGAAACAAAGAGAAYTGTGGCAGGAGATCCCATGTGTGTGCTCAGAGCCCTTGGAGACGGCCTTGCTGAGCCTGACAGGCTGGGRATGGGTCCCCAGGCTGTGACAGCATGGCTGGGGCTAAGGTGCCTCCTCAGGGGGGCATTTTGCACTGTTATTGTGGAAAAACAGCTCAAACCCAGAGGTTTGGGAGGGGTTGGAGGCTGCTGGCCCCAGGGTGGCCAAGGCACCCCAGGAACATCAGCATCCCCCAGCTGGGCATCCCTGGTACCCGGTGGGGACCCCAGCTGCAGAGGGAYTTCAAACACAGCAATTCTGTTTCCTCCTCCTCGTGGGGAAAACACAAACCCTGAGGTTTTCCGTGGGGGAGCAGCTGTGATGCTGGTGCCAGGAGCTGCTGTGGCTCCCAGCTGGCAGAGCCATGTGGGCCCCCAGCCTCTGCCCTGTGCTGGACGTGTGAACCAGACCTGCTCGGGCAGGGAGGCTCTGCCCTCCCTTWGCCAGCCCTCAAACACCAGCATGATTCTGCTGCTGCTGCTTCCTCAGAGATTCTGGGTTGTGTCTGCTGGTTTCGAGCAGGAAAAACATTTGTTTCTTTTATTATCTTCAAAATAGGCAAAAAAAGTAAATTTTTCTTTTTATTCTTTTTTTTTTCCCCTGGAAAACAGAGGGAGCAGAAGGGCACGTGACCTTTGGGAATGGGCCAGTAGGTTTGACAAAGAGAGGCTTGGAGCAGCCTGGTGTAATGGAAGGTGTCCCTGCCTGGGGGGCTGGACCAGATGATCCCCAAGGTCCCTTCCAACCCAAGCCACCCCATGATTCTGGGATTTTGGTCATTCGCTGTCCCTTCCACGCAAGAGGGAGGAAAATCTCATTGGAAGGGGATAAACCACAACCCTGCTGGGATGAGTTGCCCTCCCCAAGCCAGGACCTGCTGCCTCCCATGGCTGCTGGCCAGGGAGCTGCTGAGGGGCAGCCCCTGTGCTCCAGTTCCAGAGCAGAGGTGCACATGTTATTGCTGTCCAGCTGCTGCAGCTGCTGTGCTTTCGTTGCAAAATAATATTTTTTCAAATGAAGTAGCAGAAAACAGCTTTACATTTTTGTTATCCCTTCCAGCACAAAATAAAAAATGCCTTTGCTGCCAGTACCTGATTCAATCAAGTGGAGCACGTTGGATACCCACGGGCTACACACACTGGAAAGAGCTGACTTGTATTTTAATTAATAATGCGATACAGCATCTCCAGACCCCGGCCTCTGGCAACGCTCCTGCCTCGCTTCATTATTTGCTGTAAACAATTTCCAAGCGATGTGTAGACAACCCTATTCTTTAATTTCTGCTAATTCATAACACCAGCAAAATGCAGGATTTCTCTTGTGCAATAAAGCCAGCGATTCAACCTCCTTCCCACGCCCTGGAGGATTTCAGAGCGGTTCTGACTCAGACCAAGCACCTCCACGGCTGTTCAGCAGGGRTCCCGTGGCTCTGGCAGGTGGGGATGGCAGGAGCTGGCTCTGGGGCACGAGGGGCAGCCCCAGTGACGGACCCAGGAGTCGCTCCCCTCTCCAAGAGCTGAGCCCATACTGCAGGCTGCAAAGGGAATGGCATCTCAATCCACCAACAGTTCTCTCACTTTTACTGTCCCAGTTCTCCACCCATCCCACTGGGAGGTGAGTGGGCGGCCAGGGGCTCGGTGGCCAGCCAGAGTTAACCCCTCCAGAGTTAACCCCTGGCTTTGCTCTGTCCAGCCTGGCTTGTTCTGTCACTCAGGCTGGCTTTGTTCTGTCCAGCCCTGCAGTTCCCCTGCAAGGAACCAGCTGGCCCTGCCCAGATGCAGCACAAAGGCCATTTCTGTGGCCGTGGGGACACGCTCTCTCCAGCTGGGCAGAAAGGTGGGTGCAAGGCAGAGGGYACAGCTTGCACACTGGCAGGTGCAGGCAGCATTGCTCTGTCTGTGATCTCCCTGCTGCTTTCACAGAATCACCACCGTGTGAAGAGCCATGAGATCACCTCATCCAGCCACCGGCAGTTTGGCTGCGTTAATTCACCTGATCCTTTCATCCTGTGCATTTGGCTCCCGCAGCTCCAGGATCAGTTTCCCAAACCCAGCACAAACACACCCAGGAACAGCTGTGCTGCCCATTTCCTGCAGCCAGGACCCTGCACGGCCCCTCTCAGCACACACCTCTGAAATGAGCCTCAGCCTCCCGCTCCTCTGATGAGCAGCAGCTTGATCCCAGCCCCTGATGAAAGCCCCGACACCAGCGATACAGGAAATTAGGGTGACACAGAACGCWCAGCCCCGCACGGCTGTGCTGTAATTACACAACTTCTAACAATTAAGTGCTTGCTGATTATGTGTTGAAAGGAAGCTGAACACTATCAGATGGCATCGTTGCTGATTTATTGAGTTATTATTGGCCACATCCTAAAGCTCTGGCTGTTCTTTTATCAAAACTCCTCATTTAACTGGATGGAGATGAAGAATTTTGCCCTGTAGTCTTTCAGGCCACAGTGTGTAATCTCCAAACCTTTTCAAATGCTATTTATAATCCYGAAGCATATTGTTTTATGCTTGTTGAGTTTTATAAACAACTATTTTTCCTGCAAGGATAAAAATAAAGTCAGCCAATGGCTTCTGCATTGAAGTCGGGTCACCACAAAGTGCAATAGGCAGGATTTTAAAAGGTCTGGTTTTACAATTTATTGAAGGCAAAAGAAAAGACTCCTGAAAGCTTCCCCATTCCGTGTGCACTGCAGTACGTTATGTATAAAATAAGGTCACAGATGCGTTATCTCCTTTCTAGACATCAGGCATGGGATGAAACAAAGCTGACAAGCCATTTACTGAGTGTTTTCTTTATTAATAYCACAAACTTAATTCAGCTGCTAAAAGATTCTTTGCATAGAGCATGCCATTGACAAAAAGGTACTAGACAATCATAAAGAAAACAAGGTAAGTGATCTTCATCATTATTATTATTTATTCCATCTCTTCCCTTTTCCCCCATTAAGCATTTCATTTGGAAAGCCACTGGGGAAAAAGCAACGGGAGGAAACGCRTTCTGCTTTCCCATCTGAATATCCTTAAGTCACATATGCTATAATATATTTGCATTTTTAAATAAATACCCCTCGCAAGAGCAGATGAGAAATGGTTATTTGTGTCTCGGGAAGGCGTGCTAGCCCGCAGTGCTGTCAGAAGGTCAAGCATTGCCTCCAACGTGGCCGTGCTCACGGTGACCGGGAAGCGCCGTCCATGGCTGCGAGCCCTGAGGACTCCACCACTGAMACCCCGGGCCTGGCATCTGCCTTGYTGGAATGTACACAGACAATATGCATTTTGAACAGCCCCCGGCTGCCTGCCCRCAGCAGTCCCGGGGCCCTGATCCCTGGTGGAGCAGGCTCCCAGCCCCGGTGAGCCAGCGAAGGGAGCCGGTGCATCTGGAGCGCGGAGCTGGCTGCGCTCGCTGCTGGCATTTGCTCCATATTGCAAGGGAGAGTTATCATCTGCGTCATCTGGAACTTAATTACGCTCTGCCACCAGCCAAATCTGATTTTAAGCCTCTCTCAGAGAGAGTTCATCAGGCACAGCAACAAAACAGGGGGAATTGTGCCTTCCAAAAGAAGCTAGYCCCAGCCCGAGAGCCCCTCAGGAGCAGCTGCTGCTGGGAGCCCCTGTGGCCATGGTGCTCGGTCAGCAGGGGCTGCCTGCAAAGGGCACCCTGAAATGGTCCAAAAGGGCCAATTCCTGCCGGTTTTCCTCTGGCCTGATGGAGCACACCCGAACCATGGGAGGAGATGAGGASTGCCTGGAGCAGGAGAGACAAAGGCAGCATTAACAGGAATGAAGGACAGGATTTAGCCATCCCACTTTTGGAAGACTACCTGAGTGGCACATGCCTGGCAGGGGCAGTTCCTGCTGGCCCTGTGGGGTAGGAGAGCTCACCTGGGGCACCTGCAGACCCASAGGCCAGAGAGGCACCTGCTCTGCACCTTCCCTCATTAAAGGCCACCCTCCTTCCCCTAACTCACAGCTCCTCTTGCAGAAGGCAAGCCCCATGAGAACCATGGCCATCTCCAACTAACAGGGACTCTCAGGGGCTGTGGGAAGCCAGTGATTCAACAGCAGCACTGTGTGATCCTCCTGCATGGTGTCCCAGGCCCCCGCAAGCAGGGAGGGAAGGGCTCTGTTAAACATCGCTGCAAGTCAACTGGGCACTGTTAAACACGCTGCAGTCACACACGTGGCACTGTTAAACACGTGCAGTCAGCACTTGGGCACTGTTAAACACGCTGGCAGTCACACCCAGGGCTCTGTTAAAATCTGCATCACACCAGGCTCTGTTAAAAGCTGCAAGTCAGCCACTGGGGCTCTGTAAACACCTGCAAGTCACACTGGGCTCTGTTAACACGCTGCAAGTCAACCCAGGGCTGCTGTCAAACACGCTGCAGTCAGCACTGGCACTGTTTAAACACGCTGCAGTCACACTGGGCACTGTTAACACGCTGCAGTCAACCAGGGCTCTTGTTAAACACGTCTGCAGTCACACCCAGGGCACTGTTAACACGCTGCAGTCCACTGGTTGTCACTGTTAAACACGCTGCAGTCACACCAGGGTCTGTTAAAGCCGCTGCAGTCACACTGGGCAATGTAACACGCTGAAGTCACACTGGGCACTGTTAAACATCGTGCAGTCCACACCCGGGCTCTGTTAACACGCGCAGGTCACACTGGGCTCTGGTTAACACACGTGCAGTCACCTAGGGTCTGTTAAATACGCTGCAGTCACACCAGGGCACTGTTAAACACGCTGCAAGTGCACACCAGGGCTCTGTTAACACGCTGCGTCACAGGCATGCTGTAAAACGCTGCTAGTCACACAGGGCACTCTGTTGAAAACACGCTGCATCACAACTGAGGCCTGTTAACACGCATGCAGTCACACCAGGGCTCTGTGAAACACTCATGCAAGTCACCAACGGGCATGTTAAACACGCATGCGTCACAACTGGGCTCATGTTAAAACAAACAGCTGCAGTAACACTCAGCTCTGTTTATAAACCGAAATGCAAAGTCGACACCGGGCTATGTCTAAACACGCCTGCATGTCACACTGAAGGCATCTGTTAAACACGCTGCGTCACACTGGGACTGTTAACAACCGCCTGCCATCACACCAGGGCCTCTGTTAAACACGTGCGAAGGACTGGTCACTACACATGGCACTAGTTAAACGCTAGCAGTCACACAGGGCTCTGTTAACACACGCATGGGCAGTTCACACCATGGTCTGGCACTGTTAAACACGCTGCGTACAAGCTATCAAAACAGCTGAGCGTGGCTGTTTAACAGCTGCAGTCACAGGCTCGTATTGGCTCACCACGATTGTTAAATCGCTGGCAGTCCACCAGGGCCTCTGTTAAACACGCATGCTCAAATGATCGAGCACTTACACCGGCTCATGTAACGGCTAGTCACTGGGTTTAACACGTGCTGCAGTCACACTGGGCTCTGTTAACAGCATGCAAGTCATCAACCAGGGCTCTTGTAACACCCTGGCAGTACACTGGTTTACGACATCGTCTGAAGTCAACCAGCTAATGTAACGTGAGTCCGGGCTTACTTGTTACACACGTAGACCCCAGTCCCACACAGGGTCTGTTAAGCTGCAGTCCAATGGGCATGTTAAAACGCTAAGCAGTAAACACAGGGCTATGTTCACACACTGCTGATCACACTGGGCTCTGTATAAACACCCGTGGCATCCACCGCAGGGCTCTGTTAAAACGCTGCATCACACTGGCACTGTTAAACGCTCACGTCACCGGGCTCTGTTAACACGCTGCAAGTAGGCATGTAACACCTGCGTCACATGGGCTCTGTTAAACACCTGCAGTACACTGGCCACTGTTAAACACGGCATGAGTCCACACGGGCTTGTATACACGCATGCAAGTCAACCAAACATGGGCCTGTTAAACACGCTGCATTCCACGTCATGGGCTCTGTTAAACGCTGGCGTCACACACTGGGACCTGTTAGAACACGTGCAGTCAACACAGGGCGTGCTGTTTAACACGCTGCAGTCACACTGGGGCACTGTTCAACAGCTGCCAGTACCCAGGGCTCCTGTTAAACACGCTGCTGTCACCCCGGCACTGTTAACACGACACTGCTCCCTGGGCTCTGTAACCAGCTCAGTTCAAACAGGACTGTCGTGCAGTCACACTGGGCTGTTAAGACGCTCGCAGTCACCCAGGAGCTGGGCATGTTAAACACGCTGCATACAACCTGGCTCTGTTAACACGCTGCAGTCAACACCTGGGCTATGTTTAAACGCATGCGCAATGGCACAAACCGATCATACACTGGGCTATGTTTAAACCCGCTGCCAGTCACACAGGGCTCTGATATAAAACACGACTGCAGTACTGTCACAACGTGGAAATGCATGTTAAACACATGCACGCTGGCACGTTAAACCCTGATCACACACATGGGCTACTGGTTAAACGTGCGTCACACGAGGCACTGTTTACACGCGTGCAGGCTCTTATAAACGTGGTCTGAAGCTCTGTTAAAACGCTGCCCGTCACACCAGGGCTTCTGTTTAAACACGCTGCAGTCACACCAGGCGCATGTAAACGCATGCCACGTCAACTGGGTCTGTTAACCACAGCTGCAGTACACACGAGCTTGTTTAAACACATGCTCGCCGTTAAACACGCTAGCTAGGCACTGTTAAAACTAGACCAGTCACACATGAAGGCTTGTTAATCACGCTGCAGTCAACACTGGGTCTGTTAAACCAATAGTCGACTGGTCAGTAACAGCCAGTCCCTTACCAGGCTGCTCAATGCTCTGTAAACACGCTGCCGAAGCACACTGGGACTGACTTAACACGCTGCATGGTCACCACTGGGCATACGTGCCTACACTTACCGCTGCGTCACACTGGGGCTTGTTAACACGCTGCAGTCAACCAGGTTGCTTAAACGCTTGCCAGTCACACTGGGCTCGTTAAAGCAACGCATGGCAGTCACACTGGGCTTGTTAACCACAGCTAGCAGTCACACGGGTCTGTTAAAAACGCTGGCGTACACACCAGGGGCACTGTTAAACACGGATGCCGTCCACTGCGGCTCTGTTAAACACGCGCACTCTTTGCGCGCACTGTAAATACGCCAACACCAGGCTGATTAAAAAACGAACTGCGTGTCCCGGGCCTCTACCCCGTGCATCCCTTGGGGTTTAAAGTCAGTCCATTTAAACAGCTGACAGCTCACACTCAGGGCTCTGTTAAACGCGTCAAGTCACGGCTACTTGGATGTTAAACAGCTGCAGTCACCTGGGGTCTGATTAAAACGCATTGCAGTCACATGAGAGCTCTGTTAAACACGCTGGAGTAACACCAGGGCTCTGTTAAACACGCCTGCCAGTCACACTGGGCACTGTTAAACATGCACGGGTCTGCACAGTCACGCGCAAGCACGGGCCTGGTTTTAAACCTCACAAACAGGGCTCTAGATAACCCGCTGCGTCACACACTATTACACATGCTGCCAGAAACTGGGCTGTACTGTATGACAACGCATGCCCAAGTCCACCGGGCTCTTGTTAAACACGCTGCATGTCAACTGGGCACTGTTAAACACGTAGCAGTACACCCAGGGCTACTTGTTAAACACGCTGCCCAGTTCACACCTGGGCTCTGTTAAGATCATTCACTGCATGTTAACCGTGCGTACTGCTGTTCACAAATCGCTGCAGTCACCCCGGGACTCTGTTAACACGCATGCAGTACTGGGCTTGTTAAACACGGCTGCAGTCACTGGGCTCTGTTAAACACGCTGCAGTACCTGGGCTCTGTTAACACGCTGCGTCAACTGGGCTCTGTTAAACACGCTGCAGTCACACTCCAGGGCTCTGTTTAAACCCGCTGCAGTCACACTGGGTCCGTTAAACACGCTGCAGTCACACACTGGGCTCTGTTAACACGCTGCAGTCAACCAGGGCTTTCTGTTAACACGCTGCGAGTCACATGGGCTCTGTTAAACGCATGCAGTCACCTGGGCTCTGTTAACGCTGCAGTACCACTGGGCATCTGTTAAACACGTGCACCTCACACCAAGGGCTCTGTTGCAAACCGCTGCAGTCACCACCTGGGCTAGCTGTTAAACACGCTCGCAGTCAACTGGGCTCTGTAAACACGCTGCAGTCCACATGTTAAGGCTCATGTCTAAACCGCTGCAGTCACACCCAGGGCTCTGTTAAAACACGCTGCGCGTCACACTGGGCACTGTTAAACACGCTTGCTCAGTCCACCACGCAGGGCTCTGTTAAACACGCTGCAGTCACACTGGGCTCTGTTAAACACGCTGCACACCACATGGCTCCGTTAAACACGCTGCAGTCACACCGGGCATGTTAACGTGCAGTCCACTGGGCTCTGTTAAACACGATCTGCAGTCACAGCCCAGGAATGTTAAACACGCTGGCAGTCACACTGGGCTTGTTAAACACGCTGCAGTCACACCGGCTCTGTTAAACACGCTTGCAGTCACATGGGCTCTGTTAACACCTGCAGTCACACTGGCCTCTGTTAAACGCTGCAGTCGACACCAGGGCTCTGTTAATACAAGCTGCAGTCACACTGAGCATGTTAACACCTGCAGTCACCCAGGGCTCTGGTTAAACACGCTTGACTACTCATCAACTGGGCATGTTAAACACGCTGCAGTTCACACCAGGGCTTCTGTTAAACACCTCACACCTTTTAACACACCTCACTCCCTTTAACCCTTCACTCTGTCATAGCAACGGCTCAACTCCTGTCAAACACACTCATGCAGCACACACCATAGCTGAGGCTCCAGTGAGAAGCGGCCAGGATTGCTTCACATCTGCACTCCATTGAAAACATTTATTCAATCAAAGGAAAATAAATGTGGTCCCTCTGCTCTGTCAAGTATAACCGTTATTGATCCCTAATGAAATTTGTCATGCTGATCGATCAAACCATTATCTTTTTCCAGTCCATATACAGCAATTGGAAACTCGGCGGCATCAATAGCAGCTTGACCACACACAGCTGCATGTTCAGCCTCTGTTCACCTAACCCAAATCTTCTGTCTCCCTTCCCTCAAACAACAGGATCTCAGACTTATAACCAATTTTTTTCTGGTGACGGGTAGAAAAACTAATTTCATGAAATGCTGGAATAGTTTTTTGTTGTGTTAAACTCAGCACTGTGGTGGATTGGGACGTGTCACAGTTTGGGGACAGACCAGAGCCAGCCAGGAGCCAGCAGGGTCATGGATGTGCAGTGATGGCCGTGTACAGCTTGGGGAAGCACCAGAGCCAGCCAGGACCAGCAGGGTCCGGAATGTCGCCGTGTGGCGTGTCACAGTTGGGGACAGCCCTGAGCCAGCAGGAGCCCAGCAGGGTCCTGGATGTGCAGTGATTGGCCGTGGTCACAGCTTGAGGACAGCACCAGAGCACAGCCAGAGCTCAGCAGTGGGTCTGGATGGTGTCTATATAGCATGGCACCTGGCTGCACATCCACTGGAGCAACCAGTTGTTTGAGGATTGCTGCAAGATGTTTTCGCATTTACCATCTGTATGGCAGATTACTTTGTCAAAGGTGGGCAGTTTGCCTTATCTCTCTCTGTTTGAGTGACCAACTTCCTCCTCCTCGGGAAGAGACTTTGCTGATAAAGACTATTGAATGTCAGTTGCGATGGTGAAAAGAACTATTAAATCCATTGGGAGTTGAGTCAGAGGGAGGGAGCAGCATTGCTACCAGATATAGTCTGAGGTCCTGGACATCCAGTTGCTTTTCTCTACGGATGCCCCAGAGGAAGAGCTGCTTGCCTCACTGGACCTTCAGAGGAGATACTCCTTCTCTACTATCCTCCTTGCTCAACAGACACCTGAACTTCAGAGGCTGCAGCCATTTCCATGACTGTCACACCCTGAACGAGGGTGTCAGTTGGGTTTCTGACTCTGTCAGTTGCTTGTTTAGTAGGACTGACATGTTTGGTTTTTTTTTTTTTTCAATTTAAAGAACTGTTATTTCCAGTCCATATTTTGCCCTGAGAGCCCTTATTTAAAATTATAGCAATTTGAGGGTGGGGATGTTTACATTCTCCATTTCAGGGGAGGCTCCTGCCTTCCTTAGCAGACTCCTGTCTTTCCAAACCAAGACACCAGTGGATTTTGGTATTTCCTAGGAGTGCATTTTTGCCAAAGCTGGTATTTATCAGGGGTATTCCTGCTGTMCATGGCACAGTCCCCACTCCATGGCTTTGGGGTGGCCCTGGCAGYGCAGGGAGACTCTTTGGGCTCACTGGGCTTTTCCCACCCAAACWTCCCCCCTGTGCTGGGGTTCCATAGAGCAGGAGGTGACACCAAGCCCTGAGCCCAGAGGCAGAGCCACTCTGCAGGTGCCCTGCCAGCCCCACGGGCACCACGCCCTGCTGCTCCTCTCGCTGCCAGCACAGCACAGGACAGGCGCCTTCCCTCGGCTGCCACAGCCCAGCACTGCCCAGCAGGGTGTGGCCAGCCCTGTCCCTCTGCCTGTCCCTGTCCCTGCCCCTGTCCCTATCCCTGTCCCTGTTCCCTGTCCCTATCCCTGTCCCTATCCCTGCCCCTGTCCCTATCCCTGCCCCTGTCCCTATCCCTGCCCCTGTTCCCTGTCCCTTTCCCTGTTCCCTGTCCCGGCACCTGTCCCTGTCCCTGTCCTGCTATCCCTACCCCTGTCCCCATCTCTGTCCCTGTTCCCTGTCCCTGCCCCATCCCTGCCTCTGTCCTGCTGTCCCTGTCCTTGTCCCTCTCTCCTGGGCAGCTGGCTCTGCAGGAAGGGACAGGGTCACACCCAGTGTGGGCTGCTGATCCAGGGCCTGCAGCAGCCCCTGGGTTCCCTGTCCCTGTCCCTGTTCCCTGTCCCTGTCCCTGTTCCTGTCCCTGTGTCCCTGTCTGAATCCCCTCTCCGGCTGTCCCTGTCCCTGCCCCTGTCCCTCTCTCCTGGACAGCTCTGCAGGAAGGTACAGGGTCACAGCCATGGTGCACTGCTGATCCAGGGCCTGCAGCAGCCCCTGGGTTCCCTGTCCCTGTCCCTGTGTCCCTGTCCGAATCCCCTCTCCGGCTGTCCCTGCCCCTCCCTCCTGGACAGCCAGCTCTGCAGGAAGGGACAGGGTCACACCCAGTGTGCGCTGCTGATCCAGGGCCTGCAGCAGCCCCTGGGTTCCCTGTCCCTGTCCCTCTCTCCTGGACAGCTCTGCAGGAAGGGACAGGGTCACACCCATGGTGCGCTGCTGATGCAGGGCTGCAGCAGCCCTGGGTTCCCTGTCCCTGTGTCAACTGTCCGAATCCCCTCTCTGCTGTTCCTGTCCCTGTCCCTGTCCCTGTCTCCTGGACAGCACTCTGCAGGAAGGTCAGGGTCACGCCCAGGTGCGATGCTGATGCAGGGCTGCAGCAGCCCTGGGCCCAGGTGCTGTTACAGGGCTGCTCCTGCTCTCTGTGCTGCATTCCCATGGCCACAGAGGGCCCGAGCCAGGGAAGGTCCGGGCCAGGCTGGGGCAGAGCTTGGAGGCAGCTGGTCCCGTGGCAGTGGGGTGGAATGGGGTGGTCTGTGGGGCTCTTCCAACACAAAGCTGTCTGTTATTGCAAGGCCTGCAGGAGCTCAGGCCTTGGCAGAGGCTCTGATCCTCCAACAGAACCTCCTTCAGGTAGGCAGTGAGAAAAGGCAAGGCTTGTCTGTGTCACAGACATCTTTTCTGTAAAATCCTTTCCTTAGATTTTTCTCCTGAGAAGCTGAGAGGCCTCAGGAACAAAATGTAAACAATGGTTATCTGCTGCTGTGGGATGCACAGTGCATTGTGATTGGTCTCATGTGGTTTGTTTCTAATTAATGCGCCATTCACAGTCAGCTGGCTCAGACAGAGACCTTTGTTATTCATTCTTTGCTATTCTTAGCTTAGCAGCCTTCTGAGATGAACCATTTTTTCTACTCTTTTGGTATAGTTCTAATGTTAATATATATCATAAATAATCAATCAGCCTTCTGAAACATGGAGTCAGTATCCTTGCCTTCTCCCCTCATCTCAGACCCCTGTGAGCACCACCACATGTCTGTCACAGCCCCACCAGGGCCTGGCCTGCTTGCTGTCAATAGCTCCTGTGTTTGTCTTTTGTCTTGCTGAGGGTAATAATTTTCTGAGTGAGCTCAGGGGAGGCAGTGACTCTTTTATTAAAGCCAGTAAGGGAGGGAGTCAAGGCCTTTAAAAATCACTCAGGAAATTATTGCTGACAAGTCTTCTTTGCCTGACCTCAGAAGGATGTGGTGAGGAGTTAGGATGCTCTGCATGACATCAGCTCATGGATTTGCTGCGTGTGTGCTCAGGACCCTCGAGGTTTTACCTTCACTGGGGGTTACAGAAGCTCAGTGTGCATTGTTTAAATGTCCAATTTTTGTCTAAATATGGCCAAAATCACGTACCAGGGTATAAAAAACTGTGGAAACATTTGGGTGCTTTTTAGCACCTCTCAAGTGCTAAAAAATCCTGGAAAAAGTGGAAACGACTCTGCCCTGTAAAGAAGGAAGGGAAGAAGGTAAGGGAAGGAGAAAGGAGAAGGGAAGGGAAGGGAAGGAGGAAGGGAAGGGAAGGGAAGGGAAGGGAAGGGAAGGGAAGGGAAGGGAAGGAAGGGAAGGGAAGGGAAGGAAGGGAGGGAAGGAAGGGAAGGGAAGGGAAGGGAAGGGAGGGAAGGGAAGGGAAGGGAGGGGAAGGGAGGGAAGGGAAGGGAGGGAAGGGAAGGGAAGGGAAGGGAAGGGAAGGGAAAGGGGAAGGGAGGGAAGGGAAGGGAAGGGAAGGGAAGGGAAGGGAAGGGAAGGGAAGGGAAGGGAAGGCTGCACTGGCTGAGGACCCACCCAGCCATGGTGACCTCAGGATCCCAAGCCCCTCCAGGCTCCAGGTGTGAGGTCACACTGGTGACACAAGTGGCAGCAGCTCTCAGCCTGCCCCAGTCACATCCTCCCAGCAGGACAGCAGCTGGCTGTGTTTAATGACCTGGGACACAGTGGCATCAGTGGAGAGAATGGCTAGAAAAGGAGGAGGAGGAAAAAGTGGAGGAGGAGGAGAAAAGAAGAAGAAAAACAGGATAAAATAGAATAGACGTGAAGAAAACTTAAGAAATAAAATAAAAGCCAATAAATAGAATGAAAAATAAGGTAATAGAAACTAAGGGATAAAATAAAAACTGAGAAGTAGAATAAGGACTCCTGSTCTTGGAGTTAGACTTAAAACAAAAAAGTTGGCTTTTAATATGCCTCTTTTTTCTCCCAGCTTCTCCACCTAGCTAAATTCARCTGATTTCATTCTGCTYCAGTGCTTCTCCACTGGCTCCTTTGGCTCTTGAACAAACAGTATCCAAATGTGGATGTTCTTCCCCAAAACACCCGTTACCTCCTTTACCTGAACTTTTATGCCCAAGTGCCCCTGCCATTCTCTGTGAGCTGTAAATTCTCCTTCTCTMAAGAACCCAGCAGAGGAAGAAACCCTCTTCACCCAAGGCCACAGGTGCTCCTTCACCCTCAGGCCCTGCTGGGTGTAGTTTGCAGAGGAATGAAGTTTAAACTTTTTTTTTTCCAATTCTGAGCATGGAAGAACAGGGAGTGCGCTGTGAGCACCCAGCAGGTTCCACCTCCCTGGCACCTCCTGGAAAACCACACTCAGCCCCAGGAGATGGAGCTTTGGGAGCCTCCTGCACCTCCTCGTTCCATAAGTGTAATTACACCAGTGGATTTTYCTCTCTAATCACAGGATGAGCTTTTAAAAGGAAAACAAGCGAGTCCGGCAGGTTCTCGCTATGATATTTGCTGGGGGATAATTCAATTATTGTAGAAAATTATTTTAAACATTAAGATGCACAAAGTTCAGTTTCCCCTGTTTCTGTGACTATCACCCAAGCTATTGATAAGATGTCTAAATTTATTGCAGAATAATTCTGCAGGAAAAGAGATAAAAGGTTCCTGAATAAAATATGAGGCGAGAGCTGTAAATTGTAGCAATGCATATCATTTCATTCAAATGTAGGAAGCAATTACCATCTGCTATACTCATCAGTTCCCTCCTTTATGACTTAATTATATGTTTAATGCTATCAGATCAAGGAAAGGGCACAATAGATGAATGAGTGAAAGAAACAGAAAAGATTCAGCAACAAGACAAAAGGCAGATGAAAAGTAACCCAAGAACAGAATTGATTTCATTTGTTGGGAGAGGAGTTAATTTAAATAGTATATTCTATCATCTCCCWTGCTGTACTGAGATAATATAAATCATGTGTTTGTGAATTTGYTTCATACAATTTTAACAAAAGCATTCAAGTTTCTGAAAACCCAGGGTCTGCAGGTTTTGATTTATTTATGAAATGAGTAACATTTACAAAGAAAGAGCAGTGAGTGACACCAAAGCATTTAAATGATTATTAACAGCACTTTGCTGTACAAGTACGAGATGACAGAGGGGAAGGCAACGAGCTGAGCTCAGGCCCCTCCTGTCTGGGCTCCAGGACCAGACCTGGGGCTGGGATCACCTCCCGTGGACATGGGGTGGTGAAGGTGAACTATAACGCCCCACAACCTCAGAACCTCAACCAAAATGGCCACCACATCACAGCCACCACCATCACAAGCCATGGCCACCACTATCACAGCCACCACAGCCATCCACACACATCACAGCCACCACAGCCACCAAATCATAGCCATGGCCACCACATCACAGGCCCCACCACAGGCACCACATCGTAGCCATGGCACCACAGCACAGCCACCACAGTCCAACCCAGCACTTCACAGCCACCACAGCCACCATATCATAGCCCCACTGGCAAGGCCACCCAGTATATTCACAGGCAACCACAGTCCACCAAATCGATAGCCCATTGGCCACCCGACCAAAATCACCAGGCCACCACAGCAGCCATTGCCATAAGCGCATGGCCAGCCACGATCACACGCACACCCTAGCCACCACCATCGTAGCCATGGGCCACCACCACTCACAGCCCATCGCCGGCTCACACATCACAGCCACCACAGCCACCACAGGCCACAACCACCGGGCCCAGAGGGCCAGGGAGGCACAGGGGTGGGCTGCCCTAAGACCCTCAGGTCCCTCCACAGAGTATCTGAGCAGCTGCCCTCCCCCAGCTGCTGCGGGATTGATGGTTCTGGATGGGTCCTGCAGAGCTGAACTGACAGCCTGCACCCTGCACCTGCACCCTCACCCAAAACCCTGCAGCCCATGTAACCAGCTTACTCTGATACCTGCCACACCTGTATCCCGTGCACCCTGTTCCCCTGCACCCTGTATCCGTGCCACCCTGCAACCACAATGTTATCCTTTGCACCCTGATATCCCCTGCCACCCTGCAACACCCCTGTATCCCTTAAGCCACCCTGTATCCCTGCCACCCTGCTATCCCCTGATTGCCCTGAGTATCCCTGCATCCCTCCATCCTTGCATCCTGCCCCCTTCTGACTATACGTGCCCGTGGAGAAAAGTAATCATGGACTAATGCAATTTGCTTAAATATCACATGGTGGGGTTAGAGCACACGAAAGGATGTGATCTCCTGACAGAGCCCGGGTGCCTGTAACTGCCCCCAGTGTCAGCAGGAGCAGTGGGGCTGCAGCACACCCAGTGGGAGGGGGCACAGCTGGAGTGAGAGGCACAGCCAAGTGACACCCCTGCCCAGCACTGCACAGAGAGTTGAACACCATGGGCACCCAGTGCTCCTCTGAAACAGCAAAACAAGCCAAGGCCGAACACTTCCCACTGGGGGCTGAGTGCAGATTTRGATTAGGTATTAGGAGGAAATTGYTCCTGTGAGTGCAGGCTGGATGGGGCTKGGAGCAGCCTGGGACAGWGGGAGGTGTCCCTGCCAKGGCAGGGGGCACAGGATGGGCTTTAGGGTCCCTTCCCACCCAAACCATCCTGTGCATCCACGATTCCCTCTGCACAGCAGGGACCCACTGAGGGGTTTGCCCCACTGAGGGGGATCACCCTCCTGCAGCAGTGAAGCTCTCAGAGGGCTGGACCTGCATCCCCTTGTGGGCACCAGCACCAGGGCCTGCCCACACCCTCAGCACTGTGTGTGCAGCAGAGATGGGCTGGGAAGTTCCAGAGAAAGAAAGCAGTTTTGTACTAATTCCCTTAATTTATTCACATCAAATGTCAGTGCAGTGTCATATAAAAGTCTTTTATGATTTTAAAACAAATGGTCCCTGAGGCAGGAAAATAGTTATAGTGCCATTTCTAAAATTAATTTAATTCCTGCGGAATAGAAATAAAAAAAGGTGTCTGCTGGGTTGCACAAGCATCACAAATAGCACTGGAATGTTTCTGGAGAGGCTTTTCAGCTGCACTCACCCGGGGTTCCCCAGCCTTTTTGCCAGCCCTGGCACTGGGAGCCTCACGCTGGGCAGTGCTGAGGGCAGGGTGTCCCCTCCCCATCAGCCCTGCCACCGAGAGCCTCACATCAATCAGCCCCTGCAGCAGGAGCTGTTCCATTGCATTTCTGTGGCTCACCATGGTCAGTGTGCCCTGCTGTGTGTGCCCAGGACAGCACTGCACTGACACTGCGGGCTGCAACCCCTCCTCAGCAGCCCTGGGGTGATCACAGCCAGCCCTGCTGCTGCCCTGGCCCCTCCAGCTGCTGGCCCTGCTCTGCAGCTGGCTCCACACTGGGACAGGGCTGGTTCTGCACTGGTTCCATGCTGGGACAGGGCTGGTTCCACACTGGTTCCACACTCGTTCCACACTGGTTCCATACTGGGACAGGGCTGGTTCCACACTGAGACAGGGCTGGTTTCACACTGGTTCCATACTGGGACAGGGCTGGTTCCACACTGGTTCCATGCTGGTTCCACACTTGTTCTACACTGTTTCCACACTGGTTCCACACCGCTTCCATGATGGTTCCATGCTGGTTCCACACTGGTTCCATGCTGGGACAGGGCTGGTTCCACACTGGTTCCATGCTGG